>JAWNNR010000704.1:600000-784312 GCA_035044725.1 Scaptomyza caliginosa
ACATGTTTACTACACATACAATTTAGTAATATCAGTAGAAAGAAGAGTGTGCACGATAGCATTAAAAGCATGCATGTCGGTTCCGTTATTGTAAATATGCTAAATGACATGTGTGTGTATTGTTTGTATGTATGCCTGTACGTTTATTTATTGCAGCATGAGGGCGTTAGTCAATTATGCTTTTGTTGAAAAAACTCTTCTATTGTTTGTGATTTGTAATGCTGGGTGGGGCTTAGGCATCCGCTTAAGAATTAGTATGTATGGAAGTACATACATTGATTGTGTATAAGAACACATTTCAGTACCATATCAGCTTTTAAAATGCGGGCCTTTGGGCTGGACCCTAGATGCACGCAAAACAATACTGTCGATTGAGATTTCATTACCACTGCATATCATATGCATAAAAATTGGTATGTATGTATATGTAATTAATATCAAGTAGCTAATGTTGCAGCTATAGTTTTGAGTTTGAGGTCCACCCTAACGCAATACCATTTAAGCTAAACATCGCATTTGTTGATTTGATTGCCTTTATTGTTAAAGAGCGCTAAAGGTTTTTTTGTTTGATAACATACATCCATAAATTTTATACATAAAGGAACATTTGTAGATACATATGTATGTATGTAAGTATGTATGTAAATACCCCACTGTGGCCGGTAGCTTTATGCACTCTCAATATCACATATATATATCTGCATTTTTTACCGTTACATATTGTACACAATCTCTTTTTATGTGAGCGAGTAGTAAAACACTATTATATGTATATGTATGTATGTATGAATATCTGCACAACAGAAACACAACACAATATGCAACTATATTTGTAGTTTTAATGACCTTCTATATCTTTCTCACCCTCTGTCCTACTGTTTCTCTATTCCCCTGCCCGACATCATCTATTGCATGGGAAGAGACAATATTTACACTTGCTTGGCATTCATGGGCTGCTGTTCATTGGTAAATAATTTCATAATAATGTTGTTGTTGCGTCCATGACAAATGATAAGCCGCAGTCAGCAAATTGCAACAATTACAATTGGGTTAATAATACAACATTGACAGCGCAGTTGTTGCCGCTGCTGCTGCAACGCAACAAACACTTGTTCAAACACATGTTCATTTGTTTATCGAGGTGTATGCGTGTGTGTGCGTGTGAACATGGTCACACACTGTTTGACATTTTGCAATAAAATAAATTAAACAATAAATTATAAATTTGTACAAAAAATGACTGTTGGCCGAACAGGCGCACATCAATGCACAGCCAGCAACGACTCTGTTGTCGTCGACTTTGCTGTTGGTATTTCTTTCTCTGTTGTTTTTGTTATTCGCCAGCTGGGGCGAGCCCATAGTATGTGTGTTTTTTTTTGTGTGCTTCTATTTCATTGCTTTTGTACATACACACGCACATATCCATATATGTATGTCCAGATATGTATGTGTATGCATGTATTTATGCATGCGTTAGCATGTGTGTGCGTATCATGTTTGGCAACCAGGCAAACGCGTGTAATGCGAGAGCAAAGCGTGGCTGAGTGACCAGCCCGAAGGTGGGTAGGCAAAGCAGAGCAGAGCTGAGAAGAACCGTTATAAATTCATGTTTTATGTACGGCAGCAACGCACATAGCCTAGCTCGCTCATTTCACTCACTCTTCCTAACGCGTCTCTTTGACTGACCTGCGCTTGCAGTCTGTTGTTTGAGCTGCCCTGCGGTTCAGTTGTGTTTTTCGATCGGGCCCAGGTGTTTGTCGCAGGTCAGTTATGTAGCGATGTACAAAGTATTAAAATATGCACATGGATTTAACGGGATTAAAATGGTGTATGCACAGAATATTAAGCCAGATGCTTGAAAAGATGTGTCAACAAGCATAATCGTATGTATGTAAAATCTCTCGAAGTCTGACGTAAACAGTGATTTTTGCAAGTCATTTATGTACGTAAGCTGTAAGATTACGATTGCAACTATAAGAAGAAGAAATTACTTCTCAAAGTACCATTAAGCATGACTTAACAGATGGGTGAGAGCTGTACGTCTTGATTCTGTCTTAATCCAGTCAAGCATAACTCATTATCTCCGCTGTCTGTTATAACTGATTAACTTGCAGTTAGAGTGTTAAAAGGTCAGTCAAAAATTGCAATGGTTCCTCGCCAGGCGTTAATTGCAGTGTAATGAGAGGAATTTTTGTGGCTTACTTTTTTTTTTGTTTTTTTGAGGCTCGGTCGTATCAAAGTCTTACTGCGATAAGATTTATACTAAAAATAATTTTGTGTTCGCTTTTCATAATCTATTATTAAATAACAACAAAATTAAAAAGTATTTAGTTTAATAACATTTTTAGTAATTAATAATTATTTTTTTTATTTATTTCATTTTGTTGAAACTTTCTAGTTTCTCTAAGTGTTGGCAAAGAAGAAGATGTCTAAAAGATCAGATTGTGCGTGTCACACTTGGAATCGGGTCAGATCCAAGTGCAGACACAAGCTCTTGCCGAGATTACGAATGGACGTCCGCTTCGTCATTCGCCATTATTGCCTTATCAATTGGCCAGAAAATAGCCTTAAATAGAGGTCGTTATAGATGTTCGCTGTTTATTCAACACAAAGCCTGCAAACATGAACGACGTAGTTCTGGATCGGAGCGACGAGAAGCTTAAGCTGGCTACTAGCTATACAAGCACCTCTCTACACGAGGCTGTAAAGTTGCGACGGGATGAGAAGGACCCAATAAAGGCACAAACCATACCGGAGTTCTTTCGCGAGACCTGCAAGAAGTATGCTGATTTACCTGCTTTGGTCTGGGAAAGAAGTGGAAAGGAACAGGGCTGGATTACGCTAAGCTATGCGGAGTACGCCAAGAGAGTGGAGCAGGTTGCTTTGATGCTCTTGCATGTGGGTCTGGAGGAGCGCAGTTCGGTTGGTATATTGGCTTTTAATTGTCCCGAATGGTTCTTTGCCGATTTGGCTGCATTGCGTGCTGGAGGCATTGTTGCGGGCATTTATCCCAGCAACTCGGCGGAGGCAGTGCATCATGCTTTGATCACCAGCGAGGCAACAGTTTGTATCGTCGACGATGATAAGCAGATGGCAAAGTTGAGAGCAATCAAGCATAGACTGCCTCGCCTAAAGGCTGTCATTCAGCTAAACGCACCCTTTGATAGTTTCGTGGATCAGGAGCAGGGCTACTACAGCTGGCAGAAGTTGGAGGAGCAACAGGACAGCTATGGAGCTGAACTAAAGGAGGAGTTGCTTCGCCGTGAGCAGGCTATTCATGCAAATGAGTGTGCAATGCTCATCTTTACATCGGGTACTGTGGGCATGCCCAAGGCTGTGATGCTCTCTCACGATAGCATTGTCTACGACATGAAGATAGTGGCCGAAACAATGAAGCGTGCCGTGAAGGGTGCGGAACGTTTGGTCAGCTATTTGCCACTCAGTCACATTGCGGCGCAAATCTTTGACATCTACTTGGGCATGGAGCATGGCGGTTGCGTCTACTTTGCGGATAAGGATGCGCTCAAGGGTACTCTGGTGCGTACCTTCCTGAAGGCAAAACCTACTTGTGTGTTTGGTGTGCCGCGCGTCTTTGAGAAGTTCCAGGAGCGTCTTGTTGCAGCTGAGGCCAAGGCCAAACCCCATTCCCGTCTGCTGTTATCCAAGGCCAGGGAACTAGTAGCACAACATCAGCTTGCTCAAATTGCCGGGTAAGTTTACTACTTAAGTGTGTTCGTGTGTTCAATGCTAATAGTCAATTTATTCTCTAGTGAAAATATCTCCATTTATGGGCAGGTCAAATATTGGTTAGCTTCGCGCATCATTCAGCCCATTCGTCAAATGCTGGGCTTGGACCAGTGCAGGACTTTCCTTACGGGCGGTGCACCCGTCTCCGCGGAACTTAAGCATTTCTTTTTAGGCTTGGACATGCCCCTGGCCGATGTCTATGGCATGTCGGAAACGGCGGGTGCAATAACCCTACATGAACACATCACAAATCTGAACAGTTCGGGTATGCCGCTGATGGGCACTGAGGTTAAAATACACAAGCCCGATGCAAGTGGTCAGGGTGAGATTGTGATGCGGGGTCGCAACAATTTAATGGGCTACCTGGGAGAGCCGGAAAAAACTGCAGAAACCATTAGTGAAGACGGCTGGCTGCATAGTGGAGATATGGGCTACCTGGATACACATGGCAACGTGGTCATTTCGGGCAGATTGAAGGAGCTAATCATTACAGCTGGCGGTGAGAATATTCCGCCTGTGCACATTGAGAACCTAATCAAACAGGAGCTGCCCTGTGTGAGCCATGCTCTGCTTATCGGTGATCATCGCAAGTATCTAACCGTTTTGCTGACCCTGAAAACAAAATCCGATCCACATACGGGCTTACCCTTGGATGAGCTGCGTGAGGAGACAATTGAGTGGTTACAGTCGTTGGGTCTGGAGCAAACGCATCTTTCGGTTTTACTAAGCATTCGTGCTGATCTTCAGTTACCGAATGATGCAAATGCTCTTGCTGCCGCTCTGGAAATCAACGCGGAACCAAAGCTCTTTGAAGCCTTAGAGGCAGGCATCAAGCGGGCCAACACCAAAGTCATCTCAAATGCTCAGCGTGTTCAGAAGTTTGCTCTGCTGCCGCATGAATTCTCCCTGGCCACAGGAGAATTGGGACCTACTCTCAAAATCAGACGTAATATTGTTCATGCCAAGTATGCTCCATTGATTGAGCGTCTTTACAAATAAGTTTTGTTATAGCAATAAGATTTGAATACTCAGAAATTGTATGTTAAATCATTGTTCGATTCTATTATATCATATAATTACTTAAATATATTTTATTGATTATATAGATTATCGTTCTCGATCGTTTCTGAGCTGCTGTGTTTCCACGTCCATGTTCAATTTATGATCGTGCTGTAAGTTGAGATATTAGATATGATATAGTTTTGTATGCATAAACTTACCATATACTGCATTTGTTTTAACTTCCTCTTGGACTCCTTGCGATCCATAAAGCGTTGACCCCAGCGTAGCCCAGCAAAGGCTATCGCAATTGCCACCAGCATCCAGATAATAACGGAGCGTGAATCAAAACGATCTGTACGAATTTTTGGCCAGGTTAAAGGTGGGGTTAATGGACTTAGCTCATCGGTTGTCTGCTAAAAGTAGAAAATTTTAATAATCTTTAGATTAGAATTGTATTCGACAAAGGTTTTACTCTACTTTACCTCACAGTTACAACTGGATGTCGTCTGCTGCCGGGCAAAGCCTACATCGAGCAGCACAATGGAGCGATTCTGTTGACCATCGAAGCAATCAATGCCTCGAACATTAAACAATTCCTCATTGCTCCAGGCGCTCAGCATGGGCCAGGAGCGTACAAAGTTAAGCGAGGCTGGCGGTTCTCTTAGCATATTCCTCACCAGCCACGTGCAGTTCCAATAGTTATCGGCCAGATTCACATGCTTTAAGAAGTGCAAACTGCTTAAAGTAAGCGTCTCCAATCGATTTGAGCTAAGATCTATGTTTAAGGCCAAATGATTGAGAGCTGGCGCCAGTTGATCCAACCAGCTGGCATCTGTAAGCTTGTTCCAGGCTAAGTGTACTTGATCCAGGTTCATCAATTCCTTAAAGAGACTTGCGTGCAGCTCGCGCAGCTGATTATTGGATAGATTAATGCTCTTGAGCTGAGTGTTTGACTTGAAAATGTCTTCAGGCAGTGTTTCAAGTTGATTAAAACTTAAATCAAGCTGCTGTAAAATACTTAGGGCTTTCAGACTTTCTGCATCGATGTGGGTTAGATTATTGTGACTGATGTTAAGTCGCTGAGGGTAAAAAGATTAGATAAGAAAACACATTTGTTTTTGCTTGAGAGGAGATAAGAAAATTTTTCTTATGTTTTTCACAATTCTAATAAAAATGGTGTTCATATATACTATTTGTAACTTATCTCCAATAACTTTTGGAACAACTTACCTCCAAGGATTCTAGTCCCATCAGACTATCATTGGTTAGATTCTGCAGCCTATTATAACTCAAATCCAAATGCTGTAGCTCGAAATTCTTGAAAAATGCCAAAGGCTCCAGCGCCTGCAGTGCATTCCTCGACAGATTTAAGTGAACCAGTCTCGACAAACCGCGTTCCTTGAGAAATTCCAAACCGGTAAGTTGATTATGCTCCAATCGCAGTGAGCGTAGATGTGTATTGCTCTCGAAGGCTGCCGGCTGCAATTGCTTGATTTGATTATGCTGCAGGGCCAGACTGGAAAGACGATGTAGACCGTGAAAGAAGTGGGCTTCAATTAGCCCCAGGCGATTATTATGCAGCTGCAGATGCTTCAAATGCAATAGATTGTAAAAGCAGTCGGGCTGCAAGTGTTCGATAAGATTGTGGCTAAGATTCAGCTGCTGTAGTTGAGGGTAAAGCGTAAAACTCCTTGAGGGCAGCTCTTGCAAAGCATTAAAGCTGAGGTCGAGTGAGGCAAGTGCGGCCAGAGGCTGGTCCGACCAGGATCTAACCTCGCTTAGGTTATTATGTGCCAGTGAAAGGCTCTGCAGACGTGCCAGGCCATTGAGAGCATAATCCTCTAGAGCATTTAGCTTGCATTGCTGCAGTTCCAGGCTTAAAAGCTGATCATACTGCAGAAACAGAGCATTCTTAAGTTCGTACAGGCTGCAATTGTTTAGTTTGAGCTCGTTTAGCGTTGCCACATCGTTCAATTCGCTCAGCTGCGTTGCATTGCAGTTGTTCAGTTGCAAGGCTTGCGTCCTGTTTGCACCACAAATCAACAGCAGCAAGAGCAACCACAACAGCAACGTTGACAACATTTCGCGACACATTTGGCTTAAGACTGGCGCTCTTAACTTGACTGAAAGGCGAATGCTGTGTAACTGTTTGTCGGCACGGCGTTGCCTTATCTTAATGCAGCAGACGCGCACAGCGCCTGTCAGCACGTCGTGATAGTTAATCAGTTAACCAACTGGCCAACCGTACGTACATACATATATCTTGACTAAATATTTGTCAGTCAACACAACAAGTCGCGACTACTGAGTTTCGACTTTCCCCCTTTTCCCCACTCTCTCTCTCGTTTCCCTTTTGAAGCTCTTTGCCAAATGCAAATCACCCCATTAGAACTCCCTCGGTTTATTCATTTAGGGAATGCCTGTGTTAATTTGGTCAACCAAATGGGTAAAGTGGGCATTTGGGAATGGCAACTGATATCTGAAAACTACTCCATGGAGAAAGTTAACTTGTTAACTGCATTCTAATTAACCATAAACTTAAATCTTTTGCTTTGAGAAAGTTGTATGTTATATGTTCTTACGTGTAATATTTAGTATATAAATTTCACTTAAATCAATTATCTTTATCTAATAAAAAATACAACAAAATTATTTTATTTTATTACTTGAAAGTGATTTCAAGTTCATTAACTCGTAAGCTAAAAGTTTAAGTACAAATAAATTTTTTAAAGTAAATCAGCTCTTATACTAATTAAGTCCACTAATTTTGCTCTTATATGCGCTTATCATATAAGACTTATACGGGTTTGCTTAGAGCAAAATGTTATTATTATTATTAAAGCATATGTGAATGACTTTAGTTATTATTTACACACGCAATGTTACGGAACTGCCAAGTTCAGCATGATTATGGATCGAATTACAAATGGATTATATTAACACTACTTTTGCTATCAATAAAAACTCTAAAATCTGAGACGATATGCACCAAGTGGATTTATGGATCAGCCGTAAGAAATGTCACTTAAATAAACTATCAAGCAATCTAATTCTAACTTCAACTATTTAGGCAGATTATTTACCAGTTTTATTTAGATACGTTTGTAGCGGCTATGGCGATTGTAATGGCACCCAATGCCTGCCCAGATGTGATATGGGTTGTCCACAAAATAGTCACTGTGCGATACCAAATGTGTGTGAATGCATTGAGGGATATGAGACAGCTGCGACATATCGCTATTATGGATTTGAGGCAGTCAAAACTTGTGAAAAACGACATGAAACCGAAACAGATTCACTTGAAAACATAACTTTATATAGTTTATGTGGCTTGTGTATACTCCTGCTATGTGCGCTTTCAATACTAATCATGCTTAATATACAACTGAGTTCAAGTTCTTATAAACAGAAACATAATGACTCACTTATGATGATTCACATAAAATAAATAATAACTTTAAGAATGTTTTATAAATACTTCAGTTGATTGCTGACCAGCCAGCAAGCCAGTTGTGAATGTTAAGAAAGCAAATAATAAAGAGAAAAGTATAACTTAAAATGTTTGTTATAGTAAAAAACATTTTGTTTGCTGTTTTTCTGGGTGCAGCGTTAAGTTTATGTGAGAAATATGATTGCATCGTCGCTGATTATGCGGTGCGACAAATCTACATACGGTATTATTATGAAAATTAACTAAAATTTATCATTTGTTAGGGCAGTACATCCGAATTGGTTTACAAGTGCCGTGAAGGTTGCACAGGTTCTGTGCCCAACTGTCTGCCCGTATGCGATAATGGTTGTCCTTCAAACAGCAAATGCGCGAGCCCAAACAACTGCGAATGCGATACCGGATATGTTATAAACGAAACGAATCCCGATATGGTTCGTAGTTTGAAGAGTTGCCGTACCTTATGCGAAATAGAATGTCCCACACACAGTCACTGTTCCTCCCACAATACTTGTGCCTGCGATGAGGGTTATGTGGCGGACCAGGTCAATCCATATGTGATACCCAGCCTGCAGAGCTGTAAGCCTCAATGCGATTCGGATTGTCCCAGAAACAGTCACTGCTCCGCTGCGAATATTTGTGTATGCGACAAGGGATACATGCCCGATAGAATTAGTGAGAATGTTGTGTCAAGTTTACAGAGTTGCAAGAAGCAAGAGGAACAGGATTCTTTTGTGCTACGCATTGTTGTATATAGTCTTTTGATATGTTCTTTTATCTTGATCACATTGGGCGGCATTTCAATACTCATCATATGCATGAAGAGAATCAATACCGAACTATCACCACCAAGTTACTCACTAGAAGATAGTATTTATTCACGGAAAAATTAATTTAATTTATTCATTAGTTATAAGCTTAAACTTATAAAAAAATGGATTAAAAATCTAATTATGTGGTAGACCATTTTAAGACTTACTCATTGCTTAGTCAGTCAATGCCTTTCTTTATTAAGAGACTTTCTAATATACCTTGGGTAGATTTATTACGAATATAGGTGAAACTTTTAGTTGTTAAATTCGTTAGCTTAATTTAACGCTCACTGAATGATTGTAAAAAGAAATCCATACAAATTATTCAGAGATGTGTTAAATATTTTAATTGAAATATGCAATCTGCCCCAAATTGTGTGTGTGTGTGTGTGTGTGTGTTTGTTGGGTTTTTACCTGCATTTCAGGCTTTAGTTTATCGTAGTTGCAAAATGCGGCTTCAGTTTAAAAGCCGCAGCTTCAGGCAACGTGCCACAAGCAAATAGTCGTTGGCAAAAGGGGCAAACGGGGGGTTTACTTTGTTACAGACAGAAGCGATTATGACTGTACAAATTTGCTTGTTGCCGCAATTGTAATGTTTATTAATTTGGATTTTGAGCCAGTGCCAACTTTTGGCCGAGAGCATGCAAAAACTACGCCACAGACTAATTGAAATTGATATAAATGGGCCAGCAAAAACAAGAGCTAGCGTAAATGCCAAATATTCTGTTGCCATCAAGTGCATAAAGTATATAAAGTGTGCCTTGTGGCTTCCTAACCATAAGCCAAATAGTATATATATAAATAAACACTTACATACATTATGCCTTGCCATATCTGGATTAAAATGAACTAAAGTAAATTGAATAATAATAGTTAATAATGGAAGACTGCATTTGGGTCACAACGTTTGGTATTTGCATTAAGGATTTGTACTAATTCCAGCTAGTCTTACATTAAAAGACGTTTTCAATTGAAATAATTGTGTTTAGTTTGTTAAAATTTTCAAACAAGCTAGATCGTTACTGATTACGTATACGCCGCGTTTGACAATGCATGACAAACTTGGTTTGTTGTGGCATAACTCTGCATATCTGTTGCTCAATAGCTACAAATAACCAATTGCTGACAGCTGTATGCGTGCATCCTGTTAGAGGATAATTCAATTTTCATGGCCAACGGATGTGAAATGCGTTTTATAAATTGCACTGCAATTGACAGCAACAGGCAGCGACAGGCAGAGACAGACAGCCAAACAACATGGATAAGCTGACCACGCCCACAGTTTGACTTCGAAATGACAAATTTAATATGTAGCTCTTGATGCCATACGTTTTTTCCCCTTTTTTTTTGTTGGTTTGTTTGTTTGCAGCTGCAGTTCCGAGTTGCCAGCAAAAAAACTTGGCTAAATGCCAGACTCAAAGACATTCCTAGATAACTCTGCAGTGAAGGGTTAGTGGAAGGACTTTGCACACTTGTAAAGCAGTTTTTATTTGCACATTTTATATGGCTGCAGCGTTTCAGTCTGTCTGTGTCGTCTGTGTTTGGCTCCATGTCTGGTAGTCTATAGCTTTTTTCTCTCTTGCTGTCGTATTAAAATATTTTTGTGCATATTTCAGCTGCCAAAATTATTTCAATTTAGTTCCGCAAAATAAATTTGCCTTTGCCTAGGCAACCATATATTTTTATTTTCCTATATATAATTGAGGATTATTTGTAGTGCGCTTTGCTTTTTGGTTTTGTAATGAACATAAAGTGCCATAATATTAAATAATGTTGTGTTATTGTACGACTGCTGCTTAAGGCTGATTTAACTCTAGTTTTGATTGAGATTGCTCGCTGCTTTATAATTTACTGCCAACTACTGAGATTTTACACTCATCTTCTATATGTGCCTTCAATGAATTCTTTATAATATATATATATATATATTTTTGTGCTTCTTTGGCTTCCTTTGACCAACTTGCTAGCTGGACTCATGTATCGTGTTGCTTCAACCTCTAATTGCAATGCTGGCCATTGCGCCCTTGGCAAATCCAACAATCAAAACATACAAACACACACACACACACACACAGTCTTCAGTAGTCGTGCAGCATCTTTGCTCTGGCTTTTCAATTTTAATAGAATTTTTGCTTTATTTACTGCAACAACAGAAAAGAAAGCAACACAACAGCTGCATCTGAGCGTAACACACAACTTGAATTGTATTTTGACTGCAGTTCGGTAGTTCAAATGTGCTATATGGGATTGCTGTTATATACATATATCTTGAAGCAAACGTTTGACAGTAGTTCAAAGTTGTCTTCTAGATGCAACAGGAAGTTAAAGAAATAACTGAAAAACTTTATTATGATTTGTTTTGGTGAATTTCATTCACATTTCAATGAGGTTGTTAAGGAATATGCAGATGTTTTAAGTTAAGTAATAAAGCATGCCCTCTAAGTGGCCCATCCAGTTGCAGGGTATTCAAATAGTCAGATAACTTTTCTTTATTTAAAGCACGTTTTACCACATTTTGGTTATTTCACTTCTTGTTTGACGTCTTGCAGCAACAAAAATTTCTAAAGTTTTCATTACAGGAAACACAGAACTGCGTTTAGTTAGTGTTTCCTCTTTCAACTGACCATGTTGCAAAGTGTGCGTGTGTATGTGTGCGTGTGTGTGTGTGTGTGCTTATTTATTTGGTGTGCTGCAAAAATTTGGCATGGAACAATGAACGAGATATGTGAATGTAAAACGAAACATGGCCAAAGAATTGCTGCATGTTGAAAGATAGGCCAAAGGTTGGTTAGGGTGTTTCGACTCTTTGGCTAACTCTCCAATGGCTTACTGACTTTACCGTTATGCTGTACATAGTGGCAATAGCGAACTGTTGACCGACTGACGCTTTTCCGCCCGTCCGCCCGCACGCCTTCTGCATTTAATTTCATTTTTGCTGCAACTTTTTTCCACCATTTTGCACAGAGCATAGAGGGGAGTCAGGGCTTTTCTCTCTGTGTGTGTGGCCTAGCTTCATTTCGCTTTTGCTGTGCTTGGTTTTGGTTTTTGTAGTCTATGGTTGCTTATTTTTTTTTTGGTTGTTTTGGTTTTCGGGCGTTGTTTTAATTGCTGCTGACAACGAAACTTTCAACGAAAAATCACAGTCATGTTTTTCAACAGCAATGCGAGTGCATTTAAATGCATGTTGGCCCAGATAAACGTAAACTGATTGAATAATCGATGTAATTTAAGGGATGTTAACGCTTGCAATAGCAAGCTGACTAAATTGAAATAAAATTGAGTGCAGCTGCATATGTGCATATATTACAATTTAGTTTGTAACGATTCCTTATTCCCCTTAATATACACAAGCCAAACAATTTTCTATGCAAATCCTTAAAGCTAGTACAAAGTATCTATGGAATATATATATTTGGTTTGTTGTGAACGTAGTTGATTTGTGGTTTTGGAAGGCAACAAAAGGGTTTCCATTTATTGGTTGTGAATTATTTTTTGGAATATATATATATTTTCAATATTTATGTTGCATAGATAAATTATGCCAGATTGTAAGGGAAACAAGATTAATGTTTTTATGCTCAAATAACTTTACTTTTATCTTACGTGAAAGTTAATAGTGTAAATATTCAATAATAATGGTTATTTCCACACAAAATGAAGCGAAGTAAATTAAAAGTTTCGGAAACTTTTTATCATTTATTTACGAGCGAATATTTTCAAATAATTTGAGTGCTCTGACGAATTAATTACGACTGGCATTCAATGCTGTTTGTTGCCCCATTGCATTGCAAGTTGCGTTCATTTCGTTCACTTAGTGCGAAATGTGATAAGCGACGTTTGGCATAATTTTTTATGCCGAAACACGTAGGTTTATTGCACTTGCGGCGATTGGCTGCTCGATTCAATGCACGCTGTCGATAAGCCGCCGCCAGGCACCACCACCAGCAGCACCACCACCACCAGCAGCAGCGTAGAACGTAGAACGTGGCACGAAAAAACTGATTGGTACACATTGTAGCGCAACGCTTGGCAACACTTTGTCGACTTTAATCCGCAGCTCACGTAGTTGCAAGGAGGGCGGGAAGATCTGTGGGGAAGTGCAGCTCGCTGCGCTGTCATGTAATAAGTGGCAGCTTCATTCAGTGGGCGTGGCACCTGCACAATTTTCCATTACGCGCCAACTTTAATGCAAGAATCCTCAGCGTCGAACGCACGGACGAGTTGATAACAATTTCAATTTTTATGACAAGTCAACTTGCAACGGAACAAGGCGAAATGAACTGTGGCAGCAACTCGCCAGCCCATCCCCCTCCACACGCCCGCCTGCTGCTGCAACCAATGGTCGTTGCACATGGCTACAACAACAACAGCAATAGTCACAATATAATAAAAAGGCAAAACTGCAATATTTTCCGGCTATACCGCAGACTTAATGCTCTTGCAGGTGAGTTTATGCTGTTAAGTTTAATACTGTAATATTAAAAGGTATGTATTTTTTCTTTCTTGCATAGTAAAGTAAAGTTTAAATCAATTTTTGGTTAACGAAGATATTTTTTTTTAATGGACTTTATATGTATTAAGAGCTGGGAGTTTGACTAAGAAAGCTTTAAATATAAACTTATTAACAATAGGTCTAGAATAGAGTTTAAAAATTCTTGCATTTCTTAAAATATACATTTTTGTTAATCACGGCTAAAAATAAATTAAGTATAATATTTTTGTAATTGACATAGAAGATGTTGTAAAACTTGACTTTTAATATTCAATTTAAATGTTATTAAATATAAGATACATTTCAGATTAATCTTGTTTTAATAGGCAAAAGCCTCTTGAACTACTTTTAGGTTTTAAATCACAACATTTTGTTGCTTTTGTTCAAAAAGTGAATACCCTGTGTCAGGGTATAATAACATGAGCGATTGCACCATTACCGTTGCTGTTGACGTTGCCAACACTCGACTCGGAGCCGGCGCGTTATGATTTATTGGCGTGCAACACGAAATGCGCCCAGAACGGACAACTGCAAAAGTGTGTATATATGTGTGTGTGTGTGCAGTCAGCCATTTTTATGTGTTTTGCAGGTTGCAGCCACAGCCACAGCCACAGCTGCTGCTGGTATATCATTGTTATGGCTGTCAGCAATTTTTGGGCGCTGGCCAGGATTCAATGCATAGCAAATGCATTTGGTTTAGTCCTTTTTCATTTTAGGCAGGGGCTCTCGCTTAATTGCCGTGTGCAACAGGGCAACTGTTTAGATTATCATGGCCAAAAAATAGTTTGGCAACTGCAAAAGAATGCTAAAGATTTTGACTACTTGCCAGCGACTAAACATGTCTCAATTAGCATTTTTTTTCCAAATTGTTTTGTCTATCTGTATAGGCCAAGCTATTACTTATAGAAAGTGCTGCTTGTGGTGCTTGAGCGTTTGAGACTGAAAAGTTCATTAAAACTTTAAATTCTTAAATGAGTTTTTGAGTTCATTTAAATTTAAATAGTTGGCGACCATGGCAGCTGCTAATTTTAGGCCAAGCGTGTCCTCGACACACATTGCACAACAGATTTCGGTTGAGAGTCACCAAATCAATTGGCAAAGTGAATAGCCAAATGCAGTAAGTACAGTTGAAAAGAGAGAGAGAGAGAGAGAGTAAGAGAGAGATGCAAATTGTTTGGAATTTGCATAAATTATCAGCGGGCAATATGGAGGCAAGAGAAATGCATAAAATTGAAACAATGAAGCGACAACCGTTTGTTGTAGTGCTCTCGAAATTCGAAACTTGAAACTGACAGGATCTGTGGCACAAAATGGTCCCGGCGGCAACGGCAGCTTCAATAACATTTCGTCGACTTTGCTTCAATTTGTGGCAATTTTCGCGACGTTGCAGCGACTCCTGCATCCTGCCTGCCTGCATTTCTACAGCATTTGTGTGTGAAGGACTCTTGCAAATGGCTCGTGAAATCAGCACAGTCACGCCCAGCCACAGCCACAGCCACAGGCTCAGTCCTTGCCCAATGTTGGGCGGCATATTGACAAAAAGACCCAAAGCAAAGCTAAAATAAAACGAAAAGGCTTTGGGTTTGGTGTTTGTTTATTTTTCGCTTTTCATTCTATTTTTTCTAGTTAGTTTTTTTATTTTTGGTTGGAAGGGCTTGAGTCTGCTCTAAATTGCACTTTATTTGCGGTTTGTTGATTTTATTGCACAACTTTGTTTACAATTCTGCTTAAATTTCATTACACGATTCCAAGGGAAACGAACCAAACGAAACGGGTCGAGATGCGAGTTGAAGCAAAGAAAGAGTGAACGAAGTAAATCAACGAACGGACTTTCAAAATGAATGACGAAACCTTGATATGAATTAATATTTGAGCAGTGCCAAAAGCAAATGTTCAGCGGAGCAAACTTTATACCATTACACTGTGTGTGAACGGCGAATGGTTTGATTGTATTGCTTTCTTCTTAAATGGGTCAATTGCATATCGAACAAGTGACAAATCTGGACAGTTTAATTGATGTGCCTAATTAGCTGAGATTTGCAAAACAATTCTTTTAATGCTATAAATAACATTGTTCTGATTTATACCTATGCAAGTGTGCTGTGGAAAATTGTATGCAAAAGGGGTAGAAGCAAAATAATAATTTTATTGGTTAATCAGAACAAGTTTGTTGATAAATGAATTTTAATTTATCAAGTCAATAAAGGCTTATGATGATTGACAAGATGTTGATGAAAAAACACAGAGGAATTTAATATGTTTCCATTTCGAAAGGATAAAACGATATGCATTGCATACTTCTCAGCTGAAATCTCTTTTGCAAGTTGTATACTTATTGGATTTGACGCCTTTTAACGAAGTTCATTGTACTGGCAGTACCGTAAATGCACGTAGTTAGCATTTGATGACTGACTTTCTGACTTGGTCGTAATACATTTGAAGCATGCCATCGGTCAAATGCGGCAAGGCAAAGGTCAAAAACACTTGAAGAACTCAACTGAAAGAAGGCGGCTTTCATGCTGCTTTCAAGGCAATTGCAGCCCAAAAAAAAAAAAAACTCAACTCGATTTGTGCAATTCGTGCAAGCATGCTGATAAAAGGAGAAACAAATGAAATAATAACAGACACAAACGGAACACAGAGCATGAAAAATCAAAACAAATAAGCAAACAGGCAAACAAACAATGCCAACCAAGCAAGTTAAAGCACACACACACATACACACAAGCACAGCTGAAAAATGCCAAAGTCAGAGTATGTGGGAAGTACTAGTATAAAAGCTCAACACAATGCAGGCACAAGGTAGATACAGATAGAGATACGCCAATAGCTACACCTAAAGATATGAGTTTTTCAGTGTCTGAAACTTGCCACAAAAAAGAACATTTAAATAAAATTCTTAAAATAAAATCTACATACTTTAAAGTATTTTACAAAACAAACACAAATATCCCTTGAGTGCTTATACCTAACAACGCTATAAATAATTCTTTTAAACACACCGTTTTCGACCTTATCAACGCCATAACAAAGTTATTAACCCCCAACTCCCAGTGACTGTATCAACAAGACAAAAGCAAACACAAATCAGCTCAGACAATAAAAAAAGCGCCACAAAGTATGCAATGCAAAACACAAGAGTTAGCAAAAAAACGTTACGTGTGAGAAACTAAGAGAGAGAGAGAGAGATGGAGCGAAAGATATGTGTATGTGCAAGCATAGCTAAGAGTGTCCTTGGTTCGCCTGGCTAGCGGGATAATCAAAAATGTTAATTTAGCAACAACGAAAAACGAAAAAAAAGGGAATACAAATATTTTGCAAGATCCTGTCGCAGAATGCGAAACAATCTGGGGTCCGGACATATTGCCATGTGCACTGCACTGTGTGCCAGGCGCAAATGCTGCGCCAGCTGCCATTATCAGCCTTCATTCATGGATACCAACCGATGGCAAAGCCTTTGACGCGAGCCAATGCCGAGGCTGGGGCCGATGTGAGCCGAGCACGAATGAAAATCAGCCGGGAGAAGTAGCAGCAGGAGCAGCTTCCCATGTCCTTCGTTTGGTGTGCGCGAGAAAAGTTTGAGAGCCACTGGAAGCGCAAACAGGGATAAGCTCAATGGAAGGCACAGCAGCTGAGAGAGCATAATGTTGTGAAAGAGCGAAAGCTTAAAGCTCATGTTAAGAGCATGTACAGCCTACAAGTGGCTTGAAAGAGTCAACGAAAAGTGTGAAGCTGCCTAGGCCTAACTCACTCTTTGCCTTCCTCTCTCTCGCTGTCTCTTGCTGTATAGGCTCCCTGTAGTTTTCCGTTTGTGAAAGCCATTTTTCATTCATGCGAATTTACTTTAAATTAATTTTTTTGTGGGGTCATAAATCATTTTCGGCTCTGGACCTACGCAGCGCGATGCTCCCTCTCTGTGTAAGCGTGTGTGTGTGTGTGAGCGCGAGAGAGCCTGTACGAGTGTGTGTGTGTGTGTGTGTGTGTGTATGTTTGCATCTGTATAGGCCCTTGTGCATGAATGAACGTGCGTGAAATTTGAAATGTTTGAGTTAGTTGCGATTGCATTGAAGGATTTTCAACATTTGGGTCAAGTGAGTTGCGGGCCAACAATTGACTATGTAACAGTTCATACATTAAGTGTGGCTGATATCAATATCTAAGCTTAAGCAGCTGCTTGTCGAATTGAGATGCTCGTAAGTGATGCACTTGATACAGATTTGCAAAGGAGAATTAGATGAATAATATGCATAAAAACAAATTTTCTAATAATTTGCTTTGTTATTATCTAAAACACAAATATGCTTACAAATAGAAAACAATTTCAGAAACCAAATAAATATTTTAAAATCATAACTTAACTTAATAAAAAACAATAAATATTTTATTAAAAATGCACAATAAATATTATAGTAATTTTTTAAAGCGAAACTCACTCACTCAAGCAACAACTCAATACCTAATTGAGTGAACTGCCAACATACTAACATATGTATTCAACTGACACCCTGTATGTCACACATACACTTACATAAATACAATTCTGTAACTACCTCAAGCAAAGCTTAATGGGGCTCGCTCTTCGCGCACACAGCCTCCCGAAAAAAGCACAAAACGAATAAATGTTCTTGGCTCCTGCCTAAGCCAACATGCTGTACAAGAGCTGAGTTTTTCTCTTAAGCTCTCTCTCAACACACACACACACACATACAGGCGCTCGCAGCTGGCTTCCAGAAACACGAGCGCTATTGCAAAAGGGAGCTGTAACGGGCTCGTGACTTCCAGTCAGGTTTTTTTTTTTTTTGGAGCATCCCCACGCAGCCAGCTTCGATGCCCATCCAATCGCTTGCTGCAAGAGATGTTCGTGTGTGTGTGTGTGTGTGCGCGAGAGCTTAACGAAGCTCTCGGATTCGTGTCGGTGCTGCTGCTGCTGCTGCGGCTGCAGCACATATTCCAGCGTCGCCTGGCTAGCAATTGCTGGCTGGCAGCGCATTCAGTTGGTGTTCCGGTTTCGGGTTGTGCTGTTAGTTGCCTTTTCCTGCACAGCCAAGCAGAGTCAAGCGGAGTCGCGAGCGTGGTCGTGCCTGTGCCTGTGTCTGCGACTGTGACTTGTGTATGTGCAAGTGCGTGTGTGTGCGTGCGTGCGTGCGTACGTGTGTGTGTCTGTGTGTGTGTGTGTGTTTGTTGTCTGTCGTCGTCGCTTAACACTGCGCGCGCGTTTTGTCATCGTGTGAGTTCGTAAGCGAGTCTGTGTGTGTGTGTGTGAGCGTCAATGTGTGTATGTGTGAGCCAGTATGACCATATGTATGTGCGTGTGTGCGTTTATTGTGCACCACAATACAATATACACTAATACTACAACAACATCACACATACATGGCAACATTTAAGCGACCAGCAGGATGCTCAAATAAAAATAAAATCACTACCAGGTAAATCGGTGGAACTAAACCAACTATTCACGCATATATAACTTCTATATGCATGTGCTTGTGTATGTACATGAGTTTAACAAAGTGCGTGTGCGTGTGTGTGTGTGTGTGTGTGAGCGCGTGGAATTGAACATTTTTGCCATTGTGTGAGTGTGTTGTGCGCTTTCCAACAGCAGGAAATTGATATTCTTATTTCTTGTGCTTTTTTTTGCAAAAAAAAACAGAAAAGAAAAAAAAACGGCACGAGTTTCTCTCTTTCGATGTATTTCTCTGTGTGTGCGTGTGTTTGTGAAAATTCCATTATCATCATCATTATCATCATCATCATCATCGGTGCTCGCGCTGGCAACATTGTTGTACACATATTTCTTCTTCTTACAGCCAACCTACCACCCCCTTCCATTAGCATTACCATCGCATCCTAACCCATGCCACTCATTTTCCTGGCAGCTCTATCTCATCATCTATGTATTTTATTTACTGGTTGCTTTTGCTCGTCTTTTTCTTATTTTTTATTGCTGCGGAAAAACGAAATGCGAAAAGCAAAATTGCAAATTGCAAATGGCAGGCAAATTTCTAATTGACCATCAAATAAATGTTTCAAATTGCAACAGCAAAGCCAGCGCTACATGGGCCAACAAAATATCTATCAGATACATGTCAAGTGCAAGGCTCTGTGTGGGTCGCACTCGCTCTCTATGTATGTGTGCGAGTGTGTGTTTGTGTGTGTGTATAACAGGTGCCAAAATGTATAAAAATGGAAATGGCAACATTTATGCTCCCATTGTGTCAGATTTTTTCTTCTTTTTTGATTTTTTGACGATAAAATAAAACTGTAAGAAATTGTTTCGACATTGTCAACAAGTGAACAACTTGTGAAAATGGCTTATGAATAGAGTGCATATGTTTGATTGGAAACTGAATGCCTTAAAAGCAATGAAATAGCTAACAAGCAGACCATTTTGTTCAAAATGTATTTAAAAATTTCTTTTACTTGCAGTGAAACGAGCAACAAACGCATATAATGGATGGTAGAACAAAACAAATAACATTATAAATATTAAAATAAAAACAAGATCTGCGCAAAATTAAATACTTTTTTTTTAATATACTAAGCAATATTTTAATGATTGAGTGAGAAACACCAAAGCTTAAAATAAATATATAGTGTTTGTGCTTGTGAAACTAAAAATATATGAAAAATAGAAGTGCGTGAAGAAACTTAACTGTTACTGAAGCAATTGGAAAAGGCTTAAAACGAAATACAAAAAGAAAGAAAATTTATAATAACAAGCAGCACAAACTTTGAATAATGTTCAAAACGACGAATGAAAAGCGAACATTTTGAAATTTATTGTAAATATTAAAAGCTATAAGAGAAATCTTTACATTTAATACATATAACAAAAATAAAAATAATAAATCTATGAAAAAAAACTCGGCCACATTTTTCGCTGAATGATACTTTTTTAATAATAATTGTAATAACCAAAATCAATTTGAATACAACATTTTTCTATTATATAGAAAACAACGTCATAACTAACTTAATAATAATCGAGTATCTCATTAAATGTAAAACTCAATAAGCAACTGTAAACCGCACAAGATTGAATGAAAACATTTTTGATTTAACATCTAAGTAACATACAAATATATATATAAATTGCATTGCTGCATATTGACATATTGTGTGTAGTATTGATGTCAACCAATTTCCATGCAAATTTATTTATAATTCAAAATATAAAAAGGGCAACAAAACTTTTCAATCATTGACAAATTCGAGACGTAACATATGCATATTCGATAATCGCAACTAACTAAACATTAAACAAAAACCAAATACAAATACATATAATAATAATAATAATAGTTTAAATAATCACAATTGAGCTACAAATAATTGTTTTTCACAATAAAATCCATTCAATCATCTTATCCTATAAATGAATGCATAATAATTCATATTCATCGTAACTAACTATATAAATGTGACAAATGACGATGCTCCGTAAACTTTGATAAAATATTTAACATTTAAATAATAATAATAATCCAAAAGGATACATGGAATATATATAGTATTCAACTAGTTCAACTGAATCTTTATACATATACACAAACAAATTTGGAAAGCGAAACTATTTGACTCAATTAACAGAGAGAACAAAGGTGAGTTAATTTATTATTATTAAAACTATTAGGAACAAATAAGTCTTTAATTAAAGAGAAAGTAATTCAACTCAACATTCAACTACAAAATTATCAAAATGGTTAGTTAAGTTGATCTACTAGAATTATAACTACAGGAACTTTTTGCAGGAGCAAGATAATTTTTTTTTAAATGTACCAAACATCCTGCTAACTGTTTTTTTGCCCTCAAGTTGCAGTGTGTCCCCAAGAAGCTCGATTTAGCTTCTTCTTGTGCATTTGTTTTGGGTTTGGGGCTCACTTGATGGACGAGCATTTCAAGAGTTGTTCCATTGACCTTTGACGACCACGCAGTGGGGCAAAACGGGATACATTCAAATAAATACACCCGCACACATACATTGATACGCAGCTGGCATGTGGGTGAACTGTGGCTGAGTGGGTAAGTAAGAATGGTTTAGTTTGATTGGGTGTTTGGGCTTGGGTTTTGGTTTTGGTGCTCGGGAGGCAATGCCCAAAGGCAAACAGCAGCAGCAGCAACCGCAACTCTGACGACAACAATAAAAAGCAGCAAACAATTGCCAAATAAATAACTTGACGCTCGCTCAGCGCGTTTATTTGCTTTTGTTGTGCCGAGGCCTGGGCTTGATTTTCATTTTCATTTCGCAAAACACATACTAATACACTGCACACCCACACACACACACATACACAAGCGGAGAGAGCTCGTGCTCAGAGCCGTAGACTGTTGCATATTAAAAGTGCCTCAGCTTCCTGTTTTTCTTTTCAGCCGCGCTGCTCATTTGGCTCTGACTTAAAATCAGAATCCACACTCTCTTTAGCGCTCCGCCCCATCATCCGACCCTGTTCAGTCAAACTTGTTTGCTTTCTTTTCTTTGGGTTTTTTTTCATTAATAATATGACACAATTCCTTCAGCATTGTCCTGGCCAGCTGCGCCTGAGAGCACTTTTGGCTTTGACGCCTCCTTATGCTCATTATGCTCATTTGAGGCTTTGTCTTCCAGCTCTCCAGCACTACACCCACTGCCCTTTGCTACAGCAGGCATTCAATGTCTTTTTGCCTTTTCTTTCATCATTCATTCATGCAGCAGCAACAAACTCTCTCTCACACACATACACACACGTTGAGATACATCAGCAAATCCAAGTGCAAACATGCAGGCAGCAAGAGGACCAACAAAACAAAAGTGCAATATTCATCGGTGTGTGTGTGTACGTGTGTGTTTATGTAAATTTCTGATATTCTCTACATGCTTTAAAGGTTATAACATTTTATAAGTTCAAAGCGTTTTTTTTAAATTAAACCGGATTTTTGTGTTAATGCAGGTAAACAAGTATATTGTTTTATAGAGTATAATTAAGAAAATAATTCAATATAAGATATAAATTGTTTTTAGGTTGTTGCTACTTTGCGTTAGAGCATTCAAATATTCATTATTGTCTTGTAAAAATTTTGGTTTTGGTTAGCTTTTATTTGTTGACTGTTGTTGGCCGACGTCCTTAATTATGTGCCGGAGCCATGACTGACTGCCACAGTGCCACACTCTGGCAAGTAAGGAAGGACACACGCACTCACTTAAACACACACACACACACATTGGCACACTTGTAGGCACAAACTGTCAGGCTCGACGACGGCGACGACTTGCGACTCATCGTTGTGTCCTGTGATGTGTCATGTTGTTGGGCCGAAAGAGAGACTCGAGACTCAAGTCCTTGTTGCGCTTGTTTTTATCGCTCGTGTTTGGCCGTTCTTGATGAGTGTTGTCGCCCCGTTGTTGTTCGTTTTTGAAGAGCAGCGTTGTAGAGGGTGTCATGTCCGTCTTGTTGTTGTTGTTGTTGCTACTGCTGCTGCTGCTGCTGCCGCCTGGCACTTTGAGGCGACGCCGCCTGCTTACTGCTTATTTATGTATGAAGGACCTTAAACTTTGCTGCAAATGAAAATGGCTGCGCATATCACGAACACACACACACACACACACACACACACACACACACACACACACACATACGCTTTGAGAGAAAGAAGCAAATGATAAAAGAAACTAAGAAATGACAGCAAAAAAAATTAAGTTAAATTGTTTAGTTAAAAAGTAAGCGAGATAAAAGATACCTATTAAAACTGTTAAGCAATAGTGCCAAACTTTAATAAATATGTAGATATATAGATGAAAAGAACGTTAACGGTCACATAAATTATGTCATTGTTATCATACCCTTTATAAATGATTTATAATGGGTATAAAAAGCGGCTACAAAATGGCATAGCTGCTTTTTAATCACAGACGGCGGCACAGCTCTTCCTGCCAACCATTTGTAAAGTTTCTCACGTATGCTGCCAGCAGTCTTATTGTCCTTGTTTGTTGCCGCTTGGAAACAATGTGCACATTTTTGTAGCTTCGCTGCGTTTTCATAACCTTCGCAAAAAAATGAGAATGAAAGAAACTGTTACACTAAAATAAACAAAAAAAAGAAACAACAAATTTCAAATTTAAGGTTAAAAAATATTGTTCTATTGTTGTTGCTGTTGTGCCACTTCATTTAAAACTAGGCCAACACAAAGGTTGTGCCAAAATAAGAAGGAAAGGTCACAGTTGCTTGTATCTCAAGCTTGTCGGACATTCTGAAAAGCTTTTATCTCATCCACCTCCAATGTAATGTTATATTTAAAAATGTTTTTTTTCCTATAAACAAATCTATTTATAAACATTATAATTGATGCGTTGATAAAGACTGCCTTTAAATTAAATTTGCGTTTTTTATTTTTCAATACCACTTTTTAAAGTAAAAATATGAACATAAATTTAATAAATTTTTCACATTTTTATTTATATTTCCATTGCTCTGCGTGTGCTTTAAGATTGAAATCACATGAACTTAAGTTCTCTGATGAACAATTTAAGCTCATTTGACTTTAACTCTCAGCTTGCTATTCTTTGGTATTTATTTGTCTTTAGTTTGTCATTTTGGATAAGTTCATTTCTATTGCATACTTTTAGGATTAAGTTATAATTCCTTTGCGTTTTTTGTTTGTCAATTATGGTATTATCCACTTTTAGACACTTGCCATATTGCAATTTTTGAAATTTTATTGCTCTGCAGAGAGCTTTACTCTAATTTATAATTTAAACGATTGCCTATTCATTCGGGAACTACTCACACTGTGCTCTCTAACTTGGCTAAGACACCTCAACACTTTGCTAGTCAAACTGTCTCTTCAAAAATCCACACACTCTATACCCAAACTCTTCCCCGTTGCCCCCTTTCCACCCGTTTCCTTAGATCCTTCGGCCGTTACGTGTCTGTGCATTGAGCACCAAATGTCACATGGGGTTGGCAAAAGTTTTTGCTGCTCTTAGATAATTTAACCGTTAAGCAGTGTGGGTGGATTGGGTTGGTTTTAATATTAAGAATATGCCTGGTCTCTCTCTCTCCCTCTCTCTCTCTCTCTCTCTCTCTCTCTCTCTACATTGCTTGGTTTACGTGAGATAATGTTAATTTATGGCTGGCAATTAGCGGGTCGCAAATCGTAACCAAAGCCATGGCAATAACTCAGCCAAACGAGAACTTCGACTAGGCCCCCCAAAAGTTCCAGCCTCTAATTGCAGTTGCCAAGTCGCGTGCAAAATCTCGGCCAGCTGTTTTCTAGGCAGCAGGGGTCGACCATGACAAAACCAAAATTCAGTTAGCGACTCTTCGAACCATTAATTATGAAAAGGTGGCGCGTCGCATATGTGGAAATAAACTGCAGATACAGTGGTCACATAGTAAAGAGAAAGGCATTTGAAACATTTTTCATACAGTGTAAATTAAGTAAACATTTATTGCATTCCTTTTCTAAGGAACACTGTATGCATGCTCCAGATACAGGTACACAACACGTAAAAGCTGTGCATGCTAGCTGGTAAAAGCAAAAGCAAAGAGTGCTTCACAAAATGTATCTAAGAGTTACACAGTTCACACGCCCTCAACGTGCTGTATCTCTATATGTATCTGTTGGCAACAAGAGAGCAAGGCATCAGTTGCAATCTGACTTCAATTCAATTATTTTAGATTAAAATGTGACTGTGTCACAGACACAAACACACACAAAGCACACACACACACACTCGTACACTTTTGTTTCACTATGTCAGCTGTCATTCATCCGTTCATATGTTCATTTTGCTTGGCTCGCAGAAGCGACAGGCTGAATTGGAAGACAGAACGCAGGATATGTGCCCCGTGACGCCTGTTTCTGCATTGACAGTTTTGTTCGTGTTATGTCCGTCAGCTGTGTGCTTCTGTTTGTGTGTGTATGTGTGTGTGGTGTTGTATCTAACTGCGTGGGCTGCTAAGCAAAATAACAAAGAAACCCTTCGGCAAAGTCACAGAAGATCTAACAAAAAAACATTGCGTGTTACGTCACAGCTAAAGACATTTTCAATACAATTTGCTAACTTTATTTCGGGTTGTTTAGTTTTTTAATCAATACTTATTGCTGAAGTTTCATTAAAGATATTCTTTTCATTTTTGTTTATTTACTAATTTTTAAAGCTAATTTACCATAAGTACGACAAAAGTTGAAGGGTCTTGCGCCCTTCTAATCTGTTTATTTACTTTAAATAATTATTATAAAACCCCTTGACACTCTGGCAATAAGAGAAAATATTCCCAGGCAAACAATCTTTTTACCTGAATGCATTTTCCACTGACCTGTATTTATGTGGAATGCAAACAAACAACAAGTTCAAACATGTAAAGGTCTCACCAAACAGGTAGAGGATGGAAAATCCTGTTGATAACAAAGTGTATTTTTATGTAAACAATCATGACGAAACCAGTTTGTCTCTTTAAGATAAATATGAGAACTTTCCAGTTATGTTATGGGACATTTCACTTCCAATTCTGATAGCATATAAAAACCTTCTCTCTATATATATATTCAATAACAAATTCGCAAAAGGCATAACAATTTAGTTCCGCTCTGGCGCCTTTGTGACTCATAAAGCAATCTCAATGAATAACACAAATGTAATGTATCTTTTATATAGTGCCGATGCAGCTATTTTCCAGTTTATCAGCATCGTTTTTATGCGGGCAACTTAAGCGGGTATTATGATAAAGTCAGACACCCAACGACCTACCAGCATTTTATTGTCAGCTGAGTGACCATTGGCAACGTCTCAGATAACACTGACCAACAAGATTTTTCAAAACTAGGCTGGGTCACATTATATGTCTGTATATGTTGTGTTTCTTTTGCTGTTTAGTGTATGTACAGATATGCATTGTTTAACTTCTGCCTGCCTGACTGCTGCTGAATGACACTCGTATCTATCGATGCGCCTGCAACGCTGCCCGGCTGCAATCAGTGCGATGCGTTGCCAGAGATTGCAGAGAGTTTGTGTGTGTGAGCGAGTAAATAGTGCAAGGGTCGCTTTGAAAACTTATCTAGCTGCGGATGTTGTTCTGCTGCCCTCTCTCCTTACTCTTCTTCATTTTGTTTCGAGGGTTTCGTTTTCAGTTAGCTCTCGAGCTGAGCATCGATTGCCTGTCCAGATCAGTGCTCAAGCGAACTTCAAAACGATCGGTTGAATTATGAAAAGCATTTGTTTATTTCTATGCCTGGTGGGCACAAGTGTTGCCCTAAGCGACAACTACTGTGAACGCAATGTGACCATCAGCAGTTTGGTGCCAGTGACAAAGCAACGTACGGTAATCAAGCAGCCTTCCAAGTGGAAACCGTGGAAGAAGGCACAACGCATCACGGAGTTTTACAATACGCACGAGGAGCAGCTCAGCTACAAGCTGGTCACCGAATGCTGTCCGGGCTATGTGCAAGTGGAGTCTGGTTTGTGTGAGCCCATTTGCGATCGTGGCTGCCCTGCCTTTGCCAGCTGTGTGGCGCCACAGCGTTGCCAGTGCACCAGCGGCTATGTCTCGGCTGTGGCACATCGCGATGGCAGCCATTACTGTGAGCCCACCTGCGAACGCGGCTGCCCAACTGGTTCCCAATGTGTGGCGCCCAATACGTGTGCTTGCAAAGAGGGCCACAGACAACTGCCACCCACTGACGATGGAGTAAGTGCACCCTGTGAGCCCATTTGTCAACTGGGCGATGCTTGCGCCAATGGTCAGTGTGTGGATGCGGAACGTTGTGTTTGCAATCGTGGCTATCAATGGAGTCAGGAGAGCAACAGCTGTCTTGCCAATACTAACGAGCTAGAGGAGACCAATTTTGATGTCACCGAGCTAAAGGATTATCTGAGCAGCACCGCAGCAACGGCAGCGTTCTCTCCTCTCACTGCAGCTGACTGTGAGGTGGGCTTCGTCTTCTATGCTGGTGAATGTCGGCCCGAACTGTTTGAGAGCAATGAGCAATTCAGCGCTGTCAAAGATTGTCGCAAGTCTGACTGTGGTCTGCATCAGATCTGTGGCGATGAGGGCAAATGCAGTTGCAAAGATGGTTATGTTGAGACTGAACCCGAGGAGGAGGACAAGAAGATAGGCGTTACGCTCGCTTGTCGTCGCAGTTTGCTTGAACAGCTGCTCAGCATTGATCAGGCCGCTGATGATGAGGATGAACTGAATCCGCTGACTATACCCATTGTGGGCGTGGCCTCGGGTGTCTTGTTTGTGCTGGTCTTTGTGGGTCTCTTGGGTGGAGCATATCATAGACGTCGCCGTGGTGGCCCAGACGAGAACGAACCCAAGGAACAGGTGCTGCAGTGTGAATTCTCCCAGAAATCCTACGTTGTCGATGAGTGGGTGCCTTAAAACAGCTCGAAGGAAACACACACATGTGTGTGTGTGTGTGTGTGTGTGTGAGAGTGGGCTGTGTTAGTTGAACTTTAATTGTTAGCCGCTAAGATTATAATAATAAATGTGTTTTAGATTGTTTATATAGTGTGTTTGTTATCTCAAAGGTTGTGGCTCGAGTGCAAGGAGAAAAATCTTTTCTTATCTTATATTCTTTGACATCTGTTCCTAAACATATTAAGGGAATACTTTGGAAAAGTATTGATTATGGAGAGATGGCAAGTAAAATGAACACAGAAAGATAAATGGTGTGGAAGAGATAAGGCAAATAAGGGAGATAGGGAGAGAGAGACAGCGTAAGAGAGGAGAAGAAGGCAAGAGCAACCACATTTAGGTCCACGTTGGTCTTATTCTATATCAAATGTATGTTCCCATATGTTTAATATGCTGGGATCTCGCTCTCATACTGTGTAGGTAGTTTTTGGATTGATTTGTCATATTTATAAACATTTTATTGCCAAACGAAACTGCATTGGTCGTGCTGTGAGTTCGTTAAATGAAATAAATTGTGTTTGCAATGGATATTTTATTTATTTCTATGCACACTTTGTGGTAATCGAGTTTTATGTATTATAAAATTTAATACGATTTCGGATATTTAAATTTTTAATGTTTATTTTTTCTATGCACAAAGTATTTGTATTTTCTTTTTATTTAATGCTTAGGATTTATCCAATAAAAGATAAACGTTTTAATTTTTTGTGCTAATACAATTAAAGCAATTAATTTATATCCATATTTAGAAAATAAAAGTCTTTGTCTTTAAGAGATAATAAATGCTTGACCATGGACATGCTGATAAGCGGCATTAAATGGCAACGAGAAAATCTTTTACACAAGAACACAAAGCCAAGCAAATGCATTTTATTATGGATCGCCTAAGAGCTTATTTCTAATTTTAGTTTATTCACAGTTCAGTTTGGCTTATTTTCATCTTCAAATTCTTGAAAATTTGTCAATATATAATAATCACACATTTATCATTCTAAATGATTACCAAAATGTTACCACAAATATCGCACATTTATTGCCTAAATAAAAAAAAAAGAAAAGAAAAAGGCACATTGTATTGAGTCCCTGAGCTGCCATATGCACTCATCTGGCGATTACGGGCATATATAAATAAAAAATTCATAAAAAAACAAACTTAAAAATGGCTAAAAATATTCACATACACACAGAGACAAACGAGAATACGCTTTGCCTGTCCCTCTCACTAATGTGGCTGAGAGTTTTTTTTTTGGAGGCATCGCTTTAATATCCAAACCAATTTTTTATCAGCTGCAGAAATATGTATATTTGTGTGTGTACAGCATATGTATTTGTGTGTAGTATCTGTGTGCCTTGTAGCTGTAGGCCTGTATCTGTATCTGTGACAGTAGCACAAAGATCTTTTAGCCATAATCGCTGCACATTTATATATTTTTCGCACTAAGCCACACTAACACACACACTCGTGCATACATTAACACACGCACATGCGGGAGCTTTAAGGTGCGCATTTGGCAGAGAGAAAGAGAGCGAATGTAAGAGAGAGCGAGCTGTAGTGCGTGAGAGCGCATTAACTTTGGCAGGCGTGCAAAATCTTAGAAAAAGAATATATACAAAAAACTACAATAAAAAAAATACAAAAAAAGACAACCAAGCAACCAATTTCTGACAGCGGCAGCCCCTTGGCTCGCCAACCCCTACCCTTCCGTTAACATTCCCCTCGACTCGACGCTCTTAGTCGACAGCACATTTCCTGTGGCGTTGGCGTGGTTGCCCTCACAGCAACAAGGATACTTAAAGCTTCTTTAATTTTTATGTTGTTTTCTCTTCTCTTTGTCGGCGCGTTGAGTGCGTCTGTGCCCCAATGTGTGTGTGTGTGTGTGTGCCTCAACCATTCTCTTTGATTGCTTTTGTGCGTGTGTATGCGTGTGCTGTGCGTTTTATTTGTATTGGTAACCTTTGCTGGCTGTGCCAACATTTTGCGTGGGACGTTGCCCAAGGACATGGACTCGCTTGCCTCGTTTACCATTTGCATTACTATTTCTGCTTACCAGTCCGCCTGGCCTGCTTCTGCTTCTTCTTTACACATATATATCTCTCTGCTCTTAGTACATTGTATACATACATATATTTATTTATTTGTATTTTTAGTTTATTTTTTTTCATAGCTTTTCGCTTTTTTTTTTGTATATTTATTTATTTTATTTTTGGCCAAGCACTAAAAACGTGGCCAGTGCCAGCAGCTAACAGTCAGCCTGCATTTAATTGAATTGCGAATTTGACAAATGCAAAAAGGCCGCACAAATGTCCATTTAAATTCTACGATTGCTTTTAAAATTAAATTGGAACGAAAATGTTTGCAATTTAGCAATTTGAAAAGCATCTGTAAAAGCTTCAAAACACAAAGCATAGAAAGTAATTGAGAGACAAATTAATTATGTAAGATATTTCACAATACAAGTTTGAAATTCGGCTCAAAACTAGATTGGCATATTTCAAATTGGTAAATATAATTTTAAAATTTGCATGCAAATTGATTTTATTTCAAATATTTTTTTAATATTCAAATACAATTCAGTTATTTGTTCTTAAATGTGAAAAAAGTGTATATTAATTGGTTTATGTTGTATATATTGGCAACACTTTATTAGTCAAATCAAATATTGATAAAACACGTTTTATTTGCGTATAAAAAGTTTCCACAAGTTTTATCCTATGATTTTCTGTAGATTTTATTTGTATTCCCAACAGGGGGAACACAAAAACAGTGTAATAAATCACGCTGGAAAAAAAGTATTAAGCATATACCCAAAGCATTTTTTGTTCCTTTACGAGTATATATATATATATATAGAGTTCTTGGCTGCTTTCACTCATTTTTCCGCAACAGAAATGTCCGTTGGTAGTTTATTATTATTTTATGATGCTCAAATTGATTTATAAAGCTCAAATCCTTTCATAGCAATTTGCCAAAAGAAAAATACGTTGCACACATACAAATTCCCTAAAGCTGCAGCAGTTATGCCTTAGTGTGGCAGCTTATTTGGTTTCTTACCATGCTGCTGCTTTCTTTATATTTTGCTGTGTTGTTGTTTTTTTTTTGTTTTTATGATATTTTTTATATGACAGCTGCAGTTTGAAATTGCAGTTGCAGTGATAAAGATGAAGAATAATAGCACAAACCAGCCCAGTTCCGTGCTGGGGAATTCTCTATATACTTGTTGATGCGGCCCCAACATACACACGCATACATACATACATACAGCTGCATGCAAAGCTGCAAAGAATGCATTGTATGAAACTAGGTCGCCGCTGCTACTGCAGCAGCAGATGAGAAAGAAATGCAAAACAGCGCTGCTATCAAATATTAACCACTAGTTGCGTCCTGGTATGCAGCTGATGCCACGCCCACCAGTGCCCAATTAACTGGCGAGTTTGTTAGCTACTTTATGGCCAGAAATTCTCTACTGTTTGCTGCAACTTTAGTTTGCCACTTTGCCGTCACGCCCAGTTTAACAGCCGTGTGGCAGCAGCAGCAGCAGCAGCAGCAGCAACACACTGCTGACCTATTTTTGTCACACACAAGCCACACACACACACACACAGGCACACAGATTTTCGTATAACTTGCAGCTAGTGCAAGCCAGAGATACACACACATTGCTATACAGTTATACAGCGAACGTAGCATTGTGTATACGCCATGTGTATTTGCATACAGTAATCACTAGAAAATTGCTACTAATAGAATTTGTGATATTTAACATAGTTGAAAGCAATTAAACAAATGGAGTGAAGAGTACAGCAAATATCAACGAAATCAAATAGATATTAACAGCACCTAAGAAAGTAGTTGCATTTTTTAATTTCTTTGTTTGTTAAATAAAGAAATTGAACAACTTTTAATATATTTAATTATGGTTATTAGCGTTTGGTTTTCTGCAATATCTTTTATTTAATCCTTAAATAAATGCAACATTTCGACTAAAAGCGCATTGCTTTGGGGCGACTACTGTATATGGTAGGCCAGCTCTTTAGCTTTGCATATTTGTTTGTGCGTGTACTCAGGTGTGTTTGGCCAGTGTGTGTGTGTGTGTGTGTGTGTTTATGTGTTGCATTACGGCTGCACGGGTTTCAATAACCGTTGCAAACGTTGCTGGCGTTTTTCATAATTTGCAAGCCCATGTATCCTGCATTTTATTGTCAAGTTGTGGCAAGGCCACGCCCATGTGGGCGCAGCTGCAATTAAATACATACATACACACAGCAAGAGTATGCTGCAGCTGCAGCAGCTGCTTCTTTTGCTGTTGCCGTTGCTGTTTCTATTGCAATGGCAGCACTCACACTCCTAATGCATGCGACCTGAAGTATGTTAATAAGTTTCGCATTACCAATGCGCGCGTGAGCTGAGTTTTAATATACTCTATGGGCGGAAAGGCAATCGTGGTATAATACTATATATTTGTGAGCATGCAAGGGTTAGAAATGGCTTTAAAATACTTAAACAGCTTAATGATCCTTAATTCTTTTAAGGTTTAAAGATAATTATTCACTTTTTTACTAAATGTATCTTTCTAAAGTTCTCAACTTTTTTATGAGCTAAAGCTTTTTAACATTAGCTTATCTCGGATATATAGTACTGGGTAATATGCAAGCGAAAGGCCCTTGACTATGCCAAGTCTGTTTTTCCGCTGTTTCTTACAGGAAATGCTTATAAACTGCACTTTATATTAGGCCCTGAGAGTGTGAGTGAGTGTGTGTGTTAGAGTGTGTATAAGCTGACATTCATAAACTGCCGCGAGCAAGTCACAGAAAAATATTCACATTTTTATGCTAAAAAATATATATATTCATTTTATTTTTATTTTTGCAGTCTCTGACCTAAAAAAAATCGTTAAATGTTTGAAAAGCGGTTTCGCTTTTTCTTCTGCTCACCGTTTGTGTGTGTATGTGTGTGTGAGTGTGTGTGATGCCTTTTAGAGAGCAAAGTGCCCAACCCACAAAGCATTTAAGTTAATGCACGTGGCACTCACACAATCACACTAACACATATGTATATGTACATATTTTTTCGAAATATGGTTTGACAGGTTAAAATGGTTCTGCTTTTTGGGGTGGTGCTGGGCTGCTTGGCATCTTGTTTGAGCTACAAAACTGAAACTTTGCGGTTACCTCAACATTTTATGTGAATACATTTGGTTTAAAATATGTATCTTAGCTATTTTTTCATAAGAACATACCAAAAATTAGGTTAAACTAGTTAAAATAAAAATAAACTGGGGCGTGTTTTATTTATTTTTAAAAGATTCGAGCTTGAATATACTTGGTTTATGTACAGCAAAAGTCTATAATAAATATACGCCCTTAATTTAAATCTAACATATAGATATAGATGTAGTTAGAAAAATCATTTGAAAGTCAAAAATATAATTAAATGTTTTATATCACATTAATAATTCGTTATAGCTCACACAAGTTATGATAATTGTCAGCTAGTTACATCTGCTTGTCTCATTTTTAAGTTTTCCAAATCTCACAGCGATGTGTCTGTCCTCTCCTTAAAGTAAATGGCACCAGTTAAAGATAAGGAGCTTGGGCATGGGCGATTGTGGTAAAAGGCTTTCAGCTGCAATTCCCAATCGAGACACGGGCACAGAGACTGTATTAAGTGAATGTTTAATGCGGTCATAATGGTTGAATGTGAACCGTTAACACCTGTCATAAAGTTAGAGCTCAACTGCATTTGCAGCGTGAGACAGACAAAAGGCAGTTTCACTGATTCCATGCCCTGCCTTGTCATTTAGCTGCCCACCAAATGCGTCCCCACACTCAAATTAACAATTTGCTTGCCGCGACGCCGCCTCAATTAGAAGATAAATGTTTGTGTATACCAAGAAGCTGTGCGAAAAAGGTTAACGAGTCGCACAAACACAAACACACACATAGAGCACGTGCATATACACAGAGCAGTACGCTCGACTTACTAATACGCTGTACTTATAAAGAATTTATTTAACTAAATTTGTTGCGCTTATTTTAATTAATTAATTTATTTTATAGCAAATCTTTTCTTTAAACAAACAGCTAAACATCATAATGATATCCCTCTTAATTATTTGCCATATATCTAGGGTATAATTATGCTGCAATATGTTGTAGAAGAGTGGCTGTGAAAGCTTGGATATTTCCGGGCTGTGGCTTTGGCCAACAGCTGCGCGGCAAATAACTCAACTGTGCGTTAAGGCGGTCTAGTGCGCGGTAAGGGTGCGAGTGAGACTGGGAGTCGCTTGGCTTTGCAAATGTTTGTGCAGCTAACGCTAAGGATATGGAGCAACCAGCTTTCTATGTGTGTGTGTGTGTGGTGTGTGTTTGTTTGTGTTGTTTGTATGTGTCGCGCATTTACACGGCAACGACATCCACGTCGTCGCCACGTAATGTTGGCTGATTATTGGAGCAAAAATTAATTGAAAATGTTGGTCAATTGCCTTGCAGGCAAACCGTAACTCCAACCACCCTAAAAACTCGCTTTCTTCATTCGCTACGCAGCTGCCTTTGGCTTCGTTTCGCGTTTATGTATTTAGTATATCCTGTAAGCAAGTTGTGTTCATCATAATATAAGCTATTATTTAATATTATTTGCCAGATCCCCTTGCACCATTTGCAAACTTTACCCGTGCAACTATTTTTAAGCACAGCCACGGCAGCCAAGTCTCTTTAGTCCTGCGAGCAGTCAGCGTTAATTACTTTTAATGCAGTTTGAGGCAAGCCGCCATAATACATATTGAAAAAAAATAGTAATAATAATAAGCGGCAGCTGTCAACAACAGCTGAGCTAAGTAGCTGCAACAGCAACAATTTAAAAATTGTAGTTTTGCGACTTGAGGCAACATTTGAACATGCTCGCCTTTGTTGCATTGTTCAAGCTCAATAGATTATTTGGCTTATTTTGTTAGAGCACTCAAACGGCTTAGTTTAAATACAATTTGTAGAATATTTGTAAAGCGCTTAAGGGGCATTAGTTTATAGCTTGAGTGAGTGGCATGAAATAAGTTTTCGAATGTAAGCGGTGCAGCCAAAGTGTTCATTAATTTATTAATTTTCATTGTACATATATATTAAATCCATATATCTTAAAGCCATATATATTAAATCCAAGTATTAATTTACTTACTTCCTTAAACCAATGCATTAATATGTTGCCTAGTTTTAAGTTTTTAATTGCTTCATTTTATGATTTTATATACTTTTATTAGTTTATTGTTTATTGCAATGTAGTTTACACGTTTGCTTTGTTCGCATGACATATCTTAAATATAAACCATCCCAATTCAGGCAGAGAGTTACAAGCCACAATGCAGGTCAACACTGACACTGGCTTCGATTTTATTGCAATAAAATGTTAACAATGTGCAGTGTGTGCAGGTTAAAATGAATATATATATATATAAACTGTAAATACATGTTAAGAGGTATGTAAATGTAGCATCTACCTACATACATATAGATATATATGTATTATTATGTGAGAGTTTGTCAGTGTGTGAATAATACAAAACCGCAACTACAAAAGCAATCAAAATCAAAATGAAATTGCGTGCAGCTTCCAGGAGTAACGTGTGCCACACACACACACACACACACACACATACAGAGCGAAGCATTTACACGCAGTTGCCCTCGAAACTGAACACGGAGGACAAACATTAGCATTTCTATGCGTGCCACACGGCCTATAAGTGTAGGCAACAGAAGAGCAAGAAAAATACAGCTCACAGCTGAAAAAAATATAGCCAAACACACACACACACACACACGCATATACGGAGCAAGGAATTTCCAGCAGCATCCAGGGATAATTTCTGTTTGCGAGCTTTCACCAGACTCGTGACTGATACACGCAAAGAGAGAGAGAGAGAGAGAGGGAGAGCGAGAGAAAAAGAAAGTAAGAGAGCGAAAAGTGTGTGAGAGAGTGCGTGTGGCTCACTCTCTTTGCGCTGTAGAAAATGGTAACAACATTAATTCGATTTGTTGCCGCTCGCTCTTTAAGTGTTTGTTTATGCGTGTGTTTTGTAATTTTTTTTTACTTTCTGGCTTTGGGGCCTGCCTAATAAAACTCATTAAAAAAGCAGCGCAACACCCACGCGCGAATTGTAGATATTGATGCTGCTTAACCAAAGAGTCATTTTGTTCAACGCGGCCCACGCGGCGTATGTGAAATATTTTGTTTGTTGCTACTTCTAGGTTTCACATTTGCTATTGTCATTGTTTGCTGTATTTGTTCGCATCGTGACATTTATTTTTACTTAATTTATTTTTGCGCCGTCGCTTTGCAAATTTTCACACACAAACACACACACACACACAGTCGTTTTCCCATTTTCTGCGCATCTTCTTTCCCTTCCTTCCTGTTTATTTCTTTACTCCTGCAGCGTTTTCAGATATCAGTGCTGTTGTGCTGGCTTTTTCGGCTTTCGCTTTTGCGTTCGTTTCGTTTATTTGTGTACACACATATTTATTTTGCAGCATCCACCGCACCACCCCCTACTTCTACTATACATCCCTGCCACAATCGCCCTCTACCTCCCTGTACCCACACTTATTCCTTCGCTTCGATACACGCTTCCAGCTCATTTGCCGCTTCGACGACAAAATTTCAGTTTTCAGCTTTAGCTACATTAATGTGCGCTGCATAGTTAGGGGAAGGTAGAATGAATAGGGTGGACTAGAGGTTTACAAATATTGGGCAGCGGGAGGGAGGCTGGTCTGAAGTGTTTGTATGTGAGCAGCTTTAAGTGGCAGCAACGGTGAGTGTGCCGTGATAAAAATAGGTGGAGAAGGAGGAAGGAGGAGCAGTTCGGTTGGTGGGCATTGGAAATATGGGTCAAGTTGTTGCCGCCGTTGCTGCTGTGCTAAAAATTAAGTCGTCGCAGTCGCAGTCGCCGTTGACGGTGACGCTGGCGTCGCTGCTTTCGTAGTCGTAGTCGCAGTCGACGTTGCCGTCATGGCAATTATTGCTGTTGCGCATTAAGGGTTAATCCTATTGCCTTATAGAGTGTACAGAAATAAATTTCACTCTATGTAATTGTGAGTGTGTGTGTGTCTGTGTGCATATGTTAGGCTAGTAACCAAATGGTTGCCGTTCTTGACCGTTTTCTTTTTGCCAATGTTGTTGTTGCTCTTTCTTTTTTTTTTGGTTGGCTATTTTGTGGTTGGTTAACCGCCAACAAAATATGTCTATTTATGATTGCAGCTGCTGAGTTTTATTCATGCTCATGTTTACATGTTATTGCAAAGGTTATAAAGCTCTAGATTGTTCATTGAATCTTTACCAATATTTTCTATTTGGGGGCCATACAAAGGAGATTATTATTTATAGATAAATAATATTGTAATATTATAATAATATTATTATCACATTTATTTGTTAAGCTTTGCATTGCTTTTCTTATAAATCAAACCAAAAGAATTAATATCTCAAAGCCAAAGCAATAACAAATCACATTTTTTAATTTTAACGTTCCCGATATCAAGAGTTAAAGGTTTCAAAAATTATAGAGACTTTAGATTTATTGAAATGCAGGCATGTGCATTGAACGATAACTGATATAGGATTTTGTTTTACCATTTAATTAATTTCATAAATGAATGTGCTTAAGAAACATCAACACTTACTAAAAGTAGTTAAATTTCTTATGGTAACATGTCAATATCGACATATTCAAGCATATTCAGCAAATAATAATAATAATGAATGGCTTAAAATCCAATGGATGTTGGTCCGCAATAAATCTGAAATTAATTGCAATTATATAATAACAGAATCCGCTTGTCTTATCAGTTCTTTGCAACACAACACACTTCAATTGTCTTGATTCCATGTTATAATTAAAAATAAAGCCAGCAATTAAGTTCATGGCTTAAATATCTTTTGGCATACTTCATACACACTTATCTGGCAGAGCCATATGCCATAAACAATTGCTGACCAAGATCCGAGAGTCCAGTGCTTCGATGGGCTACAACAAAAGCGAACGAATATAAGAAAAATAATAATGCACTTCAGGCATATTCATTATTTATGCGCTGGTTACGCATGATTTATGTTTTGGCTTGGTTTTTGGGTTGGGCAAGCCGCAGGCGACAAGCGACTGGCAACAGAAGGCGACAGGCGATAGGCGATAGGCGACACAGTGTGTGCAATTTTGGGGCGTGGCAGTCAAAAGTGTCGCCAGCTTTTAATATATACACATACACATATACCAATACTTGCATAACAGCAACAGCAACATGTCTGATGAAGGCTGTGGTCACAGGCCACAGTCGACGCAGTCAACACAGCACGACGCCAACATAAACAGCAACAAACAACAACAGCGACAACTACAACAATGGTGAACAACCAACAACTTGACAGAAATTCCATGCGAACATTGACAGCGACAACTGGCAAATATTCATGAGCTTGTCATGTTTGCTGCCTCATAGATACCCCAGAATGCCAGCAACGCCCACTCCTGCCATGCCTTGCATCATCAACACCCGCGTATCCAACACACTGTCCGGCGCCCGGCCTTTAGCTCTATACGCGCTGTGCAAAAACAATTTATTTGCATTTAAAATGCAAAAACCATGCCAAACAATTGTTTTATGAACCAAAAGCAGCGTCGTACTTATCAAAGGATTGGCGCCTCATAGCAAAGTTCAATGCACTTTTCAAAAGCCAGCTCTTCACCCTGTGTGTTTAAGGCCAGCCAATCAATTCATCAGCCAGAGTGTAAAGCGAGAGACATGCTCAAATGAAAAGAAAGGAAATTGAAATGCATTGGTAAATGAAAACCAGCAGAAGCAGTTGAAGCTAGAGAAGCAGCTTAACTAAGTAGTAGCTTTCTGCATTGACCCTGGTAACAAGTTGATTGGAAACGAACGCTGATAAGTGAGGGGAAACATCATTTAGCCAAGTTGCAAGGCAATCGAGATATTTCCAAGTCGACCAGGACTTTATGGGCGTAATTAAGGAGTTACCCTAAGGGATTAGGTTAAAGAGTTGGACAGAGAGAAATGTTTGTACAGTAGCTTTTAAAGTCATTCGGCAAGAGGGCATTACAAGAACTTTTATATAACAGAACTTGGCATCAACATTCTATAAACAGAAATAAAAATATAAAAGTAAATACTGTAAATAAATTGTATAATAATTTAAAATATAATGGAAAAATCTATGCTTAAACAGTGTTTATTAATTTATTTAATTGTTTTATTAAACCGTTGTTTAATTTTGAAGTTCTAATATATTCTTACTTCTATTTAGTATAAAGTTTTCAACAGCAACCCAGTTACCGAAATTTTGTGCTCTGCATTCAGGAATGGTTCAAATTCTTAGCCAGATGTTTGCTCTAAGCGCGGCGCATTGTTTCATTTTGTCACAAAATGTGCACAAGGAATATGCTTCCAGCTCATTGACCAAACCCCCGAAACGGGGTAGTTGAAGGCGGGTTACAAGCGTCGCGTAAACTATGCGTTTGCAGCGTCTGTTTGTGTGCAAAAATATGGCCAATTTAATGGACCAGGCCATGACCATAAAATGGCACAATGCTGCCAGTGTGTGTTGAGCAAAAGTGGGATCAGAAAGGGGTGTGGACTGAGTCACTGTGACACTGAAGCGTACAGAAGCTAAAAAGCTTGTGACACAGTCCCACAGTAAATGCCAAGCAAAAAATACAACCCCTTTCAATGCAACTGAGGATAAAAAGCAGCCAAAGAAGCAACCCACGTATCGTTTCGATGGCAAAGGTCAAACTAAAAATCATAAACGCGCAAGAAATTATAGTCTGCAGCAAAAACAGCAACAAAGCCAACTGCTGAACCAACTAAAAAAAAAAAAGGAAAAATATATGATAAATGGGCTGAGTCGATTTTAAGATACTCTCTTCAATATATTTGGTTGAGGGTTAAGTAGTGTTGATCTATAGAATATTATGTTTCTTGTGTAAGTTCTGTTGTATAAAGTTCTCAAGGTATATATATAACCCATTAAAATTATTAAATATGTACAGGGTATTGATATTTTTTTTATTAGTTAACAAAGGTAATTGATATCATGCTTGTTATTCAATTGACAGAGTGTTTATGTATTGGTCAATGAAGAATTTTTCGATCCATAAGGAATCTTACATATTAAAAGGGGTATTTGGCAGGAACAGTTGTTGTTCCCATAAAGAAAATCCCAAGTCGAAAAATATATTACAAGCCATAATGGTCAGAGACTGAGTTTCTGCCTCCTTACATATACACACACACACACACACACGCATGGCAGCTGACACACTGTGGCATGTGTTGGCTGTGGCAAGATGCTATCAGGACTTGGGGACATGGCACAGCCTGCACAGGACACGTCGCTTTGTTCCACGTCAATTGGCTGACCAGCGCTACCCCTTCTCCCCTGCACGCACACACAAATTAGTGGAGGGAGTGGCAAACGGACGAAGCCTTTAAGAAATCACATAAAATATTGCTAATATAATCCTTTATAGTTAATTCGACAGGACGATAGCAAGGAAAAGGGTTTAGTTGATGTTGCTGTTGTACGTGCTATTATTGTTATTATTGTTGTTGGTTAGCTTTGTGCGAACTTTTAAAACGTTGAATTTTTCCTTGCGTTTGTATGTGAAGCAAACCAGATATATAAAAAGGAAAAAAATGGGTCAAAGGCAGATCTGAATGGACAGGATAGTGTTAACAGTTGGCAACGAAGGACATGGCGTTAATCTTGAACACAGTTGACAGGATAAATGTATTGAAAATGTAGTCTCTAAGCTCGATTGTGGTGTTGATTATGGGCATAGTTAAGGCAAGTGATAAACGAGGATACGTTTCAGTATAAATCAGCTGAATTATCTAACTGTTTGGGTGGAAAATAAAGGTCTTGTTTGCCATTTAAAAAGTATTTGCTATTGAAAAATAAATTCAATTCAATGTAACTGCTCCATTTTTTTTGTTTGAATTGGTTAGTTGTTTTGTCAAACCACTGTCTAATAATACCTAAGGGCTTGCCGAAGTAACAGTTTCTGTGCAATTTTAAGTGTACCAAGCACACAAAAGATAAGAATAGTGCACAAAACAGCATTTAAACTGCAATTGAACATGCCAAAAAATGGAAAGAAGAATGCGAAAACAGCTCAAGTGCCTGGCAACACGGGGGCAGTAACAGGACTGCGCGACATTTTCTTCAACCTACTGCACTTGCTGTTTGCCAGCGGCGGCACTTTGTGGCAACTTCTTAGAGGTTGGGGGCACAAGTTTCAGGCAGACATTTTGATGGTTCACTTTATCTGTCAGTTATGTGAGACAAATTTGGAATTTTTTTGTGTGCACAGGTAAAAAGGACCAAGGGTCGTTTCTATTTTTGGCTGCTTGCCTAATAGCAAAACAAATATTGCGCATACGCCGCATGTTTCAATGCAGTTACAAATAATTTTATTTGCAATTTTATCACTCGCTCTTTGGGCCTTACATTTTTTTTTATCTTTTTTTCTTTTTGGGCTCGTCTCAATCAGCTGAAGTGGCCTGCTGCAGGGCCAGAAATGAAAATAAAGCAAGCAAGTTGAAATTTGGCAACCCATTGGCCCATTCTCGGGGCATTCTCTTTCAGTGTAAGACTATTGATGCATGGAATTTGATAAAATTTTATGAAATTTATGCAATAGCCGCTACGAATATTCGCACATTTCATAGCTCTGAGCTAAGGACAGTCAAAGGGATGGTACTATAGGGGTGTTGGCTAAGGGGGTGAGTGTGGATACTGTGAGTAACTGGCCGCGTCGCATTGCAGATGAAACCATTTTTGAAGGCAACGACTGCGAGGCGACTCCCGACTGGCGCGTGAGCAAATTAATTTTCATCGCTCAAACAGAAAAGAAGCAAATATATGAATACTATGTAACAGAATACAGCTGTTCTAAATTGATCGATCTGAGTTACCCTGCATTGAACATTAATGAATAGATCAAAAAATCAATATTAACAAACTAAAAGTTTCTTATAAATAAATTTAAAAAAATTATTAAAAACTGTTTGTGACATATTTACAATCAGTTTAAATCTGCCAGCATAGAATAATACTTTTTAAGCTCAATTAATTTAATACTTAACTTGATGTGCTTAAGTACAAACTGTAGGTGATAGTCTTTTGCTTTATGCAAATACTATTTGACACATTTATAGGGTAAAAGACCACATACACACACACACACACTCAAGCCAAACTTTCAGTAGAGAGAAATGGGTGCATGGTGTAAATGATACGACGGACAGTCGGGCTCTTAGCTGAGGTCCCAGCCCGGAGACTTCTTCCTGTACCGCATGCCGTTCACCCTGGCCAAAAGCCCGCACGGGTTTCGCCTCTCTCAATGAATTATGAATTCGTTTTGTGTGCAGCAAAACTTTTTTTCAGCCATCGCCTGCCCGTTCCTGCCGTTTGTGTTTTTTTTTTTTTGGTATTTTTTTGGTTATGGTCGGTCCCTCCCTCTTAAGTTGGTGGCTCGTTTTTATTTTTGCGGCTGGCAAGAATTATGTGCAAAATGTTCTTAGCCATGTTTTGGCTTTGGCTTTGCCACTGTTTGTTGTTGTAGTTAGCGTTGTTATTGTCGCTGGCATATTTAAGAGTACTAGCGACAGTGCCGGAAAATTAATATTTGTTCAAGTGGATTTTTGGGGCTGTGTTCTTTAACTTTTTGTTGCTAGCACAAAAAACAGAAAATATTATAAAAATGGCAAAAAAAAATGAAAGAAAGAATGAAGAAACTTGATGACAAACTGCGCGAAATTCGTTTGGTATTAGTCTCTGCCATTTGTCGTGAAATTTTCAAGTTGTTTTTTGCATGCGACAAGAATTTAGTGGGCATTATGTTGAACTCAGTGGTCTGAGCTAAGTGCTAGATAAATGTGAGAAATAGAGCAGCTAATTTGAATCCTTTTCTGTGCGCATTTAAGGCGATTATCCTATTATCATATCAGTTTAAGCGAGCGTGACGAAACTTAAAAAAACGAGGAACACGTAAATATTAATATCAATATCAGATATAAAATAGAATTGTTCAGCCATGTTAGCACAAACAAATTGTATGCACTCGTTTATTAGATGGCAAAATGGATTTGCAAATAAAATATTTGCATAAAACTGCGTGGCAGCCAATCGGATTCTATTACAGCATCCACTCTAACCACTCCCACTACAGAATATTTCTCAAACTGTCAGGCTATTTGAGTCTAAACATTTACCATATTACAATGTCAGCAGAAAGGGCAAGAAGAGCAAGAAGAAGTTTGCACAAACTATTTTCATTTCTTTCAATTTTGACTGCAACTGACAGCTGAATGCTACATTTTGACAATAGCATTCGGGGTTCTGTCTTTCTCTCTCCCTGTTTCTAACTCTTTCTACTCATTCCAAATACCAACCTTTCCTCTTTGTGATTTGCATATATATATATATGCATATATGTATATACGGCAAAGAAATTATTTTTAGACGAAAATAGTTCGCCATTCAAAAACAATTAACAGTTAGTCGACCTTTTTACTTTGTACTGTCAAAACCAACTGTACAACCCTGGACATATCCTGCTTGCCGCCCTTCTTAACCCATCTTGACCCTGGCGACTGTAATTGCAAGTGCTCAGCTTTTGGCTCGGTTTTTTAAGGGTTTCTTGTGCAAAACTTGTGTGCTGAATGTAACAAGTTTTGGTTATAAATATGCATAAGCCTTTTGCTTGGTCTGATGTCAAGTGTCTTGAACCGGCCAGGACTTGCCCATAAATGCACCGCACACGTCCATCAACGTCAAGCACGTACCCCCATCCAAAAACCCATTTTGAAAGTTTAGCATTTGCATTTGTTGTGCTCTTTTGCAAAGCCTGCAGCTGTTGCTACTTCAGCTGCTGCTGCCGTTTGGTCATTTGGCTGCACATAAACACACACACACACATATGCATACATAGATATACAGGATATGCGTCCAGGCAAACCAGGATGCACTTGTGTACTTATCGTTTTGCATACGCATTATTTATGAGAGCCGTAGAGCAAATTCTGCTTGGTATGCAGCATTAAGTAGACCTCCTGGCTAACCAGCCTGTCACACAAGGACATTTCAGGTCTTTCTTAGCCCCTATATCTCCTTTCACCACATTGTAACTACTACTGTTGAACAGCAGCTGCACAAATTCCAACCAGTGATTAGCATGCAAAATATTTGGGCTTATTGTTTTAGCAAAACTAATTAGTTTGAGCAGGAATTGAAACTCAAAATTCACCACCCATCCACCTTGTATCAAACCCCTATCAATGCTGCTGCTGTTGCAACTGAAGCGATTTTCATAATATCTGCAACAATTTGCAGGTTTTGTGTTGTTTTAGTTGGCATAGTCTCAGAATTCATCAGTCATTGACAAGCATTGTAGTTAATGAGGCTTTTTAATTGTATTTTGGAAATGCCAAAGCTTTCAAAGATAATGGTCAAAGTAGTATGAGCAGGGAACATAACAAGTAAATTGTTTATACTTAATGAATGTAGCTTGAGTTATTTCTAACAATAAATCGTTTGTGCTTGCCTAAGTTTAGAATCAATTTGGCAATGTATCTCTCTGTATAGATTTAGCTTTAATAATACGCATAATAAACAAAATAAATGTAAGTTTCCATCTCTCATTAACACGCTAATTTCTTTTGCTCGTTACAGGACCGTTTTGCCACAGCAATAAGAAGCAACCACAACAATAGCAAAGAGCTACAAAGCACTGCCAACTAATACAAAAAAAAAAAAACTGCATCATACAGCGATTTAATAATAACTGCAACAGCAATTAAATAACAACAACAGCAACAAGAAAAACTAATGATTATATTGCGCGATATATAAAAAAAAATAGTATATATGAATATATATGAATAAATATATATAACTAGATAAAAGAAATTTTTATAAATAATACCGAAAAATCAGTGGAACAGCTAAGAGAAGATAACGCAGCAGAGCATAGAACTTACATAACATAATAATTTACAAGGCTCTCAAACTTGCACATCAACCAAAAAGAAATGCACAAAAACCGAAGCTGAAGTGAAAACTTAAGATATAAGAAGCAACATAACACACACAAACACTCTTTGGGTTGTAAAAACAAACAAAGAAAGCAAAGAACATAATAATAATAATATTGCAGCATAAGGCAAACAATAAAACATATACTCGCCATATAAGAAATAGAAAAAGCTAAAAACAAGTTGAACATTTTTGTAAAATTAAGAGGTATTAAGCTAAGTTGCAGCAGCAACAACAAAACGAAACAAAACAAATAAAAAACTTTAAGTAGAGACAATGTAAGCCACGACAAGAGGAAAATTGAAAAAATAAACTACACGAAGCAACTGGAAAATATAAGGAGGAAAAGGACTTAAAGCAAATATACGCAACGTCAACAGCAAACACCGAAAGAGACTATGAAAAATGCGCAACTGAAGCTGAGTGAAGTTGATGATGATGAGCTGTGGCTACAACACCAACAACAAGTAGAAGAAAATCAGCAGCAGCAACTAGCTTTTCGATTAGCACAAAACAACAGCAACAAACTTACCCAACAGCAACTAAAGAGCTTAAGTACAATAGATCACGGCAGCAACAGCATCAACAGAACATTAGTAGCAGCAACAGCAACAGCAAAAGGCACCCAGCATGTAGTCAGTGTGCCCAACAACAGCGCTCAGCAATATGTTGAAAGCGCATTGCAGCAGCAACAGAAGCAGCAGCAGCTAGACAGCAACATGTTGTCAGCCGACAGCAATCAAGCAACACAAACAAACATAAGACTGTGCTCACGCAAGCGACAAAGATTACGTCGACGGCGAAAAAGAAAACCAACATCAGCAACAACATTTAGCAATAGCAACAGCAATCAAAGTGGGGCAGCATCAACAACAGCAACATATTTTCCAGCCCGCAGCACTGAAAACAGCAAGAACAGCTTCAAACTATTTAATGGCCTGTGGCCTGTTAGCATTGGCATTGCATTGCAAATGTTGCTGCCAGCACTAAGGCAGCTGCAGCTGCAACTGCAACAGCGTACAACAACATTGCTTAGAGCTATTGCTAAGAGCAGCATCGCCATCATTTCCTATGCAAATGCCATTGCACTGCAGTTGTTTCACAGTTGTAAGCGCATAGGTAACACCAACATCAACAACAGCAGCAGTAGCACCAACAGCAGCAATAGCAACAGCACCCACACTTATGGCAGCTGCAGTAGCAGCAGCAGGAGCACACATTTAATCAACGGACTTAATAAACACTCATGGATATTTTTATTGATATATTTGAATTTATCTGCTAAAGGTAAGTGCCAAAGTTAAGTTAACAATTATCCGATTATCAACACCCTTCACACACGAGCAACACTTGAGCGACAACAGCAACCGCTTGCGAGTGTGGTTGATATTGTTGTTGTCGCAACCACTTGGCAGCAACTGTTGCCGCACAAGTCGCTCGCATTGTTTAGCTGCCACGCCAGCAGCAGCATCACAAACGGCAGCAACTTCATAATGCACGCCGGCAACATATTGTCACTTTGTCACCTAAAACCACTCAAGGGTGGGCATATTTTCCACTTGTTTTTTTCCTCTGTGGGGCGTTTGTTAGTTGTGACATTTACGACAGCTTCAAGTGAAGCATACCGACAGCAAGAACAACAACGGCAGCTGCAGCAGCAGCAACAACAGCAAAGGCAACAGGGCCGACCTCAGTCTCAGACACAACCTCAGCCGCTTTTGCCTGACTGTCTATGGCACTTGAAAGCGTCTGCGCCTAGGGCTGGTTTTTTATTTTTTATATATATTTGCTGCAGCTTTTGTTGGCGTTGTTGTTGTTGTTTTTATGCTTGGCACTAAAATGTGGCAAGCCGCATAAAGAACGCGGTTGAGCGGCTAACACCTGAATGAATTGTGTAGACAGCTAAAACGCTTAAAAGCATACGAAATGATAATCCTTTATAAATAGAATTTTAGGGAGTGACTTAAGACATTTAAAACTAATGCACTATGAAATAAATGTTAAAGGAATTTTGAGGGATATAAGATAGTATGAGTATGTTCATTACATAGATAAGCAGATACTCTTTAAAAAGAGTAGTAAATACGCTATTAGGCCTATAGCCTTGCAGTTCCCTTGAACAAGTTATGTGCAGTCCAGCAACAATTTATAAAGTAAAGATATTTTGTGCATGGGAATTTGAGGCTGCACCCTCTCTTATGCTTTGGCCACGTTTTGCGGGTTGCCTATCGGCTGCTTGTCTTGGCTATTTTTGCTTTTTCTGTGCAGCTTTATAAAATCCTTTTTATGGATTTTTTGGCAGCTTACAAATTCTTTGCCATGACAACAATATTTTTAACGCCACCAGGCTTGTTGATAGCGCTTGTGGTACGAGGGTGAATCAGGATTGTGGTATGGGGCTTGGGGTCTGGGGTCTGGGTTAGGTTATAAATGTATTGGCTGAGAGCACAGCTGACGCCTGCCTCACTGCCACTTACACATATTGGGGTTATTAATGGGCACATAAGCGCTTACGTGAAGTGAGTAAGGCAGCCGGCAGTAGGCAGCAGGCAACAGCAATTGTTGCAAACTGTAGCCATGTTGATTTGCCAACATCATCTTCCCCTTAACAACCCAGCCTTTCCCCAGCCCCAAAACCATTGCGCATTCGCGCTGAATAAGTCGGTGGGCTTTGCGTGTCGCGGTTGTTGCTTGCTATGAAAACATATGACCGAACACACATATACACACACAAACATGTGGGAGTGTGGCAGCGTCTTTGTCTCTGCCGTCGAACTTATCCATCCTTTGTTGTCCCGTGCCCCCGTTGCTGACGTTCTGTGTCTGCCGCTTCGTTTGCTTTGGCCGAGTTCATGTTTCATGCAGTCAATGCTGTTGTTGTTGCTGCTGTCGCTATTGCTGTAACTGTCGCTGTTTCTGTCGGTGTCCATGTGTGCGTGTGTGCATGTTTATGATTTTATGGCAGCACTTCCGTTTCCGTTATGCCATATTGTGCTACTGCTATATGTGTATGTATAACTGTAGCCTCCCCTATAGCCTCTGCTGCTGCCGCACAGCGCTGCCAACGATAATCAGATTTAAACTTTGCACAACGTCAACGTCGTTTACATTGCTGCATATGCAGCGAAACTTGCGTTGTGTATGTGTGTGTGTGTGTGTATGTGTATTTGTGTCAGTTGCCCTATGACATCGTTCATACGCTCCGTTGGCCAGCCAAGTGCCTCTGTTATGACGTTTATTGCTACGGAAAGCTTTTTGGCATGCTTCAAGACTTCAAGACTTCAAGACTTTTTGGCCATTTGACAGGGGCATAAGGCGACCAAGTTGATTTTAATGCCTCTTGTTTCTTTTTGTTACTGCTGCCGCTGACTAACGAGCTGCACAGCCAAAGCAAAAGATGTAGAGAAATTGTGGTGCGGGCAAATAAAACAAAATTGTAAGCTTTTAAAAATGTATAAGTTGTGACGGACTTATGTGACATACTTCACACATAGAAAGAAGCATGTGACAAAATAAGTAAAAGGGCTTAACAATCTGTGTGAGAGCATAATTTTATAATTAAACTGAAAAGAAGTAAGTGCACTTACTTTGCACAATCATGTTATACGGTATTCAAATACATATAGAAAATTCAAATCTGACAGCTTTCAAATATACTCACATTGTATTAATTAGTATAAAAGATATATTTTTTGTCCAAAGCTTTAAAGAGTGATGGCATGTGCTATATTTTTTTCATTTTTCCATTACCTAACACACTTAAAGTTGCTAGCTGCCTGCCGTTGTGTTCATTCATTTTTCTGAAATGTATGCGAATACAGAAAGAGGGAGAGATATCAATCTATATACTTTTCTGTCTGCTCCCTTTAAATGTCATATGGTTTTTTCCATCATTAGCTAAAGGGTTACACAAGAAAGAAAAACAGAATGTCATGCCAGCCATTTGCATTAGTATACACACACACACACACACACACACACATGTATCTACAATGATATAAGTCCATCATGCTGCAAAAACATGCTACAGCCGTGTCCACCTCCACTTGAATGTCATAAAATGATGCTGTGGCAGACGTAACTTTTCTGTGCCTGAAATCAATCATCAAATATGATAGCATTCATAATTTCAATAGTGGACACAGGCATTTGATTGATGGGCCCCACCCAGGCATCTGCCTGCCAGCTCCACAACTTCATCACTTTATAGCATATGCTGCCTAGCCCCATCTTGCTTTCCCCATTCCACAAACGCCTTGTTGTCTTTCGATTTGTAGCCATTTTTGAGCGTTGTTTCATCTCAGGTTACGCTCGCAAAACAGAAATATAACAAAAAGGAAGGAAAAGAAACTCATAAGCAATTAAATACTCGGCTCTTTTGCCAGCCTTATCCAATTAGAGTATGGCCAGGCATTTGTGTTGGGCCATCTTCTTGGCTAGCTGTTGGAATTTTTATTGCATAAATTAAGCTTTGAATGGTTAAGCGTCACCTTGGCGCTATTAAAATGCTCAAGCTCTCAGGTTGCCTCATCTTTCTATATTTGTCTCACGCCGTGTTTTTTTTTTTGTTTTCTTCTCTTGCTCTGTACGTGCCTCCTTCTCTTTCAATACATAGCCATTAGCAGGTGGTGCTGAGCCCCGCTGAGCTGTGTGCCGCTTGCGCCACATGGTTGCTCAGACAGCCCATCAAGACTAACGAGTCGAGCTGTGACCCGGCAGTCCTTATGCCCCTTCTCTCGCTCTCTCTCTCTACGTCGCTCTTAACCTTTTGCTCACTCCTTTTGTATCGGTTTTTAGCAGCTTAAGTGGTTTGGCGCCGCGTCAGCTTTCATTTCGCTTTCAATTTTTAATATCGACGGACAGCACGAGTGCCAAATGGCTGAACTGCTTGCTAACATTCACTCTATGTAGTGTTACTTCAGGATAGGCTCTTATAACTATGTTAAATGTTAAATACAAACCAAATTTTATATTTTTTGTTAAAAATAGTTTATGTTATTTGTAGAGTTAGGTAAATTTTTAAAAGCTCGTATACATTTATTGTGTGCAAGGGTATTTGAAAAGCGTTTTAGCCAAACTTTACTTTATCAATTTACATTTTATATTTGAAAGTTAGCTGTTGTTTTTTTGTGTTGAAGCTGTTGGTATTATTCCCGCTGCTTCTTTTGTAGGCAACTCTGACTGTATTTTGTAACCAATTTTGTTTTGTGTTTTATTTTGTGTTGTTGTGCACATTAAATTGGCTTCTGCTTTGCGGTCGTATGCTAGGCAACTGACTTCAGCTCATCCTCATTTTCAGTTTTCACTCCTCCGTCCTGTTGGCCAACCGCGCAGCTGTTGCAGCATTTCTTTTGTTGTTTTTGGTGCGACTTCGCTGGCTTTGTGAAATTGCAATTACTTTTTCATGCTTCACTGCAATAAAATTGCAATTTTATGCGGCCTGCCGCTAAACAAGCGAAACAAAAACCTAGCAACAAACAACAAAATGGCATAGTCGTAACAGAACCAAAGTCGCCGAACGAACGGAAGTGCAGCTATTGAAAAGGCATTTTCAAAATGGCCGCAATTTATGGTGGCAACTGCCTGAGAAGACAATCGCTGCCAAAAGTTAAGGCCACAACACACAGGCCATGACTAGAGCATTTAACTGTCTCTAGTATGTATGCCATTAATGTGTGTGAATAGACTCTAGTGAATGTTGCATTGCAATTTGAATTGCACTTGATTTAAAGTTGTATTTTGCATTTACTCAAGACTTTTTAAAGATCAAGTGCACTTGTTTTGAATATATAAATACTTATTTTATTAGTAATCTGCAGCTCGTATGAAGAGTTTCTTAACTTCTTAGAGAGCTCTTTTCGATTCTTAAGTCTTGTAGATTTGACTTCTTCGTGTTGCATTGAGTTTAAAGTAAAATGAAATGTAATTCAAGCTTTTGCCTACATATTCATTAGTTTCGCTTCCTGTTGAGAGTGCCCACAAAACAGTAGTATATATATGTATCTTTGTATCTTGCCAGTTGCAAAACAATGCAAATAAAAAGTGTTACGAACAAGAGTCTCAACAGTAAAAGTAGATTTTAAATATACAATGCGTTTTCATCCTGTTGCTCTACTCAGTTGCCGCATCTCTTTACACCCCTTTCTCTCTCTCTCACTTCTCTCTTTCGCTAGCTGTCCATCTCTTTTGCGTGGCTTGTTGCATTGCATTTGTTTCATTATTACATTCATTTTGACACTTCATCAGACGTTGGCCCTGTTATTCTGTTTTTTATTTTTTTTTTATTTCTTATTTTGTATCCAGCTGCAGTTGCTGCTCCTGTTTGCTTTGTGCTCTGATGTCAATGCTTTGCCTTAAAGGCTTAGCAGCCATGCCCCCGCGCCATCGCCTGCTCCCTGCCTATACTTTGCCTTCATTGTCAGCCAGCTGTGCTCGTTAGCTGCAACGCTTGCGGGCGCTGCATTTTGTTTAAGAATTTTTTAATTTTAAATGCAACGCAAACGCGCTAAAAGAAAAGAGAGCGAGAAATGAAATATGCAAACGTGCTAGAAAGTGAAATAAAAGAATTTCCCTCATTTTCCGCAGCCCGAACAGACAGTGCGAGCTGCCTGGCAAAAGACTAAAGGCGAATTAAAACTAGCAAAAAAGGAAAAGAAAGGAATAAAAAAAAAATAAAATGAGAAGAATTTATGTGCATAATTTTTGAGGTGTTCATTTTGTATGCAAATCTTGTGCTATAACATTTAGCTGGCTGTGTGCTTAGAAAATGAATGTGAAATTCTGCAAGAGGTACTCAAAACTAGTGTTGAAATGTATATAGTATAAGTATTTGCATGTGTGTTAGCTGAAGAAGCTGCTCTTTATTATGTTTATAAAATAATTATTATTCAATTCTACCCTGTCATTAAATGTAATTATCGTAATTATTTTTTCTAAAATATATTTACTTTCTTTTCTAATGAGCTGCAATAACACTTATCAAACTATATTGCAAATACATTTGAATGAAAACTCAACCCCAAGCTACCTAACTACTCAAGAAGCAATTGTAAACGTTTCTATTTCGAAACTGCATCATAATCGAGAGCAATTAAAATGCCCTCTCAGCAATGTGCACAAGGATGCACTGTAATCAATATGCCATTATCAAACTTCAGCTTTGTTGTTGCTGCTGCTGCTACTTCAGCCACTTCATGAAAATCCATCACTGCATAGACAGGATATTAAGTTTCCCTTTCTCTCTCTTGCACAGCCACACAAACAAAGACACATTCTGTTGGGTGCCACAAGTGGCAATCATTAAAAATGAATTCTCAAGCAATCGTTGCCTCAATTTTCGCTGCAGTTGCACTTTCCTCATGCCACAAATGCTCGACACTGAATGCTACTTAGTGCCACAAATTTCCATTGTGTGCCAAAAAGAAATAGAGAATAAAAAGTGAAGAAGACAACTTGTGATCCGAAACTGCAAAGAACTCTTAAGAAATTATCAAATTGAGACGGGCGTCAGGAGAAAGATAGAAGGAGAAAGAAGAAGAGTGAAAGAGAGAAAGAAGACAAAACCTTATGCCTTTTCTCTGTCATTTGTAGTTTTGCCTGTTCGCTTTCTGTTGCATGCATAAATAATTCGACGATAACGACAGCAGACAAATAACAGGGCGTATGAGTGTTTTTTTATTTCACTAGCTCTCCATTCGTTACTCTATAATTGTGTGTGTGTGCGAGTGTGTTTGTGTGTGTCGGAGCCAATTTATTATCGCCAAGAAAGCGAGCAGTCGTTCAAGGCAAGCAAGCAAGCAAGAAAATTTGTATGTTAAAAACTTTTGGCTCAATAAAAGTTTGCCTTTGTTATGCAGAAGCCAGAACAATAGAGAGACAGTTGTAGAACAAATAAGAGAAGACTGCGGCAAAGGTTTCTGCAAAGACATATGGTGAACAAAAAGCGCAAAAACTTTTCCCTGCACAGCCCGTATGCTCGCCAAATAGTAGAAAACAGGAACAGCGACCAGGAATAGAATCTGAAACAGTTGGCCAAGTTGCAAACCAAACCAAAAACTCGTAAACTTTTGCATATCAATAAATTTCAGTAGCTAGCCCTTTTCCGCTCGTATTCGCAATGCAGTCTCTTGTTCCATTTGCCGCACGAATTATTGATGTTGATTTGCGGTGCTTTTGTAAAATGGCAAACACTTGCAGCTATACCATAACCTTTGCCCCCATATCTATTCTATTCAACGAACAATTCACTTCCTTTTAAGCACACACAGACACAGCCCCTATCATTTTGGTTGCATCTTTGTAAGTGGTGCATTCAAAACTTATGCTGCAACAAATATTCATGGCATTATCTAAATACTTATCATGTTATTCTTTGTTTTCATTGCAGTTTGCTTAGCAGGATATCATGAAAAGAGACTGTTACATGATCTATTGGATCCTTATAATACACTAGAACGTCCGGTTCTCAACGAATCGGACCCGTTACAATTAAGCTTTGGTTTAACATTAATGCAAATTATCGATGTGGTAAGTACAAGTATTTCAAACGGGTATTTTGAAATTATAAGAAAAAACTGCAAGATGTTCATCGTTTAAAACAATTATTGAAATATTAAATCCAAGCCGTAATAAAGTTAACTTTCAATAGCCTTAGTTCAAAGCAAAGCATAGCTTTTAATAAGATTTAGTTAGCATCACCTGTCAGTAATGCATTTTTAAAAGCATTATGCTATACAAAATTCCTTTAAGATTAATGTTAAGCTCCCAGGGCTATCAAAGACCTCGTGTTTCTAGTACTTGCCATGAAAAAAGTCAACTTTAAGTGAAAGTTTGCCGTAAAAAACTATAACGAAGGTGACTAAAACTGATGACACCATTTTGGTGCGACATGCATGAAAAGTGAATTGCCAAGAAAGTGAAATTTTAATTATTTGCTTATGTGTCTGTGTTAGTTGGTTTGTGCGCTTGTGTGTGTGTGTGTTATGTATGTTAGTGTTCCCTGAATGACAGCTTGGCTTGAGTTCTCTTCTGGCTGACTGGCCTGGATGTAGACAGGACGCACACATCCTGCCAACCCGACTGCCAAGCGAGTGTCAAGCAAATTACATGCAACGTCATGTGGCATGTGGCATTTGGCTCATTCGCACCTTTACCAGTTGTGGAGCGAACCAGGCACTGGGTATATGCGGTATTGCATGTTGCATTCATTGGGGCAAAGTTTTGGCTGCGTAGAGGGCAGAGGTATATCAGAGTTAAAGCGAGGCGTTTGCTTTTGTTAGTGAGACAACCTCAATTCATATTAGATTTTGCTATATGTGTGAGTTGTTTGTTGCCTGCCTGCCTGCCTGCCAGCCTGCCAACATGCTTGCCTTCAGCCTGCAGTCATTCTCGTGTCCCGTGCGAAAGTTGGGATGCAACTAAAAATGGAGCGCTCAAACAAAAGATATTGCGCCTGAAAGCCAACCAGTGAAAGGCTGGGAATGGGGATTGGGGTATGGGGTTGAAAGTTGCTGCTGTAGGCATAAAAAAGGCCTAGAACTGCGCATTCACTGGCGCGCGCTAAAAGTCGCACAATACACACAAAAATGCTGCCATAGCATTCACACAATACACACACACACGCACATACACAGTCTCTGACTCACGCATGTGGCTTGCAAATAAAATGAATAAATAAAATTTGCACATGTGTTGTTCACACCTGCCCGCTAAGAACACACACACATACGTAGAAAAGTTGCGAGCTAAAATAAAGTGTGAGAGAGCTGCAGGCAGCAAGCAGCAAGAGTTGTGTGTTTTAAGTTATTGTTGAGTTTTTTTTTGTTTTTCTTGGTACTGCTGCTGCAAAATGAAGTTAAAAATGAATGCGGTACAATGCATTGGCCAGTTGTTATATGTTAAATATACCCTGTAGCTATGACAAAGAATGACAGAATGTCCTTAATAAAGTTATGTTAATAGTCAAAGGTGTATTGTACCTACAGCTAGTACTAACAACAGCATATGCTAAATTCTAAAACAGGATATCTACTGTTAAGCCACTCCTGGGTAAAGCTCTTTGACTTGATTGTTGTTGCTGTTGCTATTGCGCAAAAATTGCTGGCAGTAAAAACTGCAGCACGCACACTCGAAGCGCAGCAGTAACAACAACAACAACAACAACAACAACAGCAATTACATTCTGCTGCTGTGCCAGGCATAAAAATGCGAAAATCGGGTCATTTTGTTACAGTAGAGCTGGAACTGGGGTGTTAACACTGCCATCAGTAATACTGTGAAACGTACGTGGAATGAGAAGCAGTGTGGGATTGCAGCGTTATTTGCCGCTATTGCTGTTGGCTTCATCGTAAAGTTTATGTGCTGTGCAAAGTGTCAGCGCGTCATCTCAAAGTATGTGGCTGACTGGCTGACTGGCTGAGCTGCCTGGAATGAATAAATGAGTGTGAGATGGAGATTCATTCTTGAATAAAGTTTTTTATTAAAGGCATAAGTTGCGAAATGCTTAGATGAATTAAAGCGAGCAATCAATGTTGCAAATACTTAAATGCTGTCATAAACGGTTGGATAATTAACAATAAGAGCATCGAATACAATTATTGATTATGCAAGCGGAAAAAATCAAAGCAATTACAGTAAATACAGAGGGATTGAATCCAGGAAACCCCAAAATATGTTGTGCAGGAAATGCTACGGATAGGTTCAGCAGATATTAAAAAAAAATAAGGTTGAAATTAAAGGTTTGAGGCTTAAGTCGCCTGTATTATCAACCTGTAAATAACGAAAAATAAGTATTCCAAAACTACAGTGTAGACATTTATAGTTTCCATTGAGTTGAAGTTACCGGAAAGTTTATAAATCTATAAAATATAAATCATGCATTTTCTGACATCTTAACACCCCAAGACACATAATTCAAACTTTCGTATTTACACTTGAAGTGAATAATATTTATGCACTTTTCACTTTCTTGTGCTCTCTCATGCTGTTTGCTTTTCTTTATCTAAGTCGCCAATGCCATTACATTTCCCCAGGGATATTGAGGCATTTGACACTCGCAATATTTTAACTGTTAACTGCACTCGCAGTTGCATTTGCATATTTTACGTGCAAACTTCATTGCAAGCCAACGGGCTAGGGGGCTTTGTGTGTGTGTGTGAGTGGAGGGCAAGGGTTGAAACGTAACTGCTAGTCTCAAAGCAATTTGAAGATTTAACACCTGACAGCTGCTGCTGCTGTTGGCAGCTAGGTGCTGTGCGGGGGCGTGGCAAGGCCAATGCATTTTCTGGCAAAGGCCAAGCGACCATGTCCCAAGAGCAGCTGCAATTCAATTTCAAGCAGCACGAAAACTCGAACAAATTCTCAGAGAGGGAATGAGCAAGAGAGGAATCTTTGTAAGGCATCATCAATTTAGCTGCTTATCAGCGGGACAGTCAACGTCTCTTATCTGTCAAGTTGCCAAGTGATTAAGCTTTAAGGATGCCAACGCAAGCTGTTTAAGCGAGCGTGCCAAACAATAGCTTTGGCTTGGGTTTAGAGCACCGCACGAATACACAAAGATTATCATTCTATGATTTTTATCGCTAGTGATTTATGCATGCGTCTCGTGCCAGCAGCCAGAAGCACATGTCATAATTGCGCTCCTGGGAGGTCAACTGTAAAAGGACATGGGCATGCGGCAAAAGCGAAATGCAACCGCAAAACAAAACAATACAAACGAAATGCAATCTTTCTAAAAATCCTCTGTGTATCTGTCCTGCTTTAAATAACTCTCTCTCTTTTTAATCGTAGCATTGTTTGTGTGTGCAATACAACTGAAAATTGCATTTGAATAAGTCAGAATTTATGCGCCACATTTGTATACGATAGAAGCAATAGCGTTGAGCACTTTTTATGAATTCATGCGTGACACGAGCTAAATATACACCTTTTAAGTCTCAAGAATTCTCGTATTTATATCTTAAAGTGTTCAATTGTAAATTGTTACAAGGTTCTTAAACAAAACTTCACTCTTGTCAACAGATTCTATATAAACAATTTAACGCGCATAAGAAACTGTTGATAACAAATTAAGATCTGTTGTGTCGCGTGTTTATATGCAATTTGTGTCGTTTATTCGTGTTGTATCGCGAAAAATCAGACACGCTGGCATATCTAATCAGCACACACCCACACATGTGTACATACACTGTTGCAAATGCCTAACGAGCTATGCAAACAATGTACGATGGTGGGAGAATCACAGCGCAGCTGCCCTGAAAAGTATGCTATGTATTTTTATGCAGCACAGCTTTGTTTACCTGTTTCTCAAATTAGAATGTTATCACGTTGCAGTTTTGTTTACAACTGGCTTCTGGTTCCTGCCTCTATTCCAGGTCTTCTTACACACCTCTGCCTTTCCTGCCTACTCTCATTCCCTTCATTTCCGTCCATTTGCAATGTTCGCCTAATTCCGGACTACCGTCAATTTTGTCTTCGTTTTCGTTTCTGTTCGCTTAGTTTTTTGCTAACAGTGTTACATGTGGCTCAAAGGTTTTACCAGATGCTTTTTCTAAGCGCTCAATGCATGCATTTCATCAACTTAAACAGGACACCTCAAACACACACACACACACATATACACACACAGATATAAAGGCACGCACATGCTTGGCACAGTTTGAAGAATTTTCAATGCATTTGGCTTTGGGTTTCATTCGGTGTGTCGGGAACTGCAGCAACAAGCTTCTTCCCCTGCTGCATTCACTTTCCCTTTGATTGATGTTCTTGCATGTGCGAATGACTGCAGCTCGAGTGCTTCTGTATACATGTGTATTTCCATGTGTGTGTTTGTGCTTTAGTCCTGGCGCTTTCAAAGGTAAAAAGTTGTTAAATGAGCACATATACAGACATATATATATATATATATATATATATATATATATATAACATAAACAGGACAGCTGTTGGCCTGTCCAGAGCACTGCTCAATGGCCTATGCAAGTGTTTTCCTTTTTGTGTGTCGCCTAAATTGGGACAGCACTTCGAAAACAAACGACACAACTCCACTTTAAGTGGCAAAGCTTTAGGAAAGCATCATATGATCTTAGTTCTGCTTATGCAAAAAGCATTCAGCAGGAATGTTAAAAACAAATATAGTTTATAGTTTATTAAAGTCATATTACATAATACTTTAATGCTATGATTTAAGAAAGTTTTCGTTTAACTGATCAGTGATAAGCTGTGGGCTCATTATTTTTGGCATAGCTAATGGTTTTATTTTCCGCTGATTTAGTTCAAATGCTTGCCACGAGCCAAAGCAAACGCAGAGTGGAAGACTAAGATATATAGTTTAACAGCAAAATCTTGCCAACAAATGGCTGTAATTGTCATTAAAGTCATTCCAATTCCTTGCCTGCTTGCTCGCTGTTTGGCTTCGAATTGATGAGCTTTATGGGCCACAATGGCATTCTGGTTTAGTAGCTAAGCCGCTGGCGCTGACGCTGGCTGAGCATTACGTAAACATTTCAGAATGGAAGTCAAGTTGTTGAAAGTCCTTGAAAAACAAACCAGTGACAAACTTGGCCTGTATGTTTCAGTGTGTTTGTCTGATGATAAAAGCGCAATTTAATTAACTGTATGCGAGTGATGCGCGGCGGCAGATACAAAAACAAATACAGTTAAAGATACATCGCGCTTTGCAATGCCCTTTGTCTTTGGCTTTGCCTTGCTCGATATCGAGCTAATAGCGAGTTTGTACTGTGTAGATGTATGTTTGTATGTATATGTTACATATGTAGATAGGTAGATATCTGCATAATATGTGTGCCTGCTTGCAAATATTTGCCGGCAGCTGTCATTTTGATAATGGAGTTTCAAATGTTTGCTATTCATGCTCATAAACACATGTTGGTAAGCCCCGGTGCCAAGGGCTTGAAACAACCATGCCACCCGCTAACAGCCCCCTGCATTCCCAATATCTTGCCTTAAACTCTTGTGCCTTCCACTAGGCAACAATGTTTGCCTTCGATGAGAGCCTTACAGTCTTACAGCCACAGTCAGCCCGCACAAACTCACACACGCACAAGCATTCCAACAGCCAACACACACACACACATAAAATCGCTTGTTGTTGGCCTTAAAATATGCAAAAGGGCCACGCCTTTGCCTGCCGCCCACGTTTCGATTTAATTGCATTTTGAAAGCGCACATAGCACGCAGCCAAACTTCACTGGGTCCTCATATTTTCAATTATTTCTGTTCGCAAAAAACAAAGACACTCAAGTGTTTTTTAATTAAATGCGAAAATTCATTTCGATCTTCCGTTGGCAACTATCCATCGACTTGAAAAATCTTCATAGTTCACGAACATTTTCCGGCAGCTAAACTTCGACGGAACGCACAAAGTTCTGAACAGATTGTTCCATTTAAAAATTTTGTTTTTAATAAGCCACAAATGTTTAAAATAAATAAAATTTAGTCAAATAAAAAGTTTTGTAGAAACAGTTAAATAAAACAATATGCAGTTGACTTTAAATGTACAACTATAAATGGATTTAAAGATATATCGTTAAAAACATTTTAAAGCCAGGTATTAAGAAAATGCTTTAATAAAACAAAAGCGATTTCAAGCCAAAAAAATGTATAGCTGAAATACTCAAATCACTCTGCCAACTCTGTTTTAATGGCATTCAATAAACGTTAAGAACCAATGGGTGTTTAAACAATTTTACATTCAATTTGAGATTTAAACTAGAGGAACTGAGAATATCTAAGTATATACATTTTGGAAACTGTGATAATCACAGAATGACAAATGAATGGCAATAATCGAAGCTCCATAAGAGTCCAGTCAAAAAACCAAACAAACGCAAGAGATATGAAAAAGAAAATATAAAAAGGACAAAAAAAAAAATTAAACCACTCCCGAGCGCATTAATTAAAAGGCGCAGACAAAGCGAAGCGCAGATTAATTGGCGTCAATGAGCACCAGACAAACAGAGAGTGCAAGAATTTGTGCGAGTGTGTGAGTGAGAAAGAGAGAGAGCGAAGGAGTGAGTGCAAGAGAAGATAAGGCGACTAAATGACAAGGACGAAAAGTGATTAAATAGACATCGTCAATGGAGCAGGAGGGCAGTGAACAAAAGAGACCAGTGTGGCATATCAACGGATATCAGCAAAAATGAGTAATGAACTCGAGCCAGCAGCAAGGAGTAGAACATTTTTTCTCTTTTGGTGCACAGGACAATAAGAAACTATGCCTGTCTTCGTGTATGTGTATGTGTGGGTGCGTAGGGAATGCGCGTTAAGGTTTTTTGCAACCGTATTTTCTACTTTGTTTTTTTTTTGTTACTTTTTAATTCCCCGAACGCGCCGCATGTCAATGAACTGGTGCAGTTGGTGAAGTGTGCGTTGAATGGATGTGTCTGTATGTGTGTGTAAGTCGGGAATATATGCAAATTATGCGCCAACCCAAAAACTTGTCTTTGGGCAGCGGGTGGCGCAGCCCTGGCAACGCCAACTTGCCTGTAATAATTTTGCCGTTTGCTGGGCGTGTATATATATTTTTTTTCGTTTGCTGCTCATTTAAAATTCAACAACTGCCGCTGCTTTTTGCTGCCTTCTTGCCATACAAAAAACGAGTAGAAATCAGCGAGCAAAAGAGATGGATAGAGTTGAAGAGAAAAAGAGTGCGAATGTTATATACACGCTCGCACTTTTTTGAATGGAAATAAGCCTCGTTTATGTTACGTCTGTTGCTCACTGTGTGACTCCACTACAACAACAAAAAAAGAAGACCATAAAAGAAGTAGAATACTATACGCCTAATCTCACCCCTTGCCCATACTCTTTCGCTCCTCTGACTTCAGTCGCTGTTGCTGCTGGTGTTTTGCATGCATGCAGCAGCAACAACATTAACTCGCTGAGGCCACCGAAGGCGACGACAAATAAGCGCCACAATTTCTGTGGCTACCATTTTCGCATTCGTTTGACTCTTTTTCTTATTCTTTCTCTATTTGCCACACGGCTGTGTGCCCACATTTTTATTTTAATTAAACTTGAAGCATACTTTTTGTGATTTTATTTCTCAAAAAATATATATATAATTTAGCTATTTGTTTTTTTGTCGGTTTCTTGCATTCAAGTTTTATAACTGTGTTGAAAGTTTTGCCAGAGCTACAAATGAATGTGTGTATGGAAATGCGAATGAAATTAGAAAGGTTTGCGGTGGAACAGGATGGAGGTTGTGGTTAACAAGGAAGCGCATAGATAGTTAGAAGTGAAACAAAGAAAACCGACGCGTTAATGAGTACATTAAATCGAATGCATATTTTTAAAGTTTCAGGATAGAGCATGGTGTTTTCTCTTATTTAGTATTAAAACAAAGGGATTAGACTGACTACGCAGCTCTTAAGCTGTACATTGTAATACTGGTTAGACACTTTAGCTATCTGAACAATGTTCAATAACAGTTTGCTCTAAGTACCGCTAAATTGCGCGACTGCGACAATCTGGCAATTTGGGTAACCAAAAGCGAATTATGCGATTGCCCACAGACCACGCTCCGCGCACCACGCTGTGCACCAACGTACAGTAATAACCCACTAACCGTAACGCACAAAAACCAATTTTCCGTAGTAATTTGTTGAAAAACGAATTTGATTAGGTTGGACACACACACACACACGGGCAACAGGAAACATCGACAAAAAGCATAACATACTTTTGAGCGGTTGAGTTTTCTAAGTATCGAGTATTGAGTGGAGAGAGAGATTTTGTGTGGTACATAAAGTCAGTGAAATAGAAGCTGCAGTCAAGTGCAATAATGTAATGGCTATATTAAGAGCGGGATATATCCAAAACGAAAGAGATGGAAAGAGGGAGAGAAAGAGACGCAAGAAGTGAGTCCAAGAATTGAAGTGTTGTTGATATTGCTAGAATATTTGTTGCTATTGTTGTAGTTGTTGCGTTGTTATGACCGCAATATTACGTATCCTGTGCACAGCTCTATGCCGCATCCTGAATTGAAAGGAACTCTGTTAGCCGCTGCTTGCTTTTATTTGCTAGCTGTTCGATTTTGTTAGCTTAAAAGAAAAAAAATGAATAAAATAAAGAAAAAAAGAAACAGCTTATTGAGCGCTGCAGTTGGAGTTGTGCTGTAGGCTGCCCGGCGTTCGCACAGAACCTATTTGGCCTGGCCATTGCTCCATTTCATTTTACCGCATTTCTGTCGCAATTTTGCTGCCAAACTCTGGTTGCTGTTGCTGTTGCTGCTGGAGCTTGGCGCATTTTCTGATTGCAATTGCAGCTTGCACACAGTTCATACCCGGAAATTGTTCGGTCAAAATATTTGTGCAATGCCAGGCACGGTTTATAGTACACCCCCCCCCCCCCCCCCACCCCCTTTTTCATATTCCTCTGACAACTCCATTGCCTTTGCAACGTTAGTTAAGCGCCCAGAGATTTGGTTTTTGGCATTGCTCAGTGCTAGGCAGTATTGCACGGTCATGAATATTTCAGGCATTTAATTGTAAATTACACATACGCCCTGTGTGTGACGCTTTATGCACTTTTTACAATTGTTTGCCAGTTGTTGTCGCTGCTGGTGGGTTTTTTGTTTTTCGTTTTTGTTGTAGTTGGGTTTATTGTAATGCACGGATTTGGTTATTGGGCCACGTGCCTGGGGAAAAGGCATTTGGCTGGGTTTGGTTAGTGTGCATTTAAAAATATAACTGGCTTGATTAAAGTTCTTGTAAATTGAAATGGTTTCACGTCTCTACTCAATTATGCAATAGTTTGATGGCTGATGGAAAAGCCTGTGAAAATCCGAAAACCCAAGGGGACGAACCAAAAATATTTGTTATAATCATGGGCTTACCAAACCTGTTATACCAAGCTAAATAAAAAACTACTTTCCTGTGTATTGGTTGTTGATGTGTTAGAGTTTCCATAGATTAACCAGCTTTTTAAGACTTTAAATTAAGCACAGAAATTATCTATTTAGTTGAGTTGTCAATAAATGCTTTGCTTTCAATTGCAGGACGAAAAAAATCAATTGCTGGTCACGAATGTGTGGCTAAAACTCGAGTGGAACGATATGAATTTGCGCTGGAATACCTCCGACTATGGTGGCGTTAAGGATCTGCGCATACCGCCGCATCGCATATGGAAGCCGGACGTGCTCATGTACAACAGCGCCGACGAGGGCTTTGACGGCACCTACCAGACCAATGTGGTTGTGCGAAATAACGGCTCCTGCCTGTACGTGCCGCCTGGCATTTTTAAGTCGACGTGCAAGATTGATATCACGTGGTTTCCGTTCGATGATCAACGCTGCGAAATGAAGTTCGGCAGCTGGACCTATGATGGATTTCAGGTTTGGTTCAGTCGCCCGAGTATGCAAAAAAAGCAAGGCAACCAGGGAGTACACAGCTCGTAGTTGTTATGCTTATACAAATTATTTTGCGATGAAAGAAAAAAGAAAATACTTTATGATTTGTTAAGTTTTAATTTATCATTGAATATAAGAAGATAATGAAGAAGAAGAAGAAGAGGTGGAGAAGGCGGAGCGATATATATTTATATTATTCTACCCTCTCCCCATTGTAACTAAAGCTGGATTTGCAATTACAAGATGAAACTGGCGGTGATATCAGCAGTTACGTGCTCAACGGCGAGTGGGAACTACTGGGTGAGTAAGCCAATGCCAGAACCAAGAACCAAGTACAAGAACCCATTGAACAAGAACAAGACAACAATTCTATAGAGCGGGCAGCCGTTGCTTATATTAGCTCACGTACTCTATATATATATATACATATACATATATATATAGTATAGTATCTCTGTCGTTTTCTCTCTCTGTCTTAGACAAATGAAACGAAAACATACACATTAGAAAAATTGAGAAATGACTTCCAAACTGTTGGCATTGTCATCGCTTATATACTATATAGTACTATACTATATACCATATCTATGTGTATGTGAATGCGTGCCTGTGCGAAACGCGTTTGCCCAGGCAGCAAAGAAAAATGGCAAAGACAAAGAAAACTTGTTTCTCATCTATCTCTCACAAAGATGTTTTCTTAAGAACACACAATGGCTTTGCCCTAAGCCTTAAAGCCTTCAAGTACATGTACTTTTTTCTACGCTAGTCTATAGCTTAATATCTCAAAAAAAAAAAAACAACAAATACATAAACAAAAAAGAACAGACAAACAGAAAATAAATAAACATGGCATAAATATTTCTCACTCAACTCTCTAAACTGAAGCAGGGTTCAGGTTGCGAGCTAAAGTTCCGAACTCGTTCCGTTCGAAACTAATACTGTTTTAAACGGCGTTCTACTCAACAATTGATTGTGTGTGGCCAGTGTTGGTAAGTATGTAAACCAGCTCAGGTCATTGCAATCAATCGGCTGTTGGGAACGTTTTCCATCACTGTTGCTCACATCTTAATTTATCATCATAACTTTCGCTCCCCAATTACATACATATATACATATATATATATATACTTAAGTACATAAATTTCGATGCCAATGAATACGGAATAAAGTATGGCACCAATTGAACCCTGTTCACACTAAATTACAACTATACTTCTTATATCTCTACTTTTATACTACTGTTTCACACACAAAACAAAATAAAAATACCACACGCTTATCCAGTGTTCTCCCACTCACTCACTCTATCAACAAAAAAAAAAAATATTATTAAAAACAAACTCTATCTAAAAAATAAACTATCATCAATCTTGGGCGCTTTAACTTTTCAAGTCCGAAATAGCCGCGTAAACGTTTCGTTTGCCATATGTATATTAAATGCAATACTACCATGATTAAGTACCTGCCAGCGGTGTAGCATAGTTTTGGGAATAGTTTATGCTAGTCTGAAATATGCTGCGCCAGCTGGCTTGTATCACACAGAAATACTATCATTTACATATAAGAGGTAAGGCCTGGCCCTCGTATGCAACCCTTAGAGCATTTTCTAAAGTCAATCTCTCTCTCTCTCTCTCTCTCTCTATTTCTCTAAAAACTTTGAGTAACACTCTTATGGCATGTTAAAGCATTAAATAAGCTCAGATCTGAGCTATATTTTATGATTATATTGAATGCTGCCTATTTATAATATTGTACATAAACAATAAACTACAAATATATTTTGCATTTTGCTTAGATTTTAAGTAAAGCCACAAAATGAGGTTAAAATACCATTACAAACCGTCCCTAATTATAAGTACAAATTTTAGAACCTACCATTTGAAAACTTGAAGAATAATAGTAGATAAGTTCAATATAATATTTCTTCTACTTCACAAATCCCTTTTTTGCTCATCCCCAATTTTCGCTCTGCTTTTGTATTCGCTTTGTAAATTCCCAATTAGTTTTGACATAACTTTTGATTACTTCCTTGAAAATGTATAAGAAATAAATAAAAAAAAATATAACTTCCCTTCAAAGCGTTGAACTGCATCAACTTAAAAGACAAAGTAGAAATTACTCAGCAAAAAGGAAATGATAGCAAAAACGCAAAACAAAGTGTTAGAAATTAAAGTAGAAGATGAAGACTTGCACACAAAAGCGTAAATTACACTGTTCCGCATAAAGTTCTAGGACAGCTAAATGCGCGACTTCACTCACACCACCAGCAATCATCCAACCAACGCAGCATCACATAGAACTGAACTTTAGTCCACGCACACATACAAATATACAAGGATGTAGAAGTGATTTGGCTCCTTAGTTGGCTACAACCACGCACCCAAACCAATTAAGAAATTAAAAGACAAATACATTCTCACCAACACTCACATACAGCACTATAAATTAGCAGTTGCACACACACTCACACACACTCAAGCCAAAAAAAAAAGAGAAAAAGTTCTCTACTCAACACTGGCCACAAAAGTTCACAACACACAAAAGTACTGAGAAAGTTTGTGCAACAAATTTTATTTTTGCTCGCCTTCGTTTTGTCTCTCTTTTTATTTCTTTCTTTTGCTGCATTACTTTGGTACATTTCTTTTTATATTTTTGTTTGTTTTTCATGATTTCATTTGGCTTTTGTTTTTTTTGTTGTTTTTTTCGTTTATTTTATTTGCTGCGTAATTTTTGGGAGTTTTGCTTAAGTTGTTCGTTTGATTTTTTTCTTTGGTTATTTTTTTTCAGCAGCACTTTTCAATGCGAATTTGTGGTAACCGCCTTTGGCTGCCAGTTTATGCAAATAATTCGGAGTTTTCTCAGCACGAAAGAGCGCAAATGTTGGCTGGATAATTTTTAAATACTTACCAAGACGGTTTTGTGCGCTGTCTGTGTAATCCCTCTGGTAATCTAGCGTTTAGTTGAGACCATTATTTTGCCAGCTATTCGCAAACGACAAATGGTTTTTGCTAAAACTTTTTTTGAATGCGTATATGAGACTAGATAAGCTCTGTTTTAGAATTTGAAGTGAGTATAGTAAACAGCTTAAGTAACATATTTTACTGTAAATGCAATCTAAAAGGTACTCTATCATCAGATTTGGAACTGTCTAGAAATCAAGTCTTAACTACTGTGTTTAACCTTTTGCATTTGTTTAGCCAACTTGCCAACTTGTCTGACAACTCAAGCCAAAGTGGTAAAAGTTTTAGAAACATGTTTGTCTCGGCGCTTACTTCAAATTAGTTGCTCGTATGCAAATAAAACTTGTGCTAAAACTACAGTAACGCATTTAATTATCTTAGCACACACACATACAAAACCATCCAAGTATCACTTAATGACTATACTTTTGAGAAACCGCAGCATGCACACATAAGTCACAGTCTTCATACTTAATGCATTTATATCATTTCATTCTCTCTCTTATAAGCTATTACCTATTCATAATCACACACTCAAACACACTTACATAAGCATAAGCAAAACACACACTTTGACCTGTAAGCGCTTCACTTTACTCAACTTTCTTAACGCTTTTCCAATACTACTCTCAACTCTCTCTCAACACTACTTACTCTTTCTCTCTATACCAAAAACTACTACTTACTTACTTTCTTGCCTGTACGCCATGCTCGATATATACTATATAGCATAGACAAAAAAAAAGCTCAGACAAAGGCCCAAGTAAAAGCTGACACAAAAATTAAATACAAAAGAAAACTGAAACGCTTTGATTTGTATATTATTTGAAATTTGATTTACTAATATCTTGATTATTTGCTCAATCAACTCGCATTAGGTGTGCCCGGCAAACGCAATGAGATCTACTACAACTGCTGCCCGGAACCATATATAGACATCACATTTGCCATTATCATACGACGACGTACACTCTACTATTTTTTTAATCTGATTATACCCTGTGTGCTTATTGCATCCATGGCTCTGCTTGGCTTCACACTACCACCGGATTCGGGTGAAAAGCTATCGCTAGGTAAGTAGTATTCATTTCCCAAGTAAGGCACACAAGTATACCAAGGCGTTTAATAATCTGTTAAAGGGCAATTTAAATAGTTGGCGCGTATATTGTTAGATTATATATAAACAAAAATATATATCAGAGCCTCAAATAGTTTACAAAATTATTATGAATTTGCACATTTATTACACAAACAAACTTGTAAAACGGCAACAGCAGCAGCAGCTTGAGTGGCGTTTCGAAAAGTATTTGCCAAGTACTTTTTTACAATAATGACAGCCCTCCGTCTAGAATGTAAAATTGAGCAAAAAATCGTTCCCCCTCTTTTGCTGTTGATGACTGCTTGGAGAGCATCCAGACGAGCTTCAACTCAACGAGTCTCGAGGCTGGCTGACGTCGAACATTAGATGTAATGGGTGATGGGTGGTGATGATGGGATGACGCCACTGCCACAGCCAGGACAGGCTCATTGGGCTGTTGTTAAACAAACTATTGAACTTATAATGTAGCCATGACTGGGTAGTAAAAGCGAACTTCAAATGTTCCCTTCAAAAATAATGTGCGTGGTTGGGTGCGACAGCAAAGCAGGATAAACTTAAAAACCATAAACCGTTGTTGATGAGGGGCTCTTAACAATAATATGATGTTATGTTGAAATAGCAGCGTGCCAAATAGTCATTAATCTATACATTTGTATTGTTTTAACCTTCTTAGCTATCATATTTTTTAGTCTAAGTATCATCTCATAAAGCATTTACACCTTATTCATTTTTAACATCCAGGCGTAACGATCTTGCTCTCATTGACCGTGTTCCTCAATATGGTTGCCGAGACAATGCCGGCCACTTCAGATGCAGTGCCGCTGTTAGGTAAGATGATTTTGTTTACCACGTTGCCAGCTGGTTATTGCTACATTTCTACATATGTATGCATATATGTGTGTTTCCTTGTTATATCCTTATCGTAAACTATATAGTATGTACTCGTTTTATCGCTGTGTATACTAAGTTGATTTTTGCTGTTGAGTTCGTATGTTCTTTGGTTTACAGTACACAGTTTACAGTTCACTGTTTCTAAAAACATATTAAATACATATACTATGACTTAACTCTAATCTCTAAAGTTGCTATTGCAGTTACATTCATATATTTTATCATATATATTCATGCATTTCTAAAACGATTTTAATAACCAAATAAAATCCGATGATTTTATAATATTAAAACTTTGACACACAATTAATAAAATAAACAAAATATATTTATATACTGTACAAATCAGCTTATATCTTTGCAAATTTTAAGGCAGTTTCTTTGGCTTTAAAGCCAAATGATTTTGCTAGTCAAAATCGAGTGACTTTAAGGCAATTTAAGAAACCGCTTGCTGATACTAAAAAAAGAGTTTAAAATCCGTAGAGAATGAAAAATAATAAACAATTAATTGATAGGGCATATTAAAAATGCAACTAAAAACTATATTCTATTAAAAGAAAAATAATACTCGTTATCTCAGTTATGACACACAGAATACACGAGTTGGTTTGATAAAATGCACACACATTTGAAAACGAGTTAATTGCACGCTATAATCTCCTTTTTGGGTTATAAATTCCAATTTATTTACCTGATTAGATTCACCTATTATATTGTATAGGTTGTTTCTAAAAGCTCAACTTAAGCAAAAGATATTTTTTTTATAAAAACATATAATTGTGTATATACTTAGATAAATGGCTGATATAACCAACTTACATACATTTATTTTAACTTTAAACATTGGCTGAAGAAACAATCTATACAAAATAATGTTTTTAATACTTAAATTACAACCAATTGAGCTATAATATTTCTTAAATAATAATTTTAAAATTTTAAACTCAAATTAAATTTTTTTAAATTCAAATCTTTAATACCAAATTCTTTTAACATTCAAATATTTAACTCTCTTGTTAAAATTAAACTATCTAATTCAGTTTTGGCATACATTTTACTGGGTGTCTAATTCTTATATTTAACCACTTAAATATTATTCCAACTTAAAGTTAACTGTGTGTGTGTGTATTTAAAACAGTTTTTTTTTTAACCAATAGAAATAAAAAAGAATTTGTTTTGCCTTATATAAAACAAAACCGCTAGGAACTAAGAACGAAGACTTTCATTTCATATAAATACTAACTAAAATATTTGTATATATCTCTGCCTTTTTTCTTTCTTTCAAAAATTGTATACCTTTTGTCGAAAAACTCTTAATAACCCAACAAAATAATAATACAATTATCAAACACTGAATGAATTCTAATCGAAATATGCTACCCTGAACTATGCTCGACAAAAACTAACCAAACAACCAAATAATACTTAATATAAACCAATACAAATCCAAACCATTCGCACTACAACAACCACACTGAAATCTTACCAAAAAAATAATAAAAAAAATCAAAAAATCACCCACTGATAAACGATAAACTATTTTTTATATATATCAAAATATATAAATATAATGACAACACGCCCAACCAACCAACAGGTACATATTTCAATTGCATAATGTTTATGGTAGCTTCATCCGTTGTGTCAACGATTTTAATATTAAATTATCATCATCGAAATGCTGATACGCACGAAATGTCCGAATGGGTAAGTTTTCAAAATGGGTCATTCAAGCAACCTAACAAAACAAGCAAACCAACCAACCATCCAACCAATTTAACAAACAACTCGTATCCAAATCAACTAACAAACAACAAAACAACTGCAAAATGCGACCCCCATCACTTATCATAGCCTCAGCCTCAGTCTCAGCCAACTACCAGCAGCAGCAGCAGTAGCAGCAGCAGCAGTAGCAGCAGCAGCAGTAGCAACAGTAATGATAGCAAATTCCAATCCAGAGCCATCAACTGGACCTGGTGCTGAACTTGCTTGCCTGCTGCTCTGTTCACAGTCGCAAAGCATTAGCATTTCTTTCATATGATTTATTTCTCGCTAGCCCCCCAACTACTAAACAAAACAAGACTAACAGAAACAACTGCATATATATATGTATATGGTTTTTGTTTGAGAAATGCGTTAAAATAATTTACGTGTTAGTTAGAGAAATGTTTTTTGTGTTTCCTCTGTTCTCTCTGTGTTCTCGCTGTTTAGTTATTGCCCGGTATCTTGTGTTGTTGTACTTATTACTCATTTATTATTGTTGATCCAAGCAAACATAACAAATTTTGTATATTTGTTTTGTGTTACCACAAAACAAAGCCAAAACCTTGATCAGCAATTTACATTTTAAATGTAGCCTCAAAACAAACGTTGCAATGCTTTTCAGTTTTACGGCGTAGGCCGCAAATTAGTGGAGTGTTTCCGGATGAGCGAACCATAAAGTGGATCTATACGTATAACTATAACTAACATTTTCACAAATATTTGTTTATCAATGAAAGCAAATAAAATATTAATCGCCCAGTTTTCGCAATGCTCGTCCAACATGTTTATTTTATTAGTAAAACAATATGTAGTTGGGAAGGCGAAATACAAAAAATTTTTTTGCAAATATCCAAACATACATCATTGTCCATTGTCCATTGTCAATCCACAAAGTTCATCACATCTCTGTGAAGCCTTCAATAAATACAAAACCACGCAAAATGCAATTCTTCTAGTTGCTGCACCAAATATACAAATATTTTAATAAATACGATATATATATATATATAAACATTTATTGTTGTTATGTATTATGATTGTAATATTATTGTTGTTCTGCCCCGTTTGTTGTTGTCGTTGTGTTGTTGTTACAACAATTTTGATTTGCCTACACCACTTTTGATTTTTATGTACTTTGTATTTTGGTTTATCATTGTGTTGTTTTGAAAGCCTATGTAGAGGCGCTTATGCAAGCTGTTTTTGTGTTGTTTTAGAACTGTACTTAGCAAAAACCAAAAAAAAAAAAATTAACAAAATACCAGCTAAATTTTACACAATTCATGTGAGTGTGTGTGACCCAAAAACCTAATGCTATGTCAAAAGAGAAAAGATGAAATAGAAAAAAATCCAAACTATATAATGTAATGCCCGAGCCCAAATGTGACGGACGGATGTACAGAGTACCAAAATGAATGTTGTAACTATGTAACTAGCCAACATGTCAGCTACGACGAGTACTGAACGTGTCTACTATAAAATAATTTATGTAATGAAAAATATCGTAATGTTGATGTTGGGCCCATAATTTTCTTCTTATATAAGCAAATGCCTCTCTGTACAATCAATCACAGCCCACCTTTTCCTCTAAATATATCTCTCTCTCTCTCTATATATATTTCTACCCTGCAATACCAATACCTATTTATTCACACTACTAACCAACTAACCCAATCACTCTGAGTCTTTTGCTCACTATTACTTGTCACCAATCACTATGATTGCACAATTCGATTTTTCCTCTATGTATTCTCTTCAATTTTAAAAAGATAAAGATTGCTGCCCAATGTGTGTATTGCTATACTTTTGCAACACAATGTCGCAAATTTTATCTGTATCTATAAGTTGTGTATAAAGCTTTATATGTGCCTGTGTGTGTGTTGAATGCTTGATGTGGGGGGTTTTTTTTTAATAGGTCTAAGTATTTAAGGTGAGTTTAAAAAATTTTAAAACATTTACTCACATTTTACTTATTTCATTTAAGTTCTATATTTATTAAAGATTCAATATTGTAGCCCTTATAACCATTAGAGAAAAGATTTACGGGATTTGGGTTCAATAAATGCTCATATCGCTATCAACATAACAATATTATTACCAAAATATTCGACATTCTAATGGTAGTATTATAAGTCAGGGTGTTTATATTTGTGATTTTGTTGTTAGCAATCCTAAGTCATTGATTGCCATTGAACATGGCCAAGACGTCAAGTGGAAAGCAATTTCTGCACATTATTGCAATTGCATGAGGAGCATAATGAAAAGTTGCAATGCTTTCCACACTATGTTTGTACAATACATAAGAAACAAGTTGTTTGGCACACAAGTTGGCTAAAAAGGGCCGCTAAACTGAATGCAACTCGGTGGAAGTCAATTGGCTTTTAAGAAGTCAGTCACATGAAAAGTTTTCTATGGTTTATATTCGTCGCGCAAGAATGTGGACAGACGCTTGTGCCGGCTCAACATGCAATTGAAAATTGGAGCAATTGAAGGAAAAACCCCAAATCAAGTACAAACACACAGATACACTTACACACACACACACACACACATACACTTGAAAAGTGGCAGCCAGGCGACAGTTGGCCCAGTTGGCAGGAAGTTGTCGTGACACGGGCATGAAAATTGAGCCAATTGGCAACGCAGGTGCATTAGAAATGCACTGTGCTTAGGGCATGACATTTACAAGAACTGCTCTGCCTTGCCCCGCCTCCTTTTTACTACATTTCCCAGCCAACATGCCACACCACACAGCCCTTCAGTTCGTCGCGGTCTTTCGTTCTGTGTGATAACAACAAATCAATTTGCACAAAATTTGCACAAAGCAAGCAGCCAAAACACAAAAAAAAAAACTGAGCGAGAAAAAAGAGAATATTGAAAAAAGCAGAAGCAGAACACAGCTGCGGTCTGTGTGGCAATGCCGCATATTATGGCCCAGGCTATGGATATGGATAGCAGTACTCGTACCGTTACTTGCGCTTGCTCTCTCCATTGGATCACATTCAAAACTTTGCATTTGGTTTGCATGCCACGTCCTCAAGCGCATTTCCATGTTTCCATCGCTTGTTAGCGAAACCGCCAACGTCAAAGCAGTACAACTAAGGCAGGCAGGCAGCCAGGCAGACGTTTGAGCTGAGTAGGATGTAAGGGGAGAGCAGTTGTCAATGTGGCTTGGGTTTTAGACCCGCTGTGGAAAAGAGAAGAAATAAAAAATACACGAAGAGATATGCTACATAGTGCCAGAATGAAGTGCAGCTTAGCATGACAATCGATTGGGTTTTAGCTGTTCGCTCCCCCAGCTGCGCTTTGAACTTTAATCAAAACTCAACAGCGGCTTTGAATGTTTAATGGAAGGAATTTCGAGAGGGTTTACAGTAAATTGATTGTTGTAAGTGCAACTTCATTGCTTAAAAGTACAACATATAGTTTATAGAACACAAAACAGAGTGTCAATTATGGCTTTAAGAATTAAAGTAAATTGGCGACACACAAAACTTGTTGCACAATGACAGCAGCCGACTCCTTTGAGTGTTTCAGCGATTTATAGCCAGCATAGATCAACTAACTCTATGAATGGAATGCAAATGTTTTTTCAATGTTTGTATGAGTGTATAAGTGTTTTGATTATTTATAGCCGTCAAGCAATAGGTCGACGGGCATTTATGTATGTATGTGTTTATTGTACTATCTATAAATGTATTTGATATACATATATATCGTGTGCGTAAGTGTGGATGTTCATTTGGGTCTTAGCATAGATAATACCAAATTGTTGTTGTCTGTGCTATTATTATTATTATTATTGTTGTTGTCGTTGTCGTTGTCATTGTTGTCGTTCTTATTGTTGTTGCTGTGACGTGTTTATTGTAAATCATAAATTTTGCATGCATCATAGCTATAAATAAGCGGCAGAGCAACAGACGTGAAGAGAAGCACCGCACATAAATATTATTATAGCTAAGTGTAATAGTAACGCACACCACGAGTATCATGCCGTTACCCAACACTTACCACGACACTACTACCACTACTACTACCATTACCACTACCACTACAACTACTACTATTTCAAACTGACAGGCTAAAAATATCACCACTAACACCAACACCATTACCAAGAACAACAACAACACCAACAAGAGTGCTCTGCTCTGTGGGGGCTTATTGTTGCTTTAGTTGTAATCAAAATCAAATATAAATCATAATTGTGTGTGTTTGTGTTTGTGTGTGTCTCTCTGTTCATGCAAAAGCTCCATAAATCGTTGCCCGCCCAGTTAAGTATGCCACACATTTGGCCACACACACACACACTCACACACAAACAATCGCAATCGCATATGCACACACGCAGAGATACACAGCTCATCATTGAAATACTTGTAATACACGCATTTGGAGTCGAGTTCGCCCCATGCAGTTCTTCTACTAAACGTTTCAATTTCCACCTGCTGCCTGCCACACACACATGCCACAACACAATTAGATTCGCATCGTATTTTTATGCTGGTTGCCATGGATATTGCGCATGAGTCGACCGGGACGACCGCTGATATTGGAATTCCCGACAACGCCCTGCTCAGATACCTCATCTGAGCGCAAGCATCAGATACTATCCGATGTTGAATTGAAAGAGCGGTACTTATACTTTTTAAAAACATATGTATACAGTAAAAGCTTTCTAAAGTGGACACAAGCAGCAACTAACATAATATCCAGATACAGTTATTAATAACACTGCGTGCCTAAAGCAAATGTCAATCAAAAGCTTTCACTATACATATGCAATTTATTTTAGTTTTATTCAACAATCTATAGATATTGAAATAATAATCCTTTTTTTGTTGTTATTGCCACATGTTTCACAGCTCCTCAAAGTCGCTGCTGGCCAATGTGCTCGACATTGATGATGATTTTCGGCACAATTGTCGCCCCATGACGCCCGGCGGAACACTGCCACACAATCCGGCTTTCTATCGCACGGTTTATGGGTAACAACAATACCAACTACATCAGAATACACAATATACACTATAAGCACATACAAAAACACACACAAAAGCCACTCCCCCATAGGCTAATCTCAATTTAGTGGCATACCAATAAACTCATCCTTTCACCCCCACCAACCCCTTTTCCGCTCTTACGTTCTGTTTTACCCGTTTTGCAGGCAAGGCGACGATGGCAGCATTGGGCCAATTGGCAGCACACGAATGCCCGATGCGGTCACACATCATACGTGCATCAAATCATCAACAGAATATGAATTAGGTTTAATCTTAAAGGAAATTCGCTTTATTACTGATCAGGTAAGTGCTTCCGTTGTCAATATCCCAGACAACTATAAAGCTGCCTACGCATAAAGCTTGAATAAATCATTTTTCGATTAGCTTTACTTTCACCTATGTGATGGAATTCCTTTAGGGAATCTCAGACAATGCGGTGTGTAATAGAAAGTAGGATATTTTTGTTAGGAATTGATAAGGTTATTTTGGTAACGTATATTTTCAATGCTTGATTTGAGTCGTAAATTGTTTTATATTTCTAAAGTGTTCTGGATTTTATGCAAAAAAAAAAACTGTCAGTCACAACATAATACAGGTTTCGTTTGGGAAGGTGTAATTTTATGCTCAACATTGGAAGTATTATTGGTGGTAAAGTTAAAAACAATACATTTTTTTTAATAGCAAACAAACAAGGCAGTAAAGATGACTATATTTCAGAGTTCTAATCACTTTTCTAGGAATATTACCAAATTTTGTATATTACAAAACGATTAAGACCTTTTGAATTAACATTTATAATAAATATAGTTCTAGTTACTGTTAAAAACAAATTTAATTGCATGACTATGTATCTCTATCAGTTATATGAATATATAAATTAGATTTAAGCTAAGAAAAAACCCTGCACTAGCCCATAATGCACAAAGTATTGAATATGCATATGACATTAATATATAAACATATAACCTAGTCTAGATGCTAAATACTTTTAGTAAAAACCAACACCAAATTATTTCTTGTTTACTTTTTCTCTCCAAAACATTCTACACATAAACCAAACAAAACTATCAAATATAAATATATAATAAAAAAAAACCGTCTTAACAATTGTGAAATTGTAATTTAATAGCTACGTAAAGACGACGAGGACAATGACATTGCCAATGATTGGAAATTTGCAGCTATGGTCGTTGACAGACTGTGCCTTATCATATTCACAATGTTCACAATATTAGCCACAATAGCTGTACTACTATCAGCACCACATATTATTGTCTCGTAGCCATATGGGCGAGGTGGTTATTGTTATTGGTTTTATTATAAAATCAATTTGTTAATTATTAAATTAATAACGAAACTTTTTAAGTAAATTTAAAACCATTTAAAAAAAATACAACAAACAAAAAAAAATCAACAAAAAAAGAGAAAAAACACTTATATAAAAACCATTGACTAAATAATACCAAAAAAAAAACCTAAAAAAAAAAAACAATAATTTAAACATTAAATAAAACTCGTTTAAACAAGTCTTTAAATATAAAATCACCAAAAACACACAAAAAAAGACTTAAAAATTAAACATAAACAACTATAATTCTTTAAATATTTTTAATTCAAAAAAAAAAATTAAACCTAAATACCAAAGAAGAAAATTTTCCAAAACCGCATTTCCCAAGCCAGTGATTAAGTTTCATCCATTTAATGTAATTAAAAGAAAGATTGACGAAACGGGTATGTTTTCTTTAGAGATTTGTATATTTTACACTTTACAATCAATTTTTCATAAAACAGTCGAAGATTTCACAGTTTTCGTGTTAAACTCTAATGAAATTGCAGTATTACCGAAAAATGTTCTGACGACTTAAATTTTATACGCTCAATTTCATTTGAAAGTATTGAGCTTTATCTATAAATAGAAAATAAATAGTAGAAATTAATGTGGATCCAAATGTTAGGCAAAACCCAACGTTTTTTTATGCTGACTCACCAGCAAAATTATTAGACTTACTTAACTCTTCTTGAGCTTTATATTATTCAAGTCAGTTAAATGCAAGTAGATTTTCAAGATTCCGATTTTTCTCATAAGCTCATCAATTCCATAGCTTCCAATCAAACTTAAAAGGAATTGCAAATAATACATAAACAAAATAAAGAAAACATAAGCTTAAAGCCCCATCCTTAGAACGCAATGCATTTCCAAACAGAACCAATATGACGACGACCTACATATCCCAACACAATGTACGTAAAATAAAACTCCTTAAACCCTTAAAAGAGAATTTTAATTTCAACTTAAAAACAAAAACAAAACACAATATATTAAATCCTTTCCCAAAGCTTAACGCACATACAAAACCAATAGAATAACCCATCCATCGAATTGATATTAACCAATTGGAATAATAAAATTCATATATATATATAACAAAAAAGAAAACGAAAAGAATACTACAAAAACGAGCAGTCAATATAAATGGAAAAACTGAAGATTATTCTTCAGTGTAGTGAAAAATAAATGTGTATAAAAAATACCAAGCCCAAATGTGCACAGCAAATGAAATGTAAATTGAATGCATTACATCTGAATGTGAACGGCACAGCAAGTTGATTGAGAATCGAGAATGCGAAATTGATAAATTAAATGGTTGCGAGCAATAATATCTGCGTGTTGATGAATTGCATGATTTTTTTGGTGATGCAAACAATGATCGATCGATCTATTGCCTGAATACAATCTGTACTCAAAGCAAGAGTTCGCTCCTTCATTGCATTGAGAACAGCGAATGTATCTAAACTGTACACAAACTTACAACTTTCGGTATTCTTTTTCTCACAAGTAACAATATCTAAATACTTTTTTTATTTATTTGTATCTTTTGTTTTGTTTTAAAGCTAAATATAAACAGCTAAATAATGAATACTGAAACTTGGTACAACACCAAAATGCATACAACGCGATTCAACACCTTCCACGCTATATACAACAGCAAAAACAAAAACGAACCTAACATAATAAGAAAATATCATACCAATAACAATGAACATCATAGAACACAAAACATGTCCGGTGCATGGCAAATTATGTGCTTTGCTTCAGTATTGAGAGCACACTAACAAAAAAACAAAAAACAAACAACAACATGGTAAAAACCAAACACTTACCAAGAGAGAGCTTTATACATACATTTATAGAGATCACAAAAAATAATGATTCATATATGATGAATCTTCTAAATCATACATTCGTATACACTTATGGTAAATGTATACACGAAACGTACTCAATTAAATATTAGCTAATGTTTCCAAACAAACTATGATCCTCAGATCCATGATCTTGCCGTTTGTTAATGTTCACAAACTAGCCAAGCACACAATTTCTATACATAGACAAAACAAAAAAAAAATAATAAAAAAAACCATACACCAAAGCCACATAAATCTTAAAAATTACAACTGCATGTGAGTCAGCTGAGTGTTGGTTATGGTAATATTAATGTATCATACACAGCTTATCAGGGACTCGACATGCCTAAACAGAATTTCACTTAAATATATGTTAAAATTTTACATGTTTAACATTTTACTTTTATAATTTTTAAGTTACAGCAATTCTGCTTCTAATTGTAAATCTTGTGCATTGAAAACAATCAGAATTTTTCTTTGAATATAAAAACAAATAAAACAGTGAACAACCACAACAACAACTTTAACCAATATAGCAAATATAAGAATTTGCGCATATTAATAAATACAAATGCAAATACAATTACAAAAGCATAAGAGAAATGTCATACGTTTAAATTAAGATTAACAAATTACATGTCATAATTAACTCATAAAGATAATAAGAAATCTATCAAGAGCTCAGAAACAGTAAAAACCAAGACAAAAACAAATACATAGTATATGTACATAAATATAGCAATAGTTATCCTTGTATATTGTGAAAGAGATAAAACACCGAGCAAAAGGGATCGCAAGGATCGAAGGCCCTTTTAAGTTTTTTTTTTTGTGACATTTTTTGTATCATTATTTTTTTTGCCATTTGAGAAACTTTTTAAACCGATTTTATACAATTTATATGCAAGAACAATTTTGAAACTATACAACAAACTTGAGTTTCACTTGATTTTTCCGTTTTACAATATGAACGCACTTTATTTTGGAATCAATTTTGAAATCGTAGTGTTTTTTAAGAATGTCGAAATTTGTGGGACAGATTAATAAAGTTAAGGTTTAGCTTTTGATAAAAAAAAACCAATGAATCTGATATCTAATCTTTGCAAGAAATATGTATGTACTATTAAAAAAACAAAAAGAAAAGGTGAAAACAAATTTTACTTTTGTATTTATTTATTTTTATTATTTTTAGTTTTAATCACAAGTTTTATTTGACATATTTGTTACTATTTGGCTTTTGATTTTGGTACAATCTTCAAATGCTATGAAATGGCGCACAATTCGATCGTAAAACATAAGTGTAATAATAATAAAATAATGAAGAAATAGCAAACAAGCTGCCAGCATGAAAAATAATAACAATAATTAATTTTAATATTTTGTACATTTTTTATAATTTGAGCTCATTTCTAGCAACTGAAAGCAGCTAAGAATTAACAAAGTACGTCGCTGAGGCAATTGTTGGATACTCTTATTTAGAGTACAGCAACCGAGTAAGGCTTAGCAATCGATAACGGGATTACATGCAACTCTTATCAATTGACAAAACAAACCGATTGAAGTAAAACATAAGCAATTTTTAAACGAAGTCAGAAACACAGCAAATAGATTTAAACTAATAGTAAATAATGAAAGATAGCTCCAGTTCAAGGCAAAGAAGAACTCAAATAGAAAATGTCGAGACAGACTGCACCCGAAACGAATGCTAAGAAGCTTAATCGACAGTTCATGAGATTAATACTACGTTTAAGAAAGCAAGCAAGAAACAAAACAAATAAATACATTTCTAGTGCATAAAGAATACAGTTTGGAAAATGTTTCCTTCGTCATACATATATACAGTATGTATATGCTTGCATATACTATATATAAATATATATGTATATACATATATACATTTCTTTTTTACACTGGCAACAAATAAATATATATATATATAAGTATATATACATATATATATATATATATATATATATATATAGCTTACTATGTAATAATACAAAAAAAAATATTTAAAAGCAAATGATGAAACTTTTTCCTAAAAACTAGTTGCATTTAAATGAATTTTAAAAAATATACATAAAAGTATATATTTATTAAACAAAACAAAATGAAACCATGCTCCTTTCTCTACTACAAAAAAAAAAAAAAACAATTACAAATAAATAAAAAATAAAAAGAACTTTAATATAATACTTAATTAGACATTAAATAATAGTCAAAAGAGAGAAGAAAAAAGCAAGTCAAGCGAACAAGAAAAAATCGTAAACTAGAAAATATTAATATTAAATTAATTTTTAAAAATGAGAAAACCAAAAATTATAAAAAAATGCGCTGATTTTTTATGTCGTTATTAGTATTTAAATTTAAATAATTGCATAAAAAATATAAAAGATTAAATAAAAAGAAAACATAAAAAAAACAGACAAAAATATATAAAAATAAAACCTTAGAAAAATTGAAATTGGTCATTTTGACCTGAATAGTAAATTATAGAAAAAATAAAAGAAAAAGAAAAAACAGCAAACAACAAATTGAAATGCAACCCCGATAAAAAACAAATCGATTGTAAAATTTTAATTATTATTATTCAATAATAAAAATACAAAAAGAAACGATTTAACAGAAATACCAAAACAAAAATAAATAGCCCAGATGTCCATAAATTTTATTGACGATACATCTAATAGCCGTATTAGTGGACCACCAAAATCAACACTTAATAGAAGGACGTACTGAACATCCAGAAAGGTAAATCCCGTGTCGCTAGTTGTAGCTTAAGTATGTGTAAGATCGATGCAATGTATTATAAACACCACAGGAACTTGTCAATGTAAATACATATTCTTCAGTTCACTAACATTCATCATCAATTGCAAGTATTTGCAATAAAATCAAATTTAACATTTTATTATTTGATTCATCTTTTTTAACAGCAAGAACAATACATTGTAAAACAATTAAGCAAGACAGAATATTCAGTATTGTAATGTAAATCAATGCAAACATAACAAACAAACATAAAATACTAAATCATCGTTCAATATCTATATTGAAATATTTATATTCAAAGTGGTAAAATTTCACATCAGGTCGCATTAGGACCTGACGTCGTTCTGAATCATTCAAAGAAAATTTTACGAAAAATTCTGATGTCACGCGCAGTTTGTCAACAAAAACCAGCTGAAAGAGAATTAAAAACCATGTCCTTTCTTTATTTAGAAGTTACTTATAACGGCATAAGCAATACATATAAAAAAAACAAATATTCCTAAATAATATAAAATATATAACAAGCAAGCCTCACAAAAACGGATGCTGCGTGTATGTATAAAAGTAACTTTTACCTATATCTTCAACTTATGCTACGTACAAATGTTGACAATCTGTTTAAAATTATATCAAAAATTTTCTTATATATAGTATATCCAAAATTTCGGCATGATTTTTCTATTTTCTCCTGCTACTTACTTCCATTTCCACTATCAATTAGCCAAAAATATTCGATCAATACCTATATCTTTCAATCTGAACAAGTATTTCATTACTCTGCACTTAGATTTGCATTCATTAAACGTTTGATTTGCATGCGAAGTCACATATGTTTAACATATATTTATATTTATTTAACTAATGCCAATAATTTAATACTTACATGCCCAACTGGATGCGTTTTACTCGGGAGCTGAGAATAAAATTCATAAGGATCTACACATGCTGGCTTAAGCTCCGAGACGAAATGATATTTATTTGACGAAGGGACCATTGCTCTATTTTTACTTCATCCACAAAAATAAAATTTAAGAAATGTTAAGAACCTTAAATAATGTAATAAACATAATCTTATAACGTTTTAAATCAGCGACTTTTTAATGTTTTATTGTTGATGGGAGTATTTGGGAAATTTGTTCGTTAAGTTTCGTCAAATGTGGAGTCGACAGTTACGCAGCAAAGACTATCAAGTTGATAGTCTTTGTAGTCTTTGCCGCAAGTATTGCGCACAGCCAGCGTCGCTTTAATCAAAGAATTGGCGTGTCCCAAAAGCGCATAGCTATTCTTAAGCCAAGACACGAACCATAGTCACACACAGTTAGTAGGGAAACATACCCATTATTTTGTCCAAATAAGTGCTTTTAAAAGTTACCAAAAGCAACTTTTCAAAGTTGCGCACTCAAACAGAAACGGGAAAAATTCTCAAATTTTTTTTTAATTTGAAAATTCTTTAAAGAAAAAATATATTGCATATTAGTTTTAAGATTGGCAAAAGAACTTTTTAATAAGTGGGTTTTAAAAGGCTGCTTTTCGTTTAGCTCTACCAAATATAAAGCTGCTAACGTAAAAAAGTTACTAAAGTATACATATACTTCAATTATTGAGTTTAAAATTACACCTTTAATCAATGTCATTGCAGCAGTTTATATATATCTGCTCTGTTAAAGGAGGTAAACAAAGCTATGCTGTTACATTGTAATATGACATATTAAACAAACTGCACTCATGCTGCGATTATCTAAACCTTATCAAAAGCATTACACCTCCTGCCAGATGTTTGTATTTGCATTTTGTTTAAATATGTTTCAGTTTTTTCGCACTTATAACTCAAACAACAAGCAACACAGATACACACACACACACGCACTCTTGATGCGAGTGCATGAAGAATGCAAATCAACTGTAATCGGGCAACACCAACAACAACAATTGACCATTCAAAGGGAAACGTTTTTTTTTTTCGTTTGTTTTGTATATATATTTTTATTTTTTTTCTTGTAGCGTGTAGCGAAAAATTGCATAGCAAATACTCAAAGCAAGAGCTACTGGTTGTGCTTGAGAGTGGGAAACCCACATGAGTGGAGCAGCCCACACTGATGATAATGATGCCAAAAACTGGGGGCAACATTGTTCCTATACCGCTAAATGTTCTATGGCCCGCTCTCACTAGCGTTTCTTGTGTGTGTTTGTTTTTTTTCATTGCATACTTTTGTGCGTGTAAAAAATAGTATGCACTTTTTTTTTGCACACAAATACACACAACAAAAGCGGTTTAAGCTTGTATATAAACTGTGTTTTTATGTATTTGTGCGTTTGTGCAGGTAAGTATATAGTAATCACTACCGCTCACCCCCTGCAGCGTGTATTTATTGTAGTTGCTGTTGTTGTTGTTGTTAATGTAAATGGAAATCTATGTACGCGCAATTCCACGCACAATTGCACCAACAACAACAATGGAAAATGTAACGCGCTTTTGTTGTATATTAAAATTTCCGCCGCTGTCTTACTGTGTGCAAGTGTGTGTGTGTGTGTGTCACGTAGGCTAGTGTAAAGTATATAATTAACGGCATTTCACATATGTACATTGCAAGCGGACAAACGTATCGCGTATATAAGCCGCAATTCAACCCCTCGGCCCGTTAGTCGTTGATTTCACGGAATACATAAAGTAAATGTCAAAAGCGATACACACACACACACATACACAAATGTAGCTGGAGTTGTTGCTGATTGAGTTTGAGTTTGAGTTGATGATGAGTGCAACTGGCGACCCCAATGTACCCCAAAACAGCCCAACAGCTGGCCTCAAACCTCTTCGTTATCCATTGCGAGCCTACCTCAATATTAGCACACACACACACACACGCACAAATGCAGCGAAGTGTGTATGCGTGTGTGTTTGTTGTTGTTGCTCCTGTGATATGTACACCCGCTGGCCGCTTCTTTTGTGATCAGTGTGTGTGTTTGTGTGTACGTCTTGAGAGTCCAGCCCCCATTTTGGCAACCTCTTACCGCACTTACTCCAACTGGCAGTGGAGTGCACAATAAGCACAAATTGCGAGTACGTATTTGACTGGAATCTTAGCGTGGGATTTTCTTCCCCCATTTCAATTGTCCTCCATTGGGGGTCAACGTCAACGATGCTGCTGTTGTTGTTGTTCTCGTTGTCGTCGTCACCTTTGGTGACATTTCTTATGTCAAAATTTATGTGCAATTTTAATTTATGCATTTGACAACACTTTGGTTTGTTAAGTTTAAGTTAAGCAAGTTCAACTTGCCTTAAAGCAAACAAGCGATATCGGCTTGTTATCGGCTGCATTAGACTCTTTGATGTTTTACAAGCTGAAAGGGATGCCAAAACTACAACTGGAGAAAAAAATACTGTTTGTGTTTATAAACTGGTTTTTGTCGAGTATCCTCTTGTAAAAACTAAGTAGTAAGTTAGGCATTTATTAAATAAATTTGAATATAATACTTTAAATTGCATCTTCTGAATCACGCAATTTACCTAAGATCTTTGTGTTTTTAACTGATTATCGTTTTTTAAGTGTAAAAACATATTAAACTTTACATAGACTTAAAGAGAAAACAAACTGCAGCAAATTTAAGCTATTATTATATATAATTGTACTGTGACCTTAAAGAACTATTGTGGCCTCTTCTTTGTTCATTGGTCCTTTATCTGATCTAGGCCATGCCTGAAAGCTAGTTGTTTTGATGTGTCGATGGTTTCTTAAGTCCCTGATGACTGCAACATATTTTATACCTAGGGGAATCTATTGATATTCCACATTATTTTAAAGAACATCAATAAGAAAAGTAATCGAAATAAAAGCAAAAAAGCCATCTTGTATTGACAAGCCAAGCAGGCAAACATTTTTAGCTTCTTTGATAATGAATAAGTCTTATTTGTGTTAAAGTTTAAAAAGTGTTTCAAAAAATATTGTTAACACTCAATAACATTACAAGCTCATACAGACAATTATTTAAATCAGGCATGATAAGTCAAAATATTTATAATTTCTATGCATTTTTATGTTGGTTGTCATTGTTCATCATTAAAAACCAAATATGAAAAAAAACACTATCCAATTACATTATTTGGCTAATGGCAGATGAACAAATGAACAAATGCTAGATGCACATGCAACAGCAAGCAAACAACGGTAAAATAGACACACACACACACGCACACAAATGTACATATGGCACTTATTATGTACAGTTCATAGCATACATATATACATACAGGGCCTGCTGGCAGTTTTACTGTACATAGAAAACTGTACTCGCCACATGCCATCTAATTATATACAAACACACACAAGTACAAGAGGGCGGTCGGTCGGTCAGTCGGCCGGTCGGGGGGTCAAGCGGTGCCTATGAAAAATCACTTGAAAACCGACCAACCACTGCCCTTAAAGACATCCTACCTTCGCCCTCTACACAAGAAGCTCAAGCAACCTAAGAACGCCTAAGCATACAAAAGACAATGGGTCGAGCCACTTTTTGGGGGGCCAGCAGTAGGCTTAAGATGTTCTTCTTCGAATGAACAATGCAGGAGGCAAGACAAAACCAAATGTAATGCAACATTTTTGACAAGATGCAGTTCGCACGACTACGCACTTACACACACGCACACAAAGTGCAGCTGCATCGGTGGCGTTGTGTGTGTATTAGTTTACTTTACTCATTTGCAGTGTTTTTGGTAGAATGTAAAATTGAATTATTTAAAATTTAATAGAAAGTCTTTGACTTGACTCAAAAATATATATATATAAATGTATATTTTGTACACTTTACATATATAAAATATATACACACATTCATAGAAATATGTGTATGTATGTATGAAAGAACACATGCGTGCACGTATTTTATATTGTATATTCAAACGAGTAAAGTAGTTTGTGATACTCTAACAAAATATGGAACATTATGAATATGTTTAAGCAAATTGTAACACCTAATTATAAATTTATGTGAATTAATAGTAACAATTATTTTAATAATTTTTGTTGAAAAATATTATTTGTTTTTTTTTCTTAAAGTTACTTTTAGTGCTGCGAAAAAAGAGTATATTCTTATTTTGCACCTATTTGTACTATTTGGACTTTGTTTTTCTACATAAATTAATATATATTTTATGCTTCACTTCACACACACACACACACAAACACACGTATATACTTGTAAAGAAACACGCACAGGGATATCAACATCTTGAGTTGAAGAAGGAATTGTCTCGAAACCTCTTTGCGTCCATAGGCCATGTTATCATTTCAGTAATTGCATTTTTGTGTTTGTCGTTGTTGTTGTTGTTGCTGCTTCTGCTTCTGCTGCTGCTGTGCGTGTTGCACTTTGCTGTTTTTGTTTCCTCTGGATTCTCTGAGGGGTTATTTTGGTAATTTTCTCAAGAAAACTCAAACCATTGATAATTCGTCACATAAATAGTTGACCTGGCCTAACTCTTCCGTTCTCTTTCACTCTTTCTCTGTTTCTCTTTGTGTGTCTCTGTATCTGCTTTAAGCCAAAATGCAATACACACACACACTAACACACTCGCACGCATATGAAGCAGAATTGCATTAATAAATATGCACAGCATTTATATAGGATACATTTAGGCACTGCCTTGAATGCATCCTTTACTTGATGTGCTTGAGGATTTATCTTTATATATACATTTATATATATATATATAAACATTTTTTTTACTGTCTTTCATTTTCTTTAGGCTGCATTTATGCAGGTGGAATTTTGTCAGCTTCTTGAAGTTGTTTCAAATGAATGAAGGAATGAACGAAGCTTTTTAATTTGACTTTGCCTTTATAGCGTTTAATATTGCAGTGTGTGTGTTTCTTTCTCAATCTTAAAATCCATGCATTTGCATGAACTTTGATTTATGCCTTAATTAAAATGCAAACCCCTTGCAGCTTATAAATATTGAGATTTACCCAATAAATAAAAAAACTTTACATTAAAAGTATAGAAGTTTTTTCTAACCAAGGTTCGATTTTTAAAAAATATAATCGCTTTATGAAGATTTGTTATGTTCAATGTTTCGCCGAAGCTTTTCGTTTGATTTTCTTTGAGTTAAGAAAGCATTGTAAAGAAAAGAACCAAAAAAAACTACATTAAAACATGCAAAAAACACCTAAAAATTTAACGTTTTAAATTTGTTGAGTTACTAAAGTAAGGTTCTCTTTACAATGGTTAGAAAAAAATAAATCTGAACTATAATTAATGATAAATCCAATATATTTGAACAGTTGTTTTAGAGCGTATTCACTCAAGCACCATATAATTAAGAATATGTTTTTCTTATTAAAAGGAAATCAGATAAAAATTCAAAAATGGTTAATAGTTGGTCATATTAAGTAAAATAAAATAATAGGCACAAGAAAACAGACAAAAGAGTTTAAAAATATAAAATAAAAGGAACAATATTTCCAAAAAGTAATAAAGTCAAATGTCTCTTAATGCAGTCATTAACAGTTGTCAGTATTATGTTATTTTTACCGTTGCCGAAAAGGCATTTAAATTCCCATCAAATTAACAAAAAATATATCAATCAAATGGATGATATCGCATAGTTTTGAAGCTGAAATGTATTGTAATTCTTACTGACTGTTGCTGGAAATTACAGGCAAACAAACAAACAAATTGATGAACGAAACAAGTGCAATGGGTGAGGAACAGAGGGACGGTCAGTTGGCTAGTGAGGATGGTCGATAGCGGTGCACATAAATACCAGGGATTGTGGTGGGCGCAATGATGGTAAGGGTTCTTGAAGTGGGCAGATAATGAGCGCTGGTAGAGAGGGTGATATGCCAAAAAGGAAAAACAACAAGCAAAAAAAAAAAATAATATAAAAACACGAGTTGGGCGCTTGGTGTGCAAGTGTGTGTGTGTGTGTGTGTGCAGCTTAACAACGCAACATAAATTAACGCATATTTCAGTTGCAATTTAAAAACGCACAAAGCGAATGCTGCAGTGGACAGCAACGTTGACGTCGACGGCGACGACGACGACGACGCCGGCGTTTCAATTATTTGCTGTTATTGTTGTTGTTATCATTAACATTGTTGTTGTTGTCAAAAGTGCCAGAACAGCGCATTTCTTTTTTTGTTGTTGATGCCGCGGCTGATGCTGCCGCTGCTGCTGAAACGCACAAAAAATGAATAAAAGAGACAACGCCCCTATTACACACACACACACACACACATATGTCGACAAACACATACAACCCCAGCCCCAACCACTGTGCGTGTGTAAAAAGCTGTCGCTGCGCCTAAAAGTATGCAACGCATTGGCTGCCTATCTGTCAGGTCCTGCATCCTGTACATCCTGCCGCCACCGTCGCCGCTGTTGTTGCTGCTGCTGCTGCTGCAATTGCTGTACATTATTTACCTCTTCTTCGTTTTTTGCGCGATGCCGCTGCTGTTTTTTATGGGTTTTATTGTGTGCGTGCGCGAATGAAAAATAAAATGTATAAAAATATATAACGGTACCGCTCCAACAGTCGCTGCACGCACATTGTGGCCACCATTCGTCGTCGTCATCGTCCTCAAACTCCTCGTCCTCGTCCTTGTTGGCCTCGTCCACATCAAAAAATGAACAAAAAGTAAAAGAGATGCCCAAATGCGAAAACGCGTGCAAGCAAACGAGCCGAAGCGATAGTCCTCGCCAGGATCAGGGCACATATACACACACACACACACACACACAAGGACATATACACATAGGTGCACTGATTGCGAGCGCATATCGACGATGGGCATATGGCAAGGGAAGCTGGGGATGCAGCAGCAAGAGCAGCAACAACAAAAATAAATACCCTCGGACAGCCGGCGGGGCCAATGGTGCGTATGTGTCACGGCGGCGACAACAACAACAACAACAACACCACTAGCAGCAAACAAAAGCAACAACAACAAGAATGAACAAATAAATTAAAAATGGTTTGAGCCAGTGTTGTACGCCTTCCTCACTCTTACGAATTGTTTTGCTGTTGTTGTTGTTGTTAAGCTCTGCAAATATATTGCAAACATACATTGCCCACATATAATTCTTTTTATTTTTTTGTATTTTGTGAATATTTATTTATTTTTATTTGTTGTTCGCGTTTTATTTTTCGGGCTCCTAAAAGCGTACAACATTTTTTAATTGGGTTAGTAATTGAAATTTATCGAATGCTTTCACGCACAGGACATTTACACACACTCAGAAAATCGACACAGTCCCCAGAGAGAATCAGAGTGGGATAGAAAACAAAAAGCGTCAAATGAATTGAATGCATTTCAACAAAATCTGAATGAAAAAACAATCGAAGCAAAGCCAATGAAACTAAGAAAGAAATAAAAACTCTAATTACTGAAAATGATCCCAGATACACTAGATTCGATATTAACGTTTTCTTGATTGAATCAAAACGATGTAACTGTTGGGACATATTTAAAAATTGTTTTCGTATTGAGCTGGAGAAACAAAGCCATATGTTTAAATATTGGCTTACCCGCTGACTTAAATATTTAACATCTTTTAGTATAATTTTTAAAAAAGCATTTAAAAGACATTTCAATAAAGTTAAGAAGTATTTATTCTAAGGCTAACCATTTATCACGTGCAATTAAATAAAGTAATTTTAAACTTGTATGAAAATAAATGAGTTAACTCTTGACATCAATATTTTAAAGAAATCTATCAATTTTTATTAAATACTTGATTAAGGAATGCAAAAAAAGCTTTACAATAGACAAACTATGTTTTTTATCTCTAAGAAACTTGTACATTCAATAAATTATTACAGATAATATTAAGATATAAAAAATTCTTTCTTTTTTATTGTTGTACTCATCTCTATTTTTATTGCATTGAGCATAAACAAATAGTTCGAGGTAATAATTGTTTTCCTTAAATATCTGTGGCTAAAATTGCATTAAAATTTTAGAAAACATAATTTATGCGTTTTTCCTGAAAAACAGCGGAATTTTAACAGAATTTCTGCTCGTGAACAGGCCATTAAACTCAAACTGGTTATGTTGACTAAAAGTCCCATTGATGCTGAAGATGTGTGGACTTTTTATTGGTGTCCTTTGGCACAGCAGCATCATTATGAACAGTATAAGAATAAGCAGAAGCAAGATCAACCCATCTGTAGCTAAGTACAAGTTCTATGAAATTTTAGACCGTTTTCTCACACACGCACAACAAACTGGACATTATCTGTGCCGAAAATATACAAACAAAATATGTGTAAAGAGTAGAATATGCGGGCCGAACAGATTGCAAATCAAATGGACGGCAACAAGACAGCAGCAGCATCTTTAAACCACCCCAAAACAAAACAAAAAAAACATATAGCAAGAAAGATAATAAAAATATGTAGTTGATAGTGACCAGCGGCGGAACCCGGTGGAAACTGGTTGACCAAAGGGGTTGCATCTTGGCCGGGATGCGTGTCAAAGTTCAACGTCTCAAAGTCTTCGTCGCCAGTTGCTGCTGATGCTGTGTCCAGTTTGAAAAACCGGCCTGACCATGGATCAGTGTTTTTGGCTTTGGTTCTGGGCGCAAATCTGTTGAAATTTTGATGTGAAAGTTCAGCAGATTTTTATATAAAAGTTTTATGTCCTGCCACGGATGCTGAGCGTGAGAAAGTTTTCAATTCGAACCAAAAGCAACAAAACTTGTTTATATCTCAACCTTTTTTTTGAATGTCCTGTTGCTGCTGATGCTGCTTCTTCATCTTGTTTTAAGATATAGTCCCTTTCAAGAAGCAGTGGGGGCAAACGTCTTGGACTCAGGCCCACTTAGCCAGTCGATTTATTCATGCTATTTGGCCAGTTGGCTAATTGCAACCAAATGCCAAGAGGACTCTGCTGCCAAACATTGGCTCACCAAATGGCCAACAGCCAGCAGCATTGTTTGTCTCCAAGTCGCTGCACTAATTGTTCTCCAAGGCAAGGCGTCGAGTGTTCGGTTATGTCCTGTGGGATTGGCTGACAACGCTCGCTGACCTATGTGTTTGGCCCTATTAGCTTAGATATTCCATTAGGCGGCATCGATTACTCAGACATGCATTGATTTTTTCACAAGTGACTGCCAATTTCAATGCATAAACGATGAACTGCAGTCCTTAATGAGCTGACTAACATCAGTGCCTGTTTAGCGATAGCTTTGCGAATCTCTCAGTCAATAAAGTTAGAGCTCATCTAAAGCGAAATTGAACAAACTTTCTATATTAAGCGGCATTCATTTAAGTTTCAGTTTAGTTTATAAATAAAATAAGTGTTGCTTATTTGCAAATTTGTTGGTCTATTAAGATAATGAAATTAAATATTTATTATTATTTTTTGTATTTTATTCTCGGTCTTAGATTTAAAGTGAACTTGATTATTAATTTTCGCTGATTCTTAAGAGAAATTATAATAACCAATTTAGAGTAATGATTGTATAAAAATATTCCATTTTATTTGATTTTCAAAGCTTTCCGGACTGACTTGTATCTTTATCATTCAATTTCCGTGACGTCTTATCTTGTCAAAATATCCATAATTATATTTGACCTATGCAACTTTTCAATCTATCCCATTTAATGTCTGACTGCTGTGGGACATTTACAGCGAACTCGAAACGTTAGAGATCTAACTTTCATATTCATGATAATGCAGGAAAAAACGTTACAAGAAACCGGTTCAAATTCAATAACTTTAAGAATTGACCGTTGTCGTTGACGCAAATGTATGCATTTTGGCGGTCAAAACAACAAAAATCGTTGCAAATATATCCAGTTTTGAACAGGGTACAGCAATTAAGATAAATTTGATCCAGTTGAAGCTGAGCTGCAGACAGAAGTCACATAAACAGAATAAACCAGAAAAGAACAGCACAAAAAGGGAGAAAGAGCACAAGGTTGTGTTTATGGCACACAAAGTTGTTACTGGGACAGTGATGACCAATCAGCAATTGAGATTCCAGCACACACAAACACACACACACACAAAAAGCATAATCAAAACAAATAACCCTTAAGAAGATAAACCAACAAGCAACACTCACCCCAAGAACATAGAGTCCCAAACAAGGAACGCATGCAAAGCGAGCAAAAAATATGCAGCATACTTTTGTGCGCTTCAACAAAATACTAAGAATGGGGAGTTAATTTTTAATATTCTTTGAAATTGGTTTTCCAGCATTTATTTCAATGTATATTATTTACCTACAGTAAACAGATAAAGTGATTGGCTGTGTAGTATACATATTTACTGAAAAATCTTAGAGCAACACCAATAAAATTCAGATACAAGAAATATTAATAAACAAATCAATTAAACTTCAAATAATAATTTAATTTAACAGTATGCAATTGTTTAAAAAAGTTTTAATTAATGCTTGAATCAATATCGTTTTATACCTATAATATTAATGAGCCATTGTACTTTTTCTTCACTGCTTTTAAACGCTGAGCATTAAAAACCCACACATAACTTTCCTTTCAGTATTTTTTGGCGCACCACGTGACACATTGTCGCCAAACAAACAAAAGCAAAGCCAAATTGAAAACAAAAGAGAACATAGCAAAACAACGTCAAATAATGCACACACTTGAAGGCACACAAAAAAGGCGCAACAGGCGTGCCGGCATTTCCTGGGAATGGGGGTGGCCTCTAAGTGCGGGCGTGAGAGCGAATTGAGCATAACATATTTTTAGAGACTCAAAACTGAAATGTGAGACTCTCGCAGTGCCGCCAAAAAGTATGTTACGAAAAATGCAAAATATGTGTAGCTAGCTAAGGGTGGCAACAGCAACAGAAACAGAATAGAGGGAAAGAGAGAGTAAGTGTGAGAATGAGAGAGTAACGGGTTGGTGGCTGTATCGGCATTTCTTTAAAAGCGCAAAAGACGTTGAGACGTTGTGCCTTCACTGGGTTGGTCGCTCAGCCCCGCTCAGCGTACAATTGCGCAATTATTGAGGTAGGCACAATAGGTTATCTATAACTAGAATACCCTGTACGTTGGTATGAGTTATGTTTTAGCTACCCCTTTTTGTGCTTTGCCGTTGGCTGCCTTCATTAACTTGACATGGGCAGTTCAAAGATGAGCGGTCAAATGTCTAACCGGTTTGCTGCCGGACGCAGCCTGTCTTCGACTGGACCTAAAACTGAACTTCATCCTGAGCATCCTGGTGAATGGCTTACCACTGTGGCCCAAAGCTGATCAGTTGAGTTTGAACTTTCATTTCGGTCGCGTCGCGTTGCGTTGCGTTGCCTTAAACGCAATTCTTTGTTTGGGTTTTATTGTTAAAAATTTTCTCGCGTTTGTTTGTTCGTTAATGTGGGATTTCTGTTAATTTTTTCCATATTGTTACAAAATTACCATTTGTTTTCGTTGTCAATTTATGTTTTTCTGTTGAACACTTTTCGTTTTGGTCGTTTTCGTTAAACTCTTGTGTTTAAATATATATAACGAAATTATACGTAAGTGAAAAATGAAAAACGTATATAATGAATATAAAGAATTAAATTGTTAAGTTTATGTGCGACCTTAAACATAAATACAAAAAGGGTCTGAAAAGTGTTTTTAAAGTTTATAACTCTTCCATTACAGCCATACTCCATGAAATCCCCCAAAACGAAGAAATATTTTTAGAAACTACATAAAATTAAACATTTAAATCAATGCGCTCGTTTAGTGCTTGGACTTTGTCTTGATCAAAATTTTTGTTGAGAAAATTTAGAAAAACAAAATAGTTCTCTTTCTGGTCATCAATTCCTACACGTTTCCATGGAGCAGTCCAATGGCAATCGTTCGCATGCTCAGCTTCAGGATTCCTCCCTCGCACTCGCCTTGGCGGAGAGTTGCAGCACTAAGCGCAAACTCTATGCCATAGACGAGCGCGAGGAGAGTTCTCCGGTAACAGTGGGCAAGGCGGAAACTGTGCCAGAGACAGCTTACGATGCGGATGTGGAGGAATTGGTGGAACAGCCCGTGGGTTGCCCGCTATCGCTGAGCAAATTGTCCAGCGAGCGTGATGTTATCTACGAGCTGTTCCAACCTTGGGCCCTGAAAACCTATGGTGATCAAGCAAAGACCAAGACAATAACGCTGCGTAAGAAAGTGCGCATCCTCAAAGCACTCGAGGGCAAGGAGCACAGTCGACCAGATAGCTCAAAGTTTCGTTTCTGGGTAAAGACCAAGGGTAAGTTAACTAGAGCAGTAAAATAATTCTGAAGATTGACTCATTGAAGTGCTATAAAAAAGATAACAATTTTTAGAATCTTTACTTCATTTTAGATATAGAATTATATTCGTTATTCTTTTGTAACTGTTTCAAGTCTCAAATGTTCTGTCAAAGTTGCAGCTTTTAAAACCCACAAATGTTTTTGCAGGCTTCACCACTAAACGTCCCGATGGCTTTGAGGAGGCGCCTGGTAGCCGAAGACGCTTACAACCGCTGCCAAATACAGCTGTTCTGTCTGATAATCCGGCTGAAGTTGATCTGTTTGCCGCATCGAAGAGTAAAGATTTTGGCCGTCGCATCTATCGCAAGGTGGCTTGCGTCGAGGAGTTCTTCGATATCATCTACAATGTGCACATGGAGCTTGGCGGACGCAGCGGCATGCATGCGGGACAGAAACGCACCTATCGCATTGTGAGTGTAGCGTATGAACCAAATTACTAAAGTTTGTCATTGAAATATATTCTAACCGTTTAATAGGGCTTAAAGCAAATAAATTATTATAATCCTGATTAAGCTACAAAAGAAACCAACTGAATATAGATTTGTAGCTAGCTTTTGATCATAGTCATTCGTTCCTTCCTTATGTACTTCTTAAGCCAAAATCTGTTAAATCATCTGTTATCCTAACTGCTTACTTTTTTTAAGTTTTAATTAAGTCTAGCAACTTTTTTTATACATGTCAATTACCATATTTATTTTAAATGTGATTTATAATTGTTATATTATAAACCAAACTTTTACTTCATACTTTCTATTTTAGATTACCGAAACCTATGCATTTCTGCCCCGTGAAGCTGTCACTCGCTTTCTGACCATCTGCCCCGAGTGCAAGAAGAACCTTCGACCATCCTCGCCCTCGGCTGTCCCCAAAGATGACCTCGCTGGCAACGAGAGCTCCTCGGAAGTGGAGACATATTTAAATTATTCATCACATACTGAAAGTTCTCTAGAGACGGGTCCAACGGCCAAGCGGCGTCGTCATTCAAGTGCTGAAATAAAAGCACATGCACCGCCAGCCGCTGGATCAGTTGCCAGCAGCATTAGTGCCACCCAGCTAGATGCTATTGCACCAGCAGCACCACATAGTCCCTTAACTGTTCCCATAACCACTGATAAGGCTATTGAAACGATAGCGGTCAGTGTGCCCAAAATACGAGTCAAGCCACAATTACAGCGTCCGCTTAGTCCGCCTACTGAGCCAACACAGGCTTCAATGCCCACCGACAATCCTTTACAGCTTCCAAGCTTTGACTTGCAGCTGCTAAAGTCCCGGGATAATCTTGTACGCTATTACGATTTCATGAGACGTTTCTATGCCGGCGGCTCGCTGTTAAGTCAACCGGTTTTAGCACCGCCCCTCTACGGCAGCAGTCTGCTACAAAGTCTTAGTTATCCAACCACCACCATAAGCAACACAAACACAAGCACCACAGCAACAGCCACAGCTACAGCAACATCAACCAACAATAACAATAAAACGTTGTCTGTCTCAGTCTCATCTCCTGTTCCGAGTATCTCTCACAAAATAAAGACCTCCCCTGATAGTTTGGCTCGGGCACGCTCACCGATCGCTTCAACAGCCACGCCCCCAGCTCCTCAAACACCGATCAATCTAACAAAGCCTCCATTTTCCAGCTCCAGCAATGGCCAACCAGCATCGACCTCTACTCCTCTTGCTGTTGCTCCCCTTAAGCTAGAGCTGCCCAGTCCGCCAAAGACTCTGCCAGCTGATCTGCGCATACCTCAGCTGTTGCTACGCGGCTCGGCTCCCATGGAGCAGTCGTCCATGCCGTTGCCTCCTTTGGACTTGGAGCGTTTGAAGCCCATTACATCCACCTATTTGCAATTGACGCGCAGCATGGGCCTCAGCGATGAGGATGCTCTGCGCTTTGATAACCTGGTGAGTAAAGATTTCAAGTATACACTTTAAATAAGCTTTTAAGAAACATACTAAATACCCATAATATTTTATACCACTTCGATTATTGATTTATACAAAAACACTTTTTTTAACTGCGTCCATGAAAGAAAACACAAATATCTATATGATCTCTGAGTAACACAATGATATCATATTAAAGCTGTTTGTTTTATTGACAACACATTTGTACCAAATGTTTAACTAAATTATAACATTAAGCTAAGTTTCCATTTCTCTACGTACTTACATACGCCAGAGTGTTTTTTTCTTATTTTGAAACTTATAGTATTGTGAGTGCATTGGCAAAAAACCAACATCTGCAATTCAATTTGTAACAAACCAAAAATTTCAATTTTGAATATTTATGATATTTTATTAAGTTTTTTATTAAATTTGTTTGCCTTTGGCGCGATTTTCCATTTATTAATATTATACAAAATATATGAGTACAAACATACATATGCAATTTTTTAACTCATTGTTTGTGTCCAAAACAATGCGCAATAAGCACAATCAAGCAAAATAAAATATGCAAAAAAAAATTTTCAAATATTTATGCCCTTTTTAATAGTTTTGTAATAGCTTATTTTATTGTTATTTTCAAGCGCGCTTTTTAAAAGTACTCGTAGGCATCGCTTTTTAATTAGTTCAACGCCTTAAACACAAACCCGTTTTTTTAATACTCTTGCAACAGATTACTTTTTGAAAAGGTCAACAAAAATGTAAAGTATTTAATTTTTACTATACTTTTTTTCCTTACATAAAAACAACCCATTTGTATTACGTTAACCAATGAAATTTTGATAACATTTGAAAAAAGAAACTGCTGCAAGGGTATCAAAGCTTTGGAATTTTCAAAGAGTGCTGCTTTTAATACTATACCAACATATTCTATTAACCAAAATTTTATATATAAGCAATTGTACTGCGTTTCATATATGATCAACAACAAATTTTTACTAATTTAGTTTCTTTTTTCTATGACATGCTTGGCTTATAAATCTAATGCATCTATCGCAATGTAATCGAGCTTATGTGAGAAAGAGCGAAAATCTGCAACAAAAACCCAAACAACAACTACAACAACCACAAACATTTTCGGCCACATCAAATGCGTTTGCTTTGGGCAACGCACAAAATTATGCAATAGCTTTTTTCTTGTCTATATGAAATTCAAATTGAATTTCTATTAACTTATTTATTTATGTTTTTTTAATGATATTTGATCTCTTAATGCTTGAATTATTTGCTTTTGTATTATTTTATATTGTTATTATTATTATTTTTTATTTAGTGCATTAATTTATTTTTTTGTTGAACTTTATAATATGAAATTTATTTATATTATTGTTTTTTTCATTATTTTCCAGCTCAGTTGTTAGCGAAAGCCGAAAAATTGTTGTAATAAATTAGTTAAAAATCAAACCTAGCGCTTTTTTTGTATGCCACTTACTTGTTTTGTTGCACTTAATACAATTTAAAATGCAATGAAAAGATGTGTAATAAATTAGACTGCTTATTTAAAAAATATATATTAATGCATAGCTTATTTTAGACTGCTTAGTAGCTTGTACTATATAATGGCTTTGACATTTACAGCTGCGGTAAGTATATATTATATTAATTGTATTTCTAAGAATTATTAATAATTGTTTAATCAATCTACATAAGTATATACTGGGTATATTTAAAACGTGTGAATTCTTGTCCCTTACTTGCTTCAGTGTTTTACCTTCACAAATATACTTTTCAAAAATCAAATTGTGTAGAGGTTACACATCGATTATGAGTCAAGTCAAACACTTAGACTTCATTATATATTCCGATTTGCTGTGCGTTGTTATCTTTGGGCATAACCCGCACTGATAAGCATTTATTTATGAAAGTATATATATGTATTAACATTATATATATATTTATATTTTACGTTTTTCCCATTTGTACATACATCTCCTGAACAGACTTAACTTAGTTTCCCTTTTCCGCATTAAGTATTTTATTTGGTTGGCTGCTCTTGCTGTCCTTGGCCCTGTTCGTCACCCTTGACGGTGCTCAACACAAACTTCGCGCTGAGAACGCGTCCATTTTGGTCGACAATCGTTTTGACCACCTCTCCGTTTTGGGCCTGTATGTCGGCTGGCGTCAAATGCACCTGCGACAGGAAGTTGTCTATTGAATTGTCGTACTGCTGATTTGGAGTAGATGGTTGAGGTTGGCACGCTGGTGTTGTTGGAAGTGGTAGTATTGCTGGCGGGGCATGGCTAGGTCGTGCAGTTGGCAGCGGCACAGGGCCTGCCGGAGCTGAACCTGCCGAATTGTTTACCCGCAGCGTTGTTTTGACTACTCGTCCGTCGGGCAGGACATGAGTGCGGACAACGTCATGGCCTGAGGCTTTAGCTTTTTGTATGTCTTCATCGGTGATGCCACCACGATCGAGTAAATCCCTCAACGATGGGTCTAGATCAGTTGTTTTTGGTGGTGCAGCATCATTAACCCAATACACAGTGCGTCGCGTTGGAAAAGGCAGTGGTGCAGGCACTGGAACAGGCTGCGCTGCTGTTGGCGTCAAACTTGGCATATCGTTGCCAAAATGATGGGTGTTCTTGAACCAGGGCGGCAAACCTGAAGAAAAAACGGATGGTGCTTTGGGCAACGAACCATCAGGCTCAGCTCCCGATGACCAAGTGGTAAAAACTGGACTCTTATAGGTCCTTGTCGTGGTTGTCACCGTGCGTCCCTGATCATCTTTCTCGGTTTTACTGGTTGTCTGAGGCGTTACACCAGCTGGAAACTCAAAGCTGGGCCAGTTTGCACCTAGATCCGTGCCGGTTGGCCAGCTGCTGCCAACAGGTCCATTGTAGGTCTTTGTTGTTGTTGTAATAGTACGTCCCTGATCGACTTGTGAGGTTTTTGTAGGCGTTTGTGGTGTCACACCTGTCGGAAGGTCAAAGCTAGGCCACTGCGGGAATCTGGAACCAAATTCAGGCCAATTGTTTCCCAGCGTTAAGGTGCGTCGATTGCCAAAACCGGATGGTACATACTCCCAGTCGGTTTCAGGATTTGTTGGCTGTGGCACTGCTGCAGGTGCTGCTGCAGGAACGGGAGTAGTCTTGGTGCTTGTCCTGCTCGTAGTGCTTAGCTGCGGCTCCTCAATTTGAACTCTTCCGCTTATGTGTTGGCCATCGGGCGACAGCTCGTAGGTCGTCGTATACAGCTGACCCAGTTCATCAGTCTTGCTGACTAACACCGGCTGTTTGGTGCGCCACAATTCGCCCAATGCCGCCGGCTTCATGCCCAGGCCCACGGCTTGGCGGGTTAGTGCCACGCTGGGTCCGCTGTCATTATTTTTGCTGGTTGCTATTGCACTGCCCGGCTGTGATAAGAGACAATTGATGATGTCAATGGGGCTAAACAAACAAACTGACCTACCTTCAAAGCCAGCAGACAAACGCTGATCAAGCTTAGCCAAAGATTTGCGCGTTTCATTTCTGTTCGTTAGCAATGTTGAAATATAACTGAAATCAGAATCTCTGAGAATGTCTACTAAATAGAAGATTATAGCTGCGGAATTTTTTTGTATATAGGAAGAATGCGAATAAATACAGTGATTGCCCTCAAATAGAGTTCTTACTCATTAAAATTGCACCATTACTAGCTTGATTTTAAAATTAAATGAAAACTGTCACATTGTTTTAATATATTGGACTACTTGTGTCAAAAATATTTATGTTAGAAGGCAAATGTTTTAGTGTCAAGATTGAAACTAAAACGTTTTAGTTAAAGGGTAGCAACTGTACGAATATTGACTTGGTTTAGGGTTATCGCAAATAATGTCTTGTTTTACGAGAATCAAGTGCAACTGATTAGGGAAACATTGTGAATTAACCAGAATAATATACATATATACATACATACATAAAAGCAATCATATATTAAAATTATGTGCATGTTTATAAGCAAATAAGTATGTATATATTTATTTATTTTATTAAAACTTGCTTCATTTGATAACCGCCAAATTGAGCTTTTAGGAAAAAACCATATTTAATCGGAAAACTTTTGCCAGCGTTTCGCATTATTCCCTCTGCTTGACATGTTGTTGACACATTTAAAGTGATGTGCTGAAAAAAACCATTGCCAGGGCTTACATTTCAGTTTAAATTTGTATATATGCATGAAATATGTACATGCATATTTATTTGTATACAGAAAAAATATTTATAAAAATTTCTGGCGCAAATAAAATTTATTGATTTACCTGGCCAGCATCACAATAAAGCCAACAGCTAACAAAGCGTTAACAAATGAAAAAAAAACACATACAAATATAAATACCATCATAATGCCGATACTTTTTATACTCTACATAAAAGATTAACTCAACATTGAAAGTCAAAAGAAAAGATTTAAGATTTTTCCTACGAACAACTTTTATACAAAATTGTACTGCAAAAAATGAAAAACCAAGCACAAGGGGGAAGAAAAGTGTTAAGCAATACCTAATAACAAAATAAATTAATCATGCAGTGTAGTTAGAGTAGAGTATAGAAATCAAGAAATTTGATAAAAAAAAAAGTAGAGCTCTCATGAATTCCCAGTACAGTGGAAACGACAAATGGAATACTCGTATAATGATGAGCAACAAAAAAGTGCATAAAAAATGTATTAAAGATTCGGATTTGTATATGTGCGGGTTAGATGAAAAGACCACAATGCCCTGCACCCCACAAACTTGTAATGGAATGAGCTAAAAAGGATATTGAAGATGCTGTCTCTGTAATAAGGTGAAGAAGAATGAAAGCAATGGTCCAGTGGCGTCCCTTTCCCAAAAAGGGTGCAGCATCCACCCAAAAACGAAAAGCAGAGAGCCAGATTGAGTTGAGAGTTGGGGTTAGGTTAACTGTCCCGGGTTACCGTTACCCAACCGGTTCCATGCAGGATTTACGCTAAAAAGACGCCATAAATTTGAATGCCGGTTGAGGCAAAAAAAAGGGACCGAAATTGGAATTTGATAGACGCCTGGGCCTCGGTATGTGACTCGTCCTTCGACTGTCCCCATTGCTAGCGCTGGCAAAGTTCAGAGGCCGTTGCACGACTGAGCCAGTGGCGTTTGCACACACAACGGACTGGGTCCCAAACACAAAAGGGGAACGGGTGCATGGGGCACGGTAGTGCATGCCAAGTATTGACGACTTTTTAAAAGGGTCGAGTAACGTCGAAGCTGCTAGGGATGGGTCAACCTGTGGAGGGAGAAGGGAGGGGTAAGAGAAAGGCGCATCGCAAGGGCTGCGCTGGCGCGTGTAATAAACCAAGCGATTTTAACGCCAGCAAAGCCGATATGTAGGGTGCAGGGTGCTGGAGACTGGGTTCTGAATTCAAGGTACAGGATGTCTACTGTGGGGGTGGTTGAGCTTGGCAAAGTTATAAAACTTTACAGTTAACTAGGCATGGCAATCAAGCTAAAAGCAAAGGCGTCGTCATCAGCACTACCCAAACTCAAATCCAACCCCAATACCCCTCGCTTTGGCAGTTGGCGTCGCGTCACGTCTGGCGCCACCTAGCGACCGTTGCACGAGTGTCCCAGCCGAAAAAAAAAATAAAACAGCCAACACCAAAACGGAAGGCAAGCACCTCTAAACGTGGACAGTTCAACACACACACACATACAACCACTTGACCGTGTGTGTCCTTTTTCACAGCTGCCTCTGCCTGAGTCCGACTATGAGTCGGTTGCGACTCCCCGCCGGGCTTGGCTTACCCAATGTGCCGTTTGTTTGCTCAAATCGCTTCTCGTTTTAAACATCGCCTTTTGTTTTTACCCATTTGCTTTTTGCCTTTCCACGTTTGCCATTTTATCTGTCTCGTTCATAGACAATGTCTGTGGCCCCAACCCAAAATGGTCAGCCACCCCTTCTCATTTTTTTTTTTTGTTTCCTTTTCTCTTTTTGAGAAAACGTACCTAATACATAAGTGCAAATTAAAGTCTGTGCAAAATGCAATTTGAACTGATATCTCATAGCGTATATGAAACTTTAGAAATTTCCTTACACTGACATACCAACGGATTTACGGAAAGTCACTAAACTTGTAAGGTTCTCTATAAGCTTGCGGTGTAAACTTGATCAAACTTCAGAATAACAACAATTATTTTAGCTTGTGTTTTTAAAATCTCTTTCAATAAAACGATAACTAATTTTTTATCAATTAAAACATACAATATGCACTCTAACGAGTTCTTGTACTCAAAAGAAAAAAACACATTTAAGACTCAGTTTTATGAAAACTCGCATAAATGTCAAACGAACCCGAAAAAAAATATTAAAAAAGTAGAAGGAATTGCTTCGTTTGCTTCAGACGAGCGAGCCGGGAGAGCAAGGGAGTTGGACACGGATCCGGCACGCACCCTTAGTAGTAAAAGGAGAAAAAAACAACGACATAAAGGAGCTTTGGGTGCTCCTTTTACTCCCTCACCCTCACCCACACACACAAAAACACGCACTCCTTACTGCGAACTGGGCATGTCAGTCAGACTCTAGGACTAAGCGGAGTTTTAGGACCAAGGACCGTTGGAACATGGGTCGGGCACTTCTTCATTAATTTTCATGGCGGCACAAGAACAATGCCCGGAACGAACCCCAAGCCCAAACGTACACCCACACTCAGTCCTCCGTTTGGTTAACACCCCAACCATCCCCATCCCCATCCCTTCTTCCGCTCAATGCTCCAATATGAAAACGTAGAAAACAGAAATGATGAAGAAAACAAAAAAAAACCGTAGAGAAAAGTTACTCCTGCTGCCAAGTTGTGGGTGTGTTTTGTGCAAATGAGTGGAGTGGACCGACCGTTGGGTTAGCTTGTGGGTGGGCATAAGGAGGTGGAGTTAGGAAGGATAGCGCGCTTTTCTTTACGTCGCGCTCAATGCGCTGTCTGTCTATCTGTGTGTATTTGTTTGAAAGTAGATGTGTGTGGGTTGATTACTTTCTGTTTTAGGTGCCTGTCCGTCCACGCCCAGCTCCCCAAATCCTCCCCAGACTCACATACCCAATGCCTTTGCCGGGCAACACAACTTCTAAAGGCTAGAGAACGCATTTTTATGTTTGCTCGCCTGGCTAGCGGTCCTTACTTTTTTATCGCCAGCACAGGATGCGAAGCCCTTTTTTTTTGTATTGCTCAAAACCCAGCCACCTCTTTTTCCGGCTCTTGTTCTTCTTCTCCGCCTAGTCGTAGTTGTAGAATGGACGACTGGCAGAGACAATTGTCGACTGACATTGGACGATGGGTTGGGATTGGATGTTAGTGTTGGGGCAGTAAGGATAGCTGTTGAAATTGCAATTTTTGCGCAGTGAAGAAAAAGCCAGGAAAGCGTCTTGGTAACTGTTTGACATGCTCGGCCTCAGCTTCAGCTCCAGTTTCTTCTTCCCCTTTGGCTACTGAACGCTCTAATGAATTTCCGTCCAGCCAGTAACCCTCAAAAGGAACAAAAAAAACAGCAACAAGAATAAGGAGGAAAAAAACAATTAAAGTGTACTTAGGAGGGGGTGCGGTGTTGGGTGAAGGGGTGGGTGGTTGACGCACCCATAATCATAATTGCGCGCCCGAAAGTACTGCTTTTTTCCCCCTGTGTCCTGAAGTATCCCCTCAACCCCTTACTTCTCAACTTCTCTAGTTACCCCGGTTTTTCTTTCTTAATTGTTGAGCCTGTATTCCTGTTTTTTTTTCTGTTCTGTTCTGCTTTGGCTTTACCGTTGTTGGTGCTCTTGCTTTGGCAATCCCTTTGCTTAATTGTGTGCCCGGCTTGCTTCCCTTTCGAATAGATCTGTCCTTCATTTTTATTCCTTCTGGTTAGGGAACAATTTTCACTTGCTTTTAATTTGTCAATTTTGTGCGTTCTTTTTTTTTTCGTTTCGTTTTATTGCTTTCTTTTTTATGCTGGACAATTTTTTATTTTTATTTTTTTTGTGTTTGCTGATGAGCTCTCAAAGTTGCCAAACAAGGTGGCAATTACTTATTTTGGCTTTTTAGCGACTTGCGTTTTAATTACTTGCAAGGGTTTCGACGCAAAGGATTTACATTCAGGTTCGCACATTTATCGTCTGAGGTTTTCTAAGTGTTTTCTATTAATTACGAAATGCTTTTGAGAACTAATATTTTGAGCTAACAAATGGGAAGATTGGAAGTTTTCTTTACGATATTTCTGTTAACATTTTGCGGTCATCCGACATAATAATAATCATATCCCTTCGATCATGCAGAGAACAGTTATTTAGAAAGAGAGAAAATATTGAAGTACCGTTAAACGCGCCAAGGCAATGTAACAACAACAAGTACAAACAGCTATGATGATGGCAAATAAACAACAGATTAATGCCAGACAATAATAAACAGAACATAGAGAGAAAAATAAAAAACGTGTTAAGCTAAAGAGCCAGAAAGAGATGGAGAGAGAATGGTGAATTCCTTTAGCCAAACGACAAATTGATAAATTAAACGCCACTTATGCATAAAGTGAAGAGGCTGAGATGAAAAACAACAACATGAGAACAGACAAAAAAATATAAAATAAAAAAGAAAAGTTGCCGGCATATAAAAGAAATAAAGAAATCAAAATAACGACAAGGCCACGCACGACAACAACAACAACAACATTGAGAACGACCACAAAGTGCACGCAAATTGAAGCAGCAATAAAAAACAGAGCATAAACAAGCCAAAATAAAAGTCAAAAGCTACACGCATACCAGACCACTTTCTTTCTCTTTCTCACACTTGCATTCTCATGTACAAAAACACACACGCAAGCGAGTCGCATAAAAAATAGAAGCAAAACAATTAACGTCCTTGGCGAAAAATATTTTTTGCAGTAAAAGAAAAACTTGAGTTTCGCCCATATACTATATAAAAGTGCAAAAAGCAAACGAAGAAATTATCCAAAAAAAAGCAAAGTGGAAGCAGCAACAGCAGCCACAGAAGCAAAAGGGTAAGGAGCGTACAAAAAAGTGAAGCAAAACAAACAAATAAGCAAACAAGGCGAAACAAACAAAACAAAACGAGCCGCTGCGTCGGCGTCGCAGTTGCAGTCAACGTTCTGAGAGCACAGCGCTTATGTCGTGAGAGTGCAAAAGAGAAGATGGCAACGACGACGATAATGATGATGATGATGACGACGACAATGACGATTACGATGACACACGCACACACGAAAAGAAATGTGGAGGCAAAAGTGTTTGGAAGCAACAAATACAAATAAAAAGCAACTCGACAAAAAAAAAAGACGAACTAGAAAACGAGCAAAAAAACTCATGACAATGCCAGCAAAAACAACAAGTACAAAACAGCCAGCCAGCCAGCCAGTCAGCCGAGCCAGAGACAACAACCTGTTGAGCCTCGCATACACACACACATACTAACAAAGAGAGAGAGACCTGCAACTCAAGCGGAAATGCAAATAAACAAACACGAGACGTGGAAAGGCGAGACGAGGCGAAGTGAGCAAGAGAACGAGATGGCGACAGAGAAACGGCAACAGAAAATCGCGTCGTGCTCAACTATGGCTGTCTTTGTTGTATTGCGACGCGCACACACACAAGTGAATAGTACACGCAAACACTTTTGCAGGCTTTGAATAACATTATGAGAGTTTCGCCTTTTACTTTTAACACTTTTCACAAATAAAGCAATAAGCAAAACAACAACACGAAGCAAGTAAAAAGTTCGCGCGCCAAACGCAAAACAAAAACACAAAACAGGCAAACAAACGACAAGCGAAAGTTGCCCAGAGCTAAAGGAATTTACGACTTTTACGAAATCAATTCAAAAGTGGAACACAAAACAGAGACGCATCTCTCTCTTTCTCTCTCTCTCTGGCTCTTGCCGTTTGTGCAGCAATGTAATTCGACTGATTTTAGATTTTGAATGCTAACCGTAAAGACTGTTTTTTTTTCAACTCCCTTGTTATTTGTGACAAAGGATTGTCGAATTTTTTGATTTATCCTTTCTGTGTGTTTGTGTGTAATGAAAATATGAGAATGAGTAAAGGCTTGGTGTAGGACTCGTATCTTTTAGGTATTCAATAACGGTTTGTGGTCGAGCTTTTGTTGTAATAGATACGCCGATTGATTGATTTGTAATTGCTTTTTATTGTTACCGAATCCAAAATGGATACGAAAATTGTGTTGAAACATTTCTAAACTACTTTTTTCTTCTACTTTTCTTCAGTTAATGCATTTGATATTATGGAAGGAACGTGATAAGGCGCAGAAAGAGTGTTAAGTAAACGCGTTTTAATAAATCTAAAATGGATTAAGCTTGCATAACGCTAGCCAACCCCAATGCTATTGTGTTGTTCATCAATACTTTCAGTATTAAATTGGAATAAGATAGTCTTGTCCTATAAACAATAGGGTTGAAAATCTCTTATTGTTATTCTCCTGCTCACAAATTGTTTGGAAACTTAGTTATATAGCTTAAAAGTAGATTCAGAATTTAATTGAGATGCTGGAAAAGGGATTTATGTAGAACATATTCAAAGTTTCCTGGTCTAGCTGGCAATCATTCTAACAATACTATAAACAAATAAATACAATACTATACAACTCAAAGCTAGTTTTGAAATAAAATATTCACTAAGTCTTCATAAGCTTTTTCCACTTATAATGTCTATGATGTCTGTACTTTAACCCAAAATGTATACCCAAACTTGTACGTGCAACAAAACAACAAATGCGTCTTCTATTCCATCAGCTCAAATTGCAATCGATTTGTTTGGGGTTTGAGTTTTTCCAAAATCTACACAAGATGACAAAGAAGATGATAAAGAAGAAGAAGAGTAGCTGGAGTTGTTGGACGGCAATAAGCATGCAAGCATATTTGCCAAGAGCTTGAATTATATTTTCCAACTAATTTCGAGCAGGCAACTACAACTCTAGAACTACACTAGTCAACCCACACACAACACACACACACTATCTTTCCATCTCGCTCTGTTGTTGAAGAAATGCATTGATTATGCATGCGTAAAGCTAAAACTGTAGTTCTCCTGTGAATGCTCCTGTGTCGCCTGCCTTTGATCTTACAAATGTTGCTCGCTCCTTGACAATCCTTTAGCTATCCTTTTTGCCCCAGCCGGTGATGGTTGTGTTGTGTTGTGTTTTGTTGTGTTGGTGGCAAGTGGAGGCTTTCAAGTAAAAAGATAAGATAGAAGCACAATTTACAGACGCATTTTGTCCCAAGATTTGCTCAGACCCCAAAAAACCCAGTGTGTGCGTGTGTCCTCTTTCTCTTTCTGTTTCTCTCTCTTTCTCTCTCTCTTTTTGAATTTTCTTGAAAATTGTGCCTTTGTTTGTTTGTGTGTGTGTGTGTGTGCAGATGTGTCCTGTACAAATTAAAAGCATTCATCTATATGTGCATACGTGTATATATGTATGTATGTGTGCCTTGAGTCAACCTCTTGGGAAAAATTACCGCCCAGACCCGCCCAAGCATCTGACACCGCCCCCTGCTTCGATACGAATTATGCAGAAAACTTCATTCGTTCAACGTTGCATTTACGTAACGTTTGTCCAAAGGACCCACAGCCTGCTGTCTGTATGTGTGTGTGTGTGTGTTGATTAGATTTTCTTGCAAGAAAACTGACCAAAGAGTCCTCATACGTCAGCAGCATACACACACACGCAAGCAAGGTGTAACCACAATCACACACACACACACACACACACACACACACACACACACAGACACATATATATTTGGACTGATATATGTGCAAGGCATGCATTACTTTTACTCCAAGAATTTTTGGCTCTGAATGTGTGTGTGTGTGTGTGCGGTCAGCTTCTTAAAATGCACACACACACTTTTATTGCAGTGCAACTCATGCACATGTGCAGCTCTCACACACTTACACATCCCCACACACACACACACAAACGAATGCAACCACATGCAGCTGCAGTTGCAGCCTCAACTTTTTGGGGGCTTTTCTTGAGCTTTTCTAATGCACATTTTTGCATTTTCTCTAGACAGAGTCCGAATGCAATGTTAGAGCGAGAGAGACTTAATTTCAAAATTTCTTATTAGTGGCATAGAACAGTTGTGTGTGTGCGAGCGAGTACGATATATTTGCGAAGAAAGTGCAGCAAGTTTGTGGTTTAAGTTTCTGTTTCGGCATCCGAAAATACGGCCCGATTAAATTTGTGGGTGTAAACACACAAAAACATAAATGTATACGTGTGTGTGTGTGTGTTCTGCTGACTGGACATAACAAAATTACAATTTTTTTTAGAGATATATTTAATTTTAATTGTAATATAGGGGTTGTATTGTTGTTATGAAGCAAAAAGAAAAGATAAATGCAGCTGTTGCTAGTTTTTAAAGGAAATGGTTACAGAAAGGCGTTAGAATATATATTGAATATAGACACATAATTTCAGACGTAAATTGAATTCATTACCCCAAAATAGTTTTAAGTTAATAGAAAATAGAATTGCATTCAAGGCAAATAAACTTGTTTTTGTTATGATTCAACTATCGAATGCCAAAGTAAATTGCTCTTTTATGTATATTATCAAATAAGGCAGAGAGTGCCTTGCAATCAAAACTCTGTATTTATGTGCAGTTGTTGCAACTTGCAACAAGAAAGTGCAATTTCTTAAGACATTTAACCAAAAATGTTCAACTCAAACCAACGTTGAAGCTAACATGCATGCAAAAATCAACAGAGATTTGAGACAAAAAACACACATATATAGAAATATATACATACCTACTCGTGTGTAAGTGTGTGTGTGGGTGAGTGCAACAGAAAACTCAGGTGTATTTGTATTGTATTGGTTTGTGTGCTGGTCAAAATTTTAATCAAACTGCGTCTTAAGAAAAATGAAAATGTCCAGAAGCCGAGAGCGTGTGTTAGAGCGGGATGTATAGAGCACAGTTAAAGCCTACGAATCGATACCATTGCATACTTTTAGGCCTTAAGACGTGGGCAGCACACTCACACACACACAGACATCACCTAGTTTGAGGCTTAACATTCTATAATAATAATTATAACAAAACTAACTTTGTCTAAAACTGAGCTGCCTTTTGCCCAGGATTTCCCATTTTTAAGAGCAGAACAGCTATCTCTTTCTTTTGCGGCCGGCTGTGTTTGAAATAATTATAAGCCCTGGATAATAAAGGTGCAAGCTAACTCCTTAGCTGGCGTGCATATGTGTGTGTGTAGGTGTCGCACTTGCCACTGGGCAAGCCCAAAATCCCCAGCTTTTGGTATCCCTAACAGTCCCTGATACCTTTAGCCCGATGAACACCCATCGATTGTCTGGCCAGGTCATTGATTAGAGCTGTTCCCCATCCAAGCCCTCTGGAAATAGTGTAACTCTCACACACACACACACACACATGAGTTCGAACTGTTTTGTAAGTGGTGGCAAACCCCTGTTTATTGTGTGCGTGTCGCTGCCACAGCGCCTTTGTTCTATGATGATGCATCGCCATCATTATGATTTTCCAAACATACACACACACACACATATATACGTACATGCATATGTATGTGTGTGTATTATATAGATATACTTCGTGGGCGTTTGTGACCCATGCGTGAAGGGGTGGTGCTCAGTGTTTCAGTGTTGTGTGCGCTTTGTGTTTGTATATAATTTTCCACATATAAATATGCACATTGGGCCTCAGTTTCACACACAACATCAACATTCAGGCAGCCCGCTGTGTGTGTATGTGTTTGGATTGGTACTTTTAATTTTTGTTGTTGTTGCATTTTTATGTTTTCATTACACTCCACTGTTTGTTTTTAGCTGACAATTCCGCACATATTAAACATATGCTGCGTTCATTCAATTAAACGCATTAACTTGATTTTCAATTAACTTTAAATATGTCCCGCAAATAAGAGATTTTTCCATCAATCGTTATCGCTGGCTCTATCCAAGAAATGGTAATGCGTTGGATTTGTCCAAACTTGATAGCATTTAAATGTGATTAACACCAAACTAAATGGTTTGTTTAATACGAATCTTATTTGGATTATTAACAGAAATGAGTAAAATTAAAACGAGGCAAGAAATTATAAAAGAAAACAATTGTAAGCCTCAAGCAAAAATATGTAAAATATATATTTTCATTATATTAGCTCCATTTATGTGCTAGCATTTCCTATTTACCCTAATTTACAAACTTTAAATATCCCCCGACGACTTATACTACACACAAGCCCTTTTACATATGTACTCGCTAGACTCCCCCAAACACAACCCTTAGGAAATTTCATCACATATCTCATACGTATAAGTATCCTGTCCATTCAATGCCTTTTGTAACTTGGCTTAAGTCTTTGTACTTCCCACAAGTCGGTTACCCATCCCAGCATTATGTTTTCCGCACAATTTTCAGCTCACTTTCATTTCCAAGCTCGAAAACTACTCAAAAGAAACTTTGGCAACTTTCGCTGTTTGATGCAACCCTTCAAGCACAACGTGCCACCCTTTCTAGCTGCTTGCTCACACCAAATCCATGTTAAGAAAATTTTCACCGCTTTTCTGCTGTTATTTCCATCAAATACTTGAATGTTTTGCTTAAATGCAAAACACAATTAACTGAAATTAAAATAGGCGTACAGTCAGACACAGTTGGAGTAACAGCAACCCTTATAGAGTCGTTAGGTCTGGTCGTTACCCATTCCCCACTGCCTTGCTTTGCTTCTGCCCCACCCTCTGATCATTTCACCTGCACAAAAACCTCGGCACATCTTGGGCCCCGCATGTCATGTCCCAACCCCCAGTCGCTGTCTTGCCTCAGTTTTTAATCACTTTGTCACCCCTTTTTTGGGCGAGCGTCATCTAATCCTAATTCAGAGCGCGCGTTCGTTGCCAAAACCCTTTTCACAAATGGTAACCCTCCTTTCCATACCCATCAGCGACCCCTTGTCCCGTTTCGTAAATGCAAATCAGACACATTTTCCGACCCAAAATGAAAATTCCAAGCCAACGAGTATAAAAATACGACATTGCTTGCCCTTTTTTCACAAAGTTTTTTTTTGTTTTTTGTGTTTTGGCTTTTTGTTCGAGTCGCACTTTGAAAAGCGAAATTTATTTTTGATTAGGAACACCCCAGCTGAGCGCTCAAGACTTAACCACACCCACCCCTGCCCATTGCCCCTGCTGCTGCCCATCATCATGCTAACCATCATCATCATCATCTTCAAACCTCAAAGCCCCACGCTCCTCGCAACAATAAGCCCAAGCGGAATGGGGCCCAGCTCCAAGTTACTTGGCGGTTCCGAAGACTATGCGCCTGGTTGCCATGACGCTGACACCTAGCCGCAATGGCCCTGGCCCGGGAGCAGTTCTCTCTTCCACTCCACTCCACTCTACTCTACTTCACCCCAACCAATAAAACCAACAACTCTGATGTTGTTCCGTAATCCGCCACGTAAAGCGTAAACTGAGCTTGCGTCGCCAGCGTCGTTAGCGCCGTCGTCGTCATCGTCGTCGCCAACTGTAAGGACATCTTTGTATTATTTTCAACATTTAATTTGTTGCTGGCAATAACGAGCAGGAGGACGAATTGGACGACGACCCTCTGTTCTCAACATTTTCAGTTTGTTACTTTGTTTCACAATTTCGTGCCCAAATATATAAAAAATAAAAATACTCAACTCTCCGTCCCTTTCCTAGCCCCGATCACCGCAAAAGAAGTGTGTGTTCTCAATTTTGTTGGCTCGTTTGCGCTTATGTAATAACCTCGAATCTAATTACTTTTTGACAATATCGAGTGGGGTATGCTTTGTGCACCCGCTTTTTGGGGTGGAGACAAAAGTTTCCTTCTTTTTTTCCTGTCGTTGATTTCGATTTCATTGCCTGGACAGTTATTGCGTATATGGGGAGCTTGGCCTGCTTCTCTGCGTGCAGAACTTAATTGAAAGACTATACTTTTGCAGCTGAAATCATATTATTGTTAGCTATGATGAATGTCTTTGGCTTTGGCATTGCGAAATCGGAACATAAATTAATGAAAGCCATAGCAGAGGGGGAATCATCCGTCTGCAGTGTTTGTGCTAGTGCTAATGACTTCATACTGACACACTGTTATCTCAAACGTGGTATATTGATGCTCAGAGGGTTATCTTATCTATCTAGCCTTACATTTATGTATATAATTTTTTCTTTCTATGCTTCTACCGCATACCGAATTACCTCATCTATTCTTCACATTAAGCACCAGTTCCTACTATGAGACTTACTTCTTCATAGTGAAACCCATAACTTTGGCATCTTATGGGCATAGTCCCCTCTCACCGCTCAAGGTGAACTCAAGTCAAACTCTTCGAATAACCCCATTTTTTTTAAACATATACTTCGCGCAAACCTTTCACATTATGCAAAATAGCAGCCCAGGCACTTGATGAGCAGCAAACGAAAATAAAACCCAACGAAAAACCCCTTAAAATCGAAATGAAAAGAGTAATAGAAAGGGGTGTGTGAAGGGGGTTGCAATGAGCTACACAGTTTTTTTTTAGACCCAAAAGTAAACTTTTTGGTAGCCCATTTGGCAGAAAAGCGAAAAAAAATTTTTATGAAATATGTAAAAAAAACGTAAGAGAAAACCCGAAAAGGAACGGACCAGCAGAAGGGTGTGTATATGTGTGTGTGTGGGGGGAGTTGAAAGGGGGGTGGTAAGATTGGACTGATGTGAGGTGAACCATGCGGCATATCCTTCATTAAATCGAAGAACAAACGAGCAGACAAGCAGCATGGCGTCGTCCAAAACCCAAGCCAAGAGCTAAGCTAAAGGGCGAACGTAGCCCGCTAGCTAGCTAAAAGGAAGAAAAGAATCAAAAAAGAAGGAGATGGAGGAGCTCAAGCAACACACATGTACCGAGGCAACCCCACTCGTCCCATAACATTTGTTCCCAGTCAGGCGGATTTCTTTCATTTTAGTTTCCCGTTTCTTTTCTTGCCCACCGTCCCCCACTTCCGCTGCAATGTGAGGGACCCTCTTCAAATGTGTTGCCTTTGGCCTGGCATGTGGCGCGACGTCGACCGGACCCCCACAAACAGCGCCCAAGCACTCACTGCTGTGGCGCAACAACGTTTCAAATTCAACAACGAGCGAGCACGACGAAAACGACAACGACATTGCTGCGAAAAAGAGTAAGGAGGGAGACAGCAGGCAGGGAACGTCGACAAAAAAAAAAAACGAAAACTTTTTCTTGGCATTTGTTGAACGGAAGCAAAGTCGTGGTGTGAGTGAGGGGAGAGATATTCTGACAAAAAAAAAGGCGGCGTGCCAAGCTAGACGAATGAGCCGGGGTAGCGTCTGATGTGTCCTGGGTTTGGCTCAGGCCCTTGGCTCGCCCTCGTACACGAAATGGGTATATGACTTGGGTTAGGGACTTGGAGTTGTGGCCGTAGCTGCTGACTGACGACCGAGCTCGCGCGTTTCTCGTTTTTGGGTCTGGCGCTGTGAATAGTTGGAGGTTTTATTTGGGCAAGGCCGCTGGATATGCCCAGGGACCAGTTTGTGGGGGAAACGGTCCTATTGGCATGTGTTAGTTTGAGTTAGAGCTGGATCCCATTCGCTGGGGGGTTGCTTTGCGGTAACCATGTCGCCTGATAAGACACAATGGACATATCAAATTGTGGCTTAGCTCATATGTGCTGAGCTCCAACTGTACCCCAAACCCATTCAACCCAAGGGGCGTTTTGCCTTGGGGCGCGGCTGTACGTTACGAAGTTGGGGTCTCGTTCCGGTATGCCAGCTAGCAAAAGAAGAAATATATAAATGGAATTTATGTTAGAGCAACCCCCTGGCCAAAGAGAAGCATTTGCTTTATGTGGGAACCAGTTCAGCGACCAGTTCAAGCGGACAGTTATAATAGCTAACTAGCGAACGCTCTACGAAAAGAAAAAAAAAACCCCAAAACCCCTCCAACTGTATACATATAATATATATCTAACCAAGCCCCAAACACGCAGTTGATGTCAGTTGATGAACGCCAAGTGCTGTGGAAAACATAATGCGCGTAACGTGAAATGAGTTTTGATGTGTGGAGTGACTGACATTTGCCAAGCGGCAGAGTAGGAGAACTACGTACAAAGTTGCAACGGGGGACAATTTTATGGCCTGAAGGTATTTTTTCAACTAGCTGAATAGCACACACAGTTCGTGGTCAAAAATAGCAAATCAAATGATTGGTGACATTTCTTAGTTCCGATATTTGAGGAGGGCTTACTCTGTTCAGAATCTAAGCTTTAAAGCATGGGAGAACTGTAAAAAAAATTATTTTTAATCATTAAAATAAGTACACCCAGAACTAAAGTGCTTATAGTTGTTGCTACCGAACCATTTAACCTTCAATTCTTTAAGCAATCCTTACAGTTCTTGATTTATCGACAACAACTCCTCAATGTCTTCCAAATCGTTTTATCTTCCTGTTTATCAGTCCATGTGGCTATAACCTCATTTTCCACCATCGCATCCAGCAACAACAAGCCCGCAGCTCAGCTGCTTCCATTACTCGCATCTCCCTCTCAGCCCTTAGCTGCCGTTCAGGCGCATCATCTATCCCCCCCCCACCTCTTTTATGACGATTATTTTTATACATACCCCCTAAACTCGACGCCCAACGTTGGCTTTGGTTTCGACAGTCCCCTTGGCACCCACTCTTCGAAGAAGTAAACTTTGCTTGGCTGCTACCAACAAATTTTTGCGATTGCTTCAGCACACCAACACATACTCCACGCGGTGCCTCAACGTTTGGCAAGCTTAGCGCAATGGAAAAGGATTTTTGGTCTTTTATTGCACGTCAGGACTTCTTGCCTGGCCTGGTTCTGGTCATGAGACTGCTACTGGTACTGTTCTTGGCAACTGCTCCCGCCCCACAGCCTGACTGCTGTGTTCCTGTCCGTTGCCTTGGCTATTATGCTGCTGATGCTGATGCTGCTGCAGCAGAAGCAGGGAAAAAATTTAACGTTTATTGCTTGCGCCAATGAGCTAGTTCTCCTGATGCTTCTTGGCTTCTTCTTTGCCACTCTACTACACTCCAACTGCTGCGCAGTCCTTTCGACATTTTGTCGGGCGCCAACTTGTCTCCGTCTCCTCTTACTTGTTTCCCGTTGCCTTTTGCTCTGCGACCACGACGATTTCCAAGCCCCGACCCCAGGTTTAGGTGAAGCTACAACTCCGTTTCCTTTTGCTTTTTCTTTTGGGGTTTTCTTTGGCTGCCTTTCGTCCTGAGCAGCGCCATCTTGTTGTTTTGCTGAAATGCGAAGGACATTTGATGTAATGATGCCTGGAGGCAGCCAGCACTGACTCTCCTATGTCTTTAGATGTGTGAGTGTGTATGTGAGTGTGAGTGCCATCAGGCAATGTTAGGCGGGGACCGACAGAGGGGTCCTAGTGCCCAAGTCTGTGGTTCTGCTTGCTGCTTTCTTTTCGCAAAAGGCTCTGTGGGGGCCGTTGGCTCGCCGCCTGCGCCTTTTGTTTGAGTTCACTTAAGTTCAACGCTTGGATTCTTGGGTCCTGGGTCTTGGGTCCTTCTTTTTGTGCCTTGCCTTATATTTTTTTTTGCACAAACTTTTACTGCTGCTTTCATTATCCTTTTGGCGTATCCTTGGCAGCCACTGACTCATGTGGGCGTCTTCGAGAAGTCGTCGCTGCCTTTGCCGTCGCCAAGGCACAAAAAAAAAGCAAAAAAAATGTGAAAAAAGCAAAGACGCAAGTGAAAGCAACGTGGAAAAAAATAAGATGAATTACTTCTTTTGGCTGCAGCGCCAATGACCAACACCCCAATTTACACCCCTGCTCAGAGAGCGCCTGGCTGAGATCACGGCTTGCTAGTCCAGGACCCTCGCCAGCTGCCCTGGCCAGTCATCAATTTTCGTTCTGGACGAGGGCGCAGCTTTTGCCAAGCTAGAAGATGTCCGTTTCATTTTTGGCGTTTGGGGCCAGATGACTGGCGGTCTTAGCAACCAAGTCGAGCTGCGGGTCCAAGAGAAGGAGTTCAGAAGCAGGAGAAGGAGTAGAAGCATAAGCAGTCGCTAGGAGATTAGATTTGATGGGCTTTAGGTGCCGCCATTGCCACAAAACGAAGTAGCGCATGTGTCCTGCTTTGGTGTCCATTTTCATGTCCTGTCGCCTTGCAAACTCAAGCTTTCTCGTGCACGAATATGTCTTGGAATATTATGTCCGCACACTTTTTGCTGTCACTGTAACTTCATCTATTGTGCTCGTTTGCCCCCTTGATTCTATTCCTATATCTACTAGCACTTCGTTTTGGTTGTCTTCTCACAGCAAACTATTCTGCTGACTATGCTGGCTTTAAGACGAAGTTTGGGTATAAGTTTAGTATGCTGCCGCATTGCCGGAGCTTCTTTAAAAGTTCGAAATGCCAAATGTCCGAACTTAATATTTAAAGCAAAGCTAGCTATTAAGTTAACATATTTGGTATTATTGTAGAGTTCTTAAGTTTTTCCGGCCAGTTGAAAGTGTATTTCTTCCTGATTGCTTCTGACTATCTGCAAAGCAACCTTGTAACTTTACTTTTGACTGTTCCTGGAATAAGTCATTGGCTGGCAATGGAAGCAGCGCTTAACACACATGTAATTAGAAACCCTTCAGCAAAAATGTTTGCCTGATTTGATTCGCAATAATTTTGGCCGTTTGCAATGATTATATAAAAATCCAATACCATTTATTTGCTTCAATCAATTTTAATCAAGCACAACTTTGGGGCACACAAACACACACACAAACACTTAAATACATAAGACCAAAATTGCCAAAGCCAAAGACGACGTTCACCACACACACGCACGCATACATATTCTCCCACCCCTAACATGGGGGAATACGGTTTTATCTTCGGGTTATTACCGCTGAGTGTTGCCACACAAAATAATGCATTAAAGACGACAAGGAATAGGACACAGCACAGCATCAACAGCTGTGGCGACGAGTGCTGCGTCAGGGGGTTGGAGGCGCCGGCACTAAGTCGACTTGCAACCCCCAAAGAGTGGCAAGACAAAAACAACACTTCTACACTACTCAACCAAACCGCTCACACACTCCATTGCCCTGACAGTGCAGCAGTCAACCTGCTGTGCGTTACAAAGTGCATTTCACTTTCCCCAACCCAGACAATAGCCCCTGCCGCACAAGCTAACATATACATGTGTGCCTGTGCTTGAAATCTGTTAAGAGTTGCCCCCGAAGAAATTTATGAGGCTTGCAAGTGTCCAAGTTTGAGTTTTCTTGGGCCTTTGACCAATACCAAAGCTTATAGGCCTGTGCCTCAAACTTAAGCTTTTCCTATTTTCTATTCCAATTTCTATTTCTATAGTATATGCTTTATATAAGACCTCTGTGAGTACACAACAAAAATGCATTGCATACTTACATCTTAAAATTTAATGAAAATCTGCAGCTTACACACACACACACACACACACACATTTGATCAAAAACTGCACATTGTCTGAGTAGTGCTGCTTGCTCCACCAACATCCTCATACTTCATTATTATATGCCCAAAAATCTATATACACACACACATCTATTTCTGTGCTTGTGTTGGTTATCTGTTGTTCTTGTTATTGTTGTTGTTTTTTGTGCTTGTCAGAGCCTGCAATAATAAGTTTTCCATGCACTTAATGTCAAGTAAACAGAGAGCAAGCTTCTTGTTCACCTTCCTAACTAACTCCACTGAGACACTTAAGGTGCAAGTAAAGTTGATGCACTCAGAAAAATAGAAACAAGATTAATAATTCGTTTTCTGTTTCACAATTCTTGGTTCACTTTTTATTTTAATACAGAAGTGTTTAGTCTCCCAAGGGTAATATGTAACTTCTGTTTTCAAACAAATTACTAATACAATTTAACAATTTTTTTTTTCAAAGCATTATTTCAATGACTTTACGAAATACCACGAAATCATATGTTAAATTTGGGTTGCAAATATACTTTAGGGCATTTAAATATGTATATACTTTTTTTCGTGTAGCTACGAAGTTTTGCTTACATTTTCGGCTGCTTAGCTCGGCAAACACCCACACACATACATATAGAGGGCTGTGCAAGGGGTCCCACTTTTGCATAGTTTTGGGCAGTACATTACGCATACGCACAGTGGCGTGACCCAAGCCACACACACATTCTGCCCTCGCATCTCCCACACTGTGTTGAATGCAACTGCAACGGCAGCTGCAACGACTTCTTGTTGCAATTTTCTTAAGATTTCTGCCAAATATGCCACACTGCTCGCACACAGCCATCGGGCATCGCAGCTCTCGCTTGCACCTGTTGAAGACGTCCATTTCGTTGTCTTTGGCCAAAATTTGTTGCTGCTGCATTTTCTTAAAATTTTCTGCAAGTATGTGAGTAATTGCAGCACGTCTCAGCCTTAGCCCTGGCTTATGTGCAATGCATTAAGAAGGAGCTTTCAAATGCACTTTATATATATATACATACATATACATAAACACAAATGTATGTAGACTTTGGTGTGGGTACATACATATATATATAGTGAGATATGTACTATTTCGTTGGGCTCATATATTTTGCAATTTTCGTGCTGCCTTTTGTCAACCCGCCTGAAACTTACATGAATAACTAAAATTTTAATATATGTTTATTAAAATACTCCTAAGTAGCCAACGGGTTGGTGGAAGGTTGAGCGGTTAGGGGGAGAATGTGCAACTTTTGATTGGTCATTGATTGTATACTTTTGGCAGGCAATGTTTGGCTGCATTAAAATTGCAACTGCTTGTTGAGCAGTAAAAACGATGCTGCCCATTTTCATTTTCATCAGCTCCTACTTATTCATGCACATTAGACACATGCATATCAGCAAATAAGCAGCTAATACGATATGCTTGTTAGCCTCACAAAATTTCTAATGTATGTATATACTGCATACGACGTGTGGTCTTAGATTGGACGAAAAGTTGAGAATTTCAAATAATTAAATAAGAAAATTCGATGGGTGGATTTCATCAAGCAGAAATTGTTGTGTGCCATGTGGAAATGGTGACAAATACAAAGTTATTATAATTTTAAAGCTGACCAGAGTTCAACGTACCCTAAGAACGAATAGAGACCTTAGAAGCAAAGGATTATGAGCATAAAATGTTTGGTAAATGTGCTGATTAGTAAAAGTACTTCTGGATGCTTTTTTTGATTGGCTTAGTAATTTTATCATTTTCAAACTATTTAAAAGTTGGAATTTATGTAATTCAATAGGAATAAAAAAATTAATTGCTATGGATATTTCTATTGGTTGTTTTTTAATTAGTTTCTCCTGCAAATGCGATCTAAAAAATTTATGTTTTAGTAACAAGCTAGCATTTTTTTTAAATTTTTATTTGCTAATTGCTTGTTTTGCCAAAAAAGGTTTTTATTTCGCAGCAAACACACATATCAAACATTAAGCTCAATGTAAATGCGATTATAGACCACACCCACAACAAGAACTATAGCTGATTAACGAAATCTATCCATTCAGATGAGGTATAGCACACATATTACGCACATACGCGAGCATTACCATTTGGCTGGTGTGTGCGACTTGCTTAACCTACCTCAACGAACTGTAAAGCCCAAACAAAACCGGGGCCAAAACAAACAAATGCAGCCAATAGGAATACGAGGCTGTGAGCTGTGAGCTATCATGCCACAGTCATAACCATAACTGTGCACTAAGCTAAATACCATCTACACCATTCTAGTTACGCTTCCAACTACACCAACATCCTCCTGCTCCATATCGCTGGTACAGTTTATGGCCATACTCACCCGTAAAGCGTTGCCAATTTTTGAAACGCGCGTCAAAGCAGAAAAAAACATTGGACACAATAAAAGTTTTGTAGGCGCGTTTTGAATAGGGTTGTGCAGTGGGCGGGTAGTTCGGTTGGTGTGGGTGTTAGGTGCACAGGGATTTTAGGGCTGCCTCTCTCTCTCTCTCTCTCTCTGTGTGTGTGCGTGTGTTTGTGTGGGTCTCTTTGACTTTTTTCTATTGGGGGCTGCCGCTGGCGCAAAATATTTCGATCAGGCGTAAAATGTGCGCAAAATTCAACAGAATTTTTTGTGCAACAACAAAAGGCGCATGATGGATGGGGGCTGATGCATGTATGTGCAGGGGTGTGTATACTTTATTATTTATTATAAACACACAGACACACATATAGTTTGTGCCATTGTTGTTGTTGTTATCGCAGCATTTGGTCAAGCGCAAAAAATAGACAAAATGCAGGCGGCAAAAATACGAAAAATAAATTCAAATAAAATGTTCTATATACAAAAATTGCAGTTGCCGCCTGTGTGTAGGTTTGAGTCACATAGATGCAGTTTTGCGTAGGTGTACATTTTTTGATGTTTGCATCTGTGTGTGTGTGTGTGTGTGTGTATGTGTATGTGTGTGATGTTTAGTTTGCCGTTAAGCTGCAGCGCCAGCCAGGGCTGACAACAAGTACGAAAAAGACTATAAAATGTAACAATTTGTACAGACATAAGAAGAAATATTTCAATTGATTTCTCATTTAACTTAAAGTTTTTTGCTTAACTTCATTTCGTATACTTAAGGACATTTTTACGTGGGGCAGATAATGTTAAGTCTGAGAAACTTGTTCCAAACTCTGACTCGGATCGTAACTTTATAACTGGTTATACTTTGTTGTTACATTGTGTCCATGCCTGGTTCTATCTGGCATTTGGTTGCCATGTGGCACCATTTGTTCACCCATGCCCATACTCATACCATTTAAAGCTTAAGTGGCAGATTTTTAATTGAATTGGCTGCAGTTGCAGTTGCTGCACTTCCTGCTGCATTTTGGACCAGCCGCAACCCTTGACCCAAACCACAAGCTGCCTTTCCCCAAAAGCCCCAACCTTTGGACTTGTCACATTCGAATTTTTTTGCCATATTACTAACCATTTGTTTTTGTTATTGTATTAGTTTTGCCCGCCTGCAGCGAATGGAAACGAAAAAAAAACAACACAAATCGTCGGACATTTAGTACATGTTCCATTATGTATATATGTATATATATAGAAATATATAGGCACATTAAGGCGAGGGTATGAGTGCAGGGGGGCAGGTGTAGGAGGGATTTGAAAATAGAGGCGACTGCGCATTTTATGCTGTTCGCTAATGGTTTTTTTTGTTCAAACTTTTTTTGTTTGTTGCAATTTATATAAATATTTTATGTATTATTTATTTTATATATAATATTCCTGCAATTTATTTTTTTTTGCCTTTTAATTTTTTTTTTAGTTTTTGCTTTTTGCGCTTTATAAATATTGCATTAATTTGTTTTTATGCGCTTTTTTGCGAATTCGCATTTATGCATTTTTGATGAAATAGTTTTTGGATTTTACACAACTAATTTTGTTTCCAAGGATGCTGCAAAAAAAATCATTTAAATATATGCATCGAACATAAATTTTTGCAAGATTTACGATGTTAACTCTTTGTTTCTAGGCCGTGATCTCAACTTAGAAACCTTTGTATAAAGTTAAGATAAAAAGCAAGGAATATGTTCTAACCAACTGGCATACAATATTCAATATTATGCCAAATTATGTCAATTAAATCTTATTAATAATAAGTAATTTAAATGTTGGCATATTTATCTACTAGATTAACCGCAAAATGAGCTTTAAAACGTTACTTCATTCATCCGCATTCAAAGTAGCCACATTGAAAGTCGTTTAAATGCATAATATTATCTTAACAAATCAATTGTCTGACTCATTAACCACTGAGCATATTCATTAACCTAATTATGGCCAAATGCCACTTCGAGATCCACAAGATGAGTGCCAAATACATATAGACATAAATATGTGTGTATTAATACACTTGTCGCCCATTGCAACTGTTTAAGCAGGACTCTTGTCTTGTGGCAAATGCCCAAAAGCGCCGCATGAGTCTAGTTAGCGAGCTTTAATTATATATTAGCCAATTGGCCTATTAACTTAAACACTTTGACTTCTAAATGCTCAAGACAAACACCCGCACACAAACACAAATATCTACACACATAATATATATAAATTATTACATACATATATATATATAAGCGTAGAAGATGGTTATTTGAAACTGGAAAATGTGATGAGCGCCGTCAATTTGGCTGGCAAGCTGTAGACGAGGTCGAGGCCTCGTCATACATATTACTGTCCTTGCGGTCCTTGTTGTTGTGGCCGCCTCTTCGGCTTTTGGCACGTGTTGAATGCTGTGCGAGACGATGACAAACATCATGATAGCCATTATAACAACTATAATAATCAACGGCAACAGCAACGGCTATAGGTATGGCACGGCAATAGCAACGGCTTTTGGCTATGCTTCGTGGCCACAAATGCTAAACAATGGCGTGTGGTCCTTTGCCTGATTTTCGGCTCTTCAATGGTGGCCAGCAGCGGTGGGGTTGGCGATGAGCAGGCAATTTGATGCTGAAGCTGTTGACATATTGAACTGTGCAAAAGATGGGAATCATGTTACCCACACTTTCCACCATTCAATTTAGCTTTTCTTTTCTTTTTTCCAAACATTTTTGATTGCACAACCTCCCACCAACCAAGCATTTCCCTTCTAATTTTAGTTGCTGTACTCTCACCAACTCACCCCTCATCCGCCCTGCATGAGATTCTCTGTCCACGCCACAGATATTTTGGTCAGTTTGGCGTGACGAAGAAAAAACCCAAGAGAAGCAAAGAAGCAGAAAAACGCTGTAGACAATCATCAAATAACTGACAGTCCAATCGACGCTTGAAAGCATTTCCCGTTTCTCTTGCCCAGCTTGTAGTTTCCACTTCCCAGTTTCGAGTTGAATTGCGTTTGATTTCGTTAGCTCTTCTGAACTCGAGGGTTGGGTAGTTCCTTTTTTTTTGTTTTGTTTCAGAAAAAAGTTTGAACTGCGGTCTCCAAGTGACGGGTATTTGGTTTAACCAAACCCAACTGAGCCAATCATCAATAGGGCTCAAAGAGTTTAAAGCTTAACAGTCCGCAAACAGTCTTTAAGTTATCCTTTCCAGACTTTCTTAAAAAAGTAGAAAATATGTATCCTTTTGCACACAATCATTAAATGCACATTTGCACTTATAGACGTGTGTTAATAGACCTGATTTTAATCTATATTCATCATCTTCACACTCCCATTTAACAGACAAATACGCTGTGTATTGCTATATCGTTGACAGTCGTTGCATAAATCTAAATGATAAAGACAATAACCTGAACGCAAATCAACAGCAAACAAGACGAAGACGTTGCCACGGCTCGGCTACAACAGCAGCCAGCCCAGACAGCCCCCTTAGCCCAACTACTCTAAACCCTTGGGGCAACAATGATGACACACAAGCCGCAGCCCTTGGGCACTATGGCTGTTGTTGTTTTTGCCAGTCATAGAAGAAAAAAACAAAAATCAGTCGATTTTTATGATCAGACGACGACGACGACGACGACTACGCAAAGACAAAACTCAAAAAAATATTTTAAAAAATTGTTGAAACAGCGTCGGCTTGCGGGGGGGCTATAGCGGGAGGGGGGAAGTGCGCTCAATAAACACGCACCGTCGGCCGAGACCGACCTCAACCCTCTAAGCTTAGAATTTCTTTTGCCAAAGGTACAAATAGCCCAACGCTCTTGACCCTTTTCCACTCACACCAAAAGCAAGGGAGAAAATAAAAAAAATATGTATATAGATATATATATATATATATATATATATATATATTTGTATATATAAAATGAAACTGAATCCGCCAGTCGCTGTTTTTCTTTCTCTCTCTCTCTATCACTCTCTCTCTTTCGTTCTCCCAGTCTCTCTCGCTCTTTTATTCTTTACAAAAAAACTTCACGCTGCCCAAACCAACAACACAAAACCCACAGCCGACCCTGTCCGACTCCACAACCACCCCACGCAGCTTGGCACACGGCATCAGACAAGCGACAACAACGTTGTCCACTTTCGCACCATCCTTCCCTCACTCGTCGCCCGTTTCTCTCTCTCACAGCATACGCACAGAACAAGTCGCGGCTAGCCCATCTCCGCCCTTGCATCCCCTTCCCCATCCCTTTCATGGGTTGTCCCTGCCAACGCTGAACGGCAGCAACAACGTTGCCGGCTCATCGTATATTTTTCTCATTTATTTTTCAAGCTCCCAACTCCGCTCTGCCAACTTCGCCATCACATCCCATATCCCCCACCCCCCACCATCATCATCAAACCCAAGCGCATACCCAACCCAAAATGCCGCAAAGCATGCTTTATTTTTTGTGCGTTTTTCATATCCGAAACGCCGACGAGCACCCTGCTAACCCATACCCCGGCACCCCGCACACACAATCAAACGACGAACCGACCGATCCCAACCGGCCTTTTTTTTCACCATGCCGGCGAAAGACAAAAGCAACAACAACAACAGCAACAACAACTCACACTCTCAATCCCACTCGCACCAACACACACACACACACATACACAAACCCAATGCCCACTCTCAGCCTTTGGTGCCGCTCTCAGTCACATTGTTGCTGTTGTTGTTGCTGCTGCTGTTGCATTTTTGTTGGCGACGCGCAAAAAAAAGCAACAAAAATAATTGCCATTCCCCTTTCGCCCCTATCCCGACACACACACACACAATACACCACACTCAACCCACCAACCACTCGGTAACACCTCACACTACCCAAACACTCACTCACCCACTCACTCGCTGACTCCCAAACCATTCACAAAACTCGACACTCAGCTGTTTGTCAACTCATCTGCCGTCGCCATCCGCTGTTTCTCTCATTCCCCTTTTGCTTTGCTTTTGCTGTGCGCCCGTCGCTTCGTTCGTTGGTTCGTTGACGCCGCCACCGTCGCAGTTGCCGTTATCGGCGTTTCTCTGTTTTTGTACTCATATCCCTCGACTCGACCATGGATCCAGTCGCCCAGCACATTGCCCATTGCCCATTGCCCGTCGTCGTCCGAGCACATTGTGTTGCACACTTTTTGGCATTTGCCTTCCACACGCACATTCCGCGTTCTCCATGTGCTTTTTGGCGGCGTCCCACATTCATTTCGCCTTGCTTGCGCGCATGCCCAGCGCTCTCACTCGCTCACACGCACACACACACTCGTACGCTCTCTGCTCTCAGCGAGTGGTGCGCTCTCTTGTGCTGCCGCAGTCGGCGTCACAGGCTCTAGCCGCTAGAAAACGCATTTGTCTGTCTCTGTTTTGGTCAGTCAGCAGTTGGCTTTCGTCGTGTTTGGTTTGCCTCTGGTTGAGCGCTCTTAACTTTTGAGTACAAATCACACTTAAATAATCTCAAAACAACCGTTAGCGTTTAGTGTGCCAAAAAGTTCGCTTGTTGCATTCGTCGCGAACTAAGCCAACAACAACAATACAAAGAAACAAATCAAAGCCGTGAACGAAACAATCCCAAAGTGTTTCACAACAAATACAAATAAAAAATATTTAAAACAAAATAAAATAGCGCGCCAAAAAATTAATTGTTGGATATTACTTACATTTTGAATCATAAAGTCAAGTATTGTGAACAACAGTGTTTAGTGCTAAAGATAATAATAAAAGTTGCCTGCTGCATAGCAACTTTGATATCATAGAGTTTTGGCAACGTTTGCGTCAATTCGATTCTTTGATTTTTGGTCGATTTCATTACTCACAGCAGGCAATCAAAAAATTTGCCAAAATTCCGAAAAATCCGAGAAAAACACCAAAAACTTCGACACGTACCGCATCGGCAACCGGTGGCGGTGGCGGCGGTGCTGGCGGAGGTGCCACCACCAGCACAAAAATGGCATCTAAAAGAAAAGCATCGGTGTTGCTGCACAAGGTGAGTGTGGTTCAGTCACCACCCACAAACCGACCAACCTTTCCTAACACACATTTTTGTAAATTGTGACGTCATAAGAGTATTCATGAACATGAACATTAATTTATAAATTAAAAAACAACATAGGTCACACCATCATAATAATAATCATAATATAAATTGTGATCAAGCTTTCGCTTGACCTTCTCAGTAAATGATACAGCTGCCATTCTAGTTAAAAGCCATTATTGCTTAAGATTTATCATAGTTTTCATTGCATTTGTTCTTAACACTTAAGATTACTTACCTTTGACCTTATTGCTTTTTAAGCTAGACCATAATTTCATGCCCAATCCTACAATTCGCTGAATTTTTGTCATCATCTTGCGTTTAGACGAATATGAAATCAATTTGGTTCCCCCCACAAAGCCAGACATTCGCTTTCCTTTGCTTTTTTTCTACTTTGTGACAACCTTGGACCAGCAGCCGCAAAGTAAATATATACACCTTCCCAGCAAAAAAAGAATTCAGAAAAAAAACCCTAGACAGTTGCAAAACATATTACGAATACGACGCGTAGGCAGGAGTAGCAGCCGCAGACGCAGCAGCAGCAGCGTAAGAAAACCTGCTTCTAATACCGATTTGGATGAAATGGCGCCTAGACAAGCTGAAGAAGGGAGGGTAGAAAGGCACACTCTAATGATATACGACAACGCGCCAACTGTGTGTTGGTGTGAGTGTGTATATTGAGTATATATAGAAGCGCGAAGTGAGTTGACGTTTGTGTGTGGGTGTGTTTCATTTGATGGTCGTGGCAATGGATGACTGCGGCCCAAAATGAAACGTAACACAAACACACACGTACACACAGACATACACACCCCTCACACGCCCAACACGCCACACAAGCACACCCACACACACACATGCACTCACCCTTAGATGGCACCCATTCCCCTTTACCCAACCTCAAAAGGGCGCACATTTTGCCCTGCACGGTAATTCATCAAATGACGAAGACGCAAGGCAAAGACGAAAGCTAAGGCAAAGGCAACACCAAATGGCCGATGGGTTTGGGCGGTAGTTAGCGGGGATGCGGAAAATGGTAGATGGGAGCCTGGGCGCCAGCATTGCCGCCACAAAAGAAGTAAAGCTTCTTCAGCCAAATGCCGCCAACCATGCTACCATCGCACCCATTCCCATTCCCATTCCCTTCCCGCAAACCCGCAACCGATACACACCCACAAAGTCCAAAGACTGTCCAGCCAGCTAAACCAAGTTTGTATGTGCTGCTTACACATTAGTTTTGAGAAGGGTATAACAGTTAGTTCGATGGGTTTGTGAATATTAAAGAATTTAGATAAAGTAGGGTATTAACATATTTCTGTGCTTATAAAATGAATTTAAACAAATAATATATTATATAAGGAACTTAGTTTGAATATACTATGAAGAAAATATTTTAACTTAAACATTTGCTATAAACAAAGCAAACTCTATTATAACTTTAATAAGGTAATTGGTTAGAGTATTTCAGATTCTTTACACATTTTCTAGACTCTTTAGGTTGTTTGTTTATTGCAAATATGGGTGGGTCCGGGAACCAGAGAAGGGGATGCACCAAGACGGGCCCCCAAACCCGGTGAGTAACAAAAGCATTGACTTTTGTATATAGTCAGCGGCATTTGTATATAAATAGTAGTGTGGGTGTGTGTGTGTGTGTTTGTGTCAAAGGCAACTTCAGACCAGGGACAGTTACGCTGCATACATATGTGAATAGTTGAGGGTGTGAGAAATTGGATATGTCTTTGTGTATGTGTGTGTGTGTGTATGGATGGTCAAGCTTTGTGCTTAAGCGCACATAAGCCGCCGCAGGACATCGTGTCCAAGAACGTCTTTCAGTTTAATTTGTACCTTTGAAAATTCTACCAAAAAAACCTTTAAGATCTAAAAGTTATCTCCAGTGTCAGGCATAACTTGTTATGCTGCTCAGCTGTAATCAAACATGACTTCAGTGACGCTGCAACTGCCAAGTTCTAGTTGGATTGGTGGAAAGTAGTTTACGCCCACCCCTTCTGCGGCATGCATCTATTTTTTGGGCAAAAAGTTTAGATTGAGGGCTGTGGCGTTACGGTTACACATTTCAGCGTTAGTGTTGCTGGCAAGCAGTCAGGCAGTCAGGCAGACAGGCAGACAGGCAGACAACGTACCAGGCGAATCGAAGCAGACATAGAGAGAGAACCAGTCAATGTCGTCAACAGCCGGGACGAGGACCAGCAGCAGCACCAAGCACCAGCACCAGCGTCAGGAACTCAGGAAGCGGGCGTATTGAAAGTAGAAGGAGGTTGCATCTTTTGCGACAACAACGTCTTTCGACTTGGCTGTCTTGGGCTCGCATCTCTGCCACGGTTAGATGTTACGGAAAATTGCTTACGGTTTTTTGCACACACCAATACGCACTTGTATACACATGTGTGTATGTGTATGTGTGGTACCACACATGAATAGATCAGAGGGTGGCCGTGGGGAAGGAGCGGATCAGAGGGACTGAGGCTGGATAGATGCTAGCATCACATCATACAAACAGACAAGTTAGACAGCCCAAGACCCTCATCTGCTCATCCATAGCTCGAAAATAGAAATAGATGACAAGAAAACCAACGAAGACATTGCTGAGTTAACTTCTCCCCCCACTGGAATGGGTAAAGAACGATGGGGACAACGACAAAAACGACGACGATGACGACGACGACTTTGGCTAAGGGCAAGCGACAAGCTCGACGGGTTACATTTCGGGTAATGCCACAGACACTGAGAGAATGAGTTGAATATGTGTGTTTTTGCTTGGTTGGAAAAGGGTATCAAAGAATCAAAGATGATTGAGGATATGAAATTATTCATGATAGCCCTATAATTATGGTTTAAAATTAAAAGCTGTGATTAACTTCATAGCTTAACAGATGAAAAGGTTTTGGTACAAGCTTGAAAAAGCTAAGTTTGAAGTTCTTGATGAATCTTATTGAAGAATAACTTAGATGTTGCTGGGATACTTTGATCAATTGTATTTGTACATGTTCAGAACTGTTATCTATATTATCAAGACCAGGATCTTAGACATTAGGCAATGCAATCCAAACATTTTTTTTTTTTTGTTGTGCAGCTCATCACCAGCTTCTGGGCTTACCATTCTCCAGCTTCCTTCACAAAACACATCCATACACACCCATATAAATAACAGCCATCAGCTCAAAAGCATCTCCCCTTCACTTCTACACTCCTACACATACACATATATAGACAACTTCCACTTCCACAAAGAAGGCAACAGCATCACACACTCTTGTTAACGAAAAACCTGCCATGGAACGAAGAACGTCTTTACGTACTGTCAAGCGCAAAACAGACAAACCTAGGTGGCGAGGCCACCACCCATACCACATTGACTAACACACACACAGACATACACTTACTGGCAACTGAGCTGAACTCCATCTTGGCCAAAATGAAGGCGCTGCAGCAACAGCAGCTGTGGAAGGCAGCAGCAATGTATTTCAGCTACAGCCACAATCAAAGTTGCTGCGAAAACTGAGTTAAAGGCGGGCACAGACTTAGCTCAGCCCCAGTCTTAATATACACTCACACACACAAACTCACATCTAGAAATCCCACATCACAAAAAGGATGCCCGACAAGCGACGCCGCCTCCCAATATACACACACACACTCACACATACGCACACACAAAAACAATGCCAAAAGTTTCTATACAGCACAAGGGAAACGAGAGGCGGATGAATCGACGGGGGCTTGGGGGTAGGTAAAGGCGCCTCACCTTCGTGCCAAGTTGCTTTTGCGCTTGCCTTGCCATGTTGCCAAGTCAAAGGCTCCATGCATTCTCGCCTCCTTCCATTCCCAACCCTACCCATCTGCCCACAAATTGTGTGCTACACTTTTCGTAGGCACAGCCTCAGCCACACACATGTGTGTATGTGTGTGTGTGTGTTCGTATGCTTGTGTGAATGTGTCTTCGACTTTGGCTTAGTATTTTTGGTTAATTTTCTTGCAGTTTTAGGTTACATTTTTGGCTTTTCCCCCTGTCCTAGTGTGTGATGGCTGCCACCCTTACACCCAAACCTCCTTCAATCTAACCGCCTGCCTGCCTGCCTGCCTGCCCTCCAGGCCTTTCACTTGTAAAAGACGTTTGCTTAAAAGCCACCACACCAACAATACACAAACACACACACGCACACTCATACTCACACTAGCATTTAGTTAGTTTGTGATGCTTTTTAGTGCCAGCGAGCGAGACATCTTAAAGGGGTGCCAGCACACACACATGGCAGCTGGCAACGTTGGCTCAAGTCCTGCCTCGTCTCCGTCTCCGTCTTCGTTCCTGTCTCTGTGTTTTCTTTCGTCCCTTTCTGCTACTGTCGCCAGCAGGCAGCATACAAATGAAACCCATGTCAGTTTTGTAGCAAGTTCGCTCTCTTTCTCTGTCTTTCCTTCTTTTTTTTCCCTGCCCCGCTACAGCTGAGCTTCCAGTTAGTGCCTTTGCCTGTTCTCTGTGCTTCTTACCCTTCATTATGTGCCCGGTTTTTGTGCTGCTAGTTGTTGCTTTTTGCTGATGAGCTACAACGGTCCAAAAAAAAAAAAAGAAAAAAAGCGTAAGCAAAGCCAAAAAAATTTTTTATGCTTTCCGCCTTTGTGCGCTGTTCATCAGCCGCATTTTACTTTTATTACTTGGGACAACGTCTCCAGACCAAAAAGCCCCAAAAGCAACTACACCCACCCGGCCAAGCCCAGAGAAATTTGCAGCTTAATGAAAATAAAGCCTGCCTTCTTCTAGCATCTGATCCCCTATTTCCTAAGAAACCAAAAGCAAAGTCCAGCAATGGCCACACGATTGATGTGTAGTCGAGCTGCACACTTGAAGGCGTCGCTGGTCCTCCCTTTACCCCCTTTTATTCTTACTTTTTTGCTTAAGGTTATTGCTAGCGACAGCGCGCTACGTTGTCGTCTTTAGCCTCTCGTCGTCGTCAGTAGAGCGGTTTTTCTTGGCACACAAAAGCGAATCCAAACTCAAACTCAAACCCAAAGCCCAAACCCCAACCCCAAACCCCAAACCCAAGTCGATGTCTTAACCCCTCCTTACCTACCTAATGGTCGCCCACTCGAATGCTCAAAACGCCAACACAAAACGATTCATCTTCTCGTGCTTTCAATCCCACCCGAGCCACACAGCACATTGGAGCCAACTTTCCGCTTAGCTAAAACGTTGGCCTTCATTGTTGAAGCTACGTTTTCGTTTCGTTTATTTCTCTTTCCTTTTCATTTTTTTGCTTTCCCTCCTCGATTTCTCATCCATTTTTTGTTTGCAAGATTTTTGGCTGGCGGCCTTATCTTTGGGGCTTGAGCAACGTCTTCAACGTCTTGCCTGATGCTGATTCACAGCGATGGCTGATGCCTGAGGCCTGTCCCACCCTCTCCTCTTCCCTTTTATTCTTTCACTTCACTACCCCAAGCAGCCACATCGTCTTCACTTACAGTCCCTGGGTAGCTGGGATAACAGAACGAAAAAAGGTTTCCGGTTGCGACTTCCTTTTGGGCTATAGCGTTTGCCCCACCCCAACCCTTGTCCGTTCGGACACCAGAAGCAGCTCAGCACACAAATTAGAGAACTTTGCAGGCAGCGCTCCCCAACGACATTGGGCAAACGTTGCAAGGCACAAAATGCTAGAAAAAATTGAATATTATTTTTATATATATATATATATATATATATATATATATTTTGCTACATGAGCAGTGAAGAGGGTAAAGGTGGAAACTTTTAAGACAATAGTATTTATTTTAAATATATTCTATCCCTTCAAATTAATTCTAGAGATTGGTCAATAAAATTGGTATATTCAATGCAACAATTAGTTTACATTTTTCTCGATCCTTCACAGGTCGAAAGACTATGTTGAAACTTCATTGGAATAGTTGTTTGTTATATTATTGCGTCACATGCTGTACACACTTCAAGACTTTATCGTATATTGCGCGATTTAATCACAAGTTGTCTGTTCGCATCAAATAGGCAATTTAGATTTGCTTTAAAACGCAAGTCACACCTCCCATTTCAGCCTACAACAAAATTAGCTATTGAGTGCACACACTAGACACAAACCCCCTTCCCACCCCCTTCCTCTACCCACATTCCCATCCAATCCACCAAGCAGGGTTCCTTATTCCCTTTTTCCCATGGCTATGCCAATTTACCCCCGCACTCTATACCAATCTACTCGCTCACTATCAGGCAGGCAGTGCTAATGAAATGCGCCACGTAGCGTGCGCTAGCAACTTTTGCCCGGCTCTTGGCTCTAGGGGTAGTTGTTGGATTCCTTCGCCCTGCTATTGAATTACTCAAGCATCGCAGTAGTCAGCAACGTCCTCATCGTCGTCCTCGGGACTCCAGCTCAAGCAACTAGCTCAAGTCAGCAACATTTCAGCGAGGACGCTGTCTTGTACCCTTTCAACGCTCTTGTAAAATGTGGGCGGTGCACAAGCCTCACCCTCTTCTCAGAGCTTCACTCGTAGTTGGCAGGCCAAAAAAAAAAACAAGAAAAAATTTATGAAATAAAAGAAATTTTTGTACTACTGGGGCTTTAACAGGAATATGCGCTTTATTTTCTACTACTATGAAGTTGGCAACTGGACTCTAGTTGGTGCCAGCGGCAAAGGTGGTTGCTATCTGAGACAAACTGTGGCAAGAATTGGCAAATATTTGCAGTTCAAATATTGATCAACTTGGGAAAATATAACAAGATTAATTTTCAATAGATCTTATCAAGTTAAGCAGCCCCAAAATCGGTCTTTTTTTGTACAAATATTATTTAGAGTAATTTAGAGCCCACTACGTAAATTTTATATTATTCGTAGATAGGTTTTCAAAGACAATTATGCAGTACAAAAAAAATACAATTTACCAGATAAATATAAAGTCGAGAGGGAAGTATTTACTTTGGTTCACTAAATTCTTTTTACTATATTGGTTTTCTTTGAATTTTGTGATAATTCTTACTGAGTATTCTCCCTTCATTCATAACAAATTCTACAGAACTTACAAGTATTTTTAAAACATTTCTATTCGACCGAAAGTCTACCACTGTGCAGCATCATGTACCCTGTCAGTTGTCTTTGATGCTGCCAGTTGTCCTTCACAATCCACACCCATTTGTACTCCACCCATTTCTATTACTTACTCCCACGTTTTATCAACCCCTTCTATAAGCATTTACTTGCCTTGTCCCATTGTCGCTACCCACACACGGCACTGAATTGGAAACTGTACAAACAGCAGAAGAAGCAGAAGCAGCTGAAGCAGAAGCAGCTGAAGCAGCACAACAGCAGTGGCACCGTCATTCTAGGCTAACCTAACCCTTCATCAGCAAACCAACACCCACAGTAAGCTCAACCTCAACCTCACCCTTTCAGATGGTTACTCCTGGTACTACGGTCACTGTCTGTCCGCCCCGTTTGCTTACTTTGCCAGCGCAATTTTTATACAAAAATTTTCTTGCCATTTTTCCCCGTCCACTCTCGAGCATAATTTTGGGAGGAGGACTGAAAGAAAAGAAGAGCACCCGCGTTCAGCGCGAAGAGTCACTTGGTAGTGGGTGTGGGTGTGGGTTCGGCTATGGGTATGAGTCTGAGTGTTCGTTGGACGTCTAAAGGACTAGGGGATCGACCAAAAGGACTAAAGGACTAGTTCACGCGGACGTCGTCCGTAACGCTTTTTATTAGAGTATTTCAGTTGCTTCGCGCTGCTGATGTTACTCCCACTACCAATTTAACACTCACCCCCATCCCTTGGGTGGTAGTCCTTGCTCATCAGCGTGCGGCTCTCCGCTCTACCCACCAACGGATTCTGTAGAGCTGCCTTTGCACGTTTGTCCATTTTAAGTTCGAGCTCTGCCCGTGGCACTCATCCAGCAGCAGCAGTAGCAGCGTCGAGTCCTTCAGCTGGTTGCCATATTCCTCTACCACGCCCCCGCTCCGGACAACCCTCGCCTCACCCTCATTTATTTTGCACCCACGCCTGCCTGCCAGGCAAAGTTTGTCTTGCGTTTCGTTTGGGTTTTCATTTTTTAGATTATTCCTTGCTTTGCTCACTCCAACAATATTCTGTTCCATGTCTGTTTTTTTTTTTTTTAAATATACTTTTTACCCTGCTCTGTTATCATCCAGCTCTATGCTGGGGCTTGGCCGAAGCTAACGAGCATGTTACTCCTTTCCTTGCCTTTCCTTTCGCTTTTATTATTATGCTTTGGCGCACATTCCAGCTAAAAACGCAAAAAAAAAACACAAAAAAATGGAAATGAAAATGAAAAAAAAAAGTTTTGTACCGCTTCCACGTTGCCTGGCTACCCGCCCACATTTCTGAACGTTGCAAAAGTTGCATGTTGGACTCGGACTCAGACTCAGACTCGGACTCGGATTGGACTCAGAGAGACTCATAGAGACTCGGACTGGGGCCATATAAAATAATAACAACTAACTAAAAATCCGTACGCTTTAGCTGCAAAACTCTTTTGTTTTGCTTACTCTTCTCGCTTCTCCCTTCATGAATATAAGCCCGAAACTACTCGCTAAATAACAAAAATAAAAAAATGTAGTGGAGGTAACAAAAAAACAACAAATAGAGAGAAAAAAAAAATTTTTTTGTTTGGCCCGCTCAAATTCAATGCAAAAGTTTCGCCTACTGACGGCAGCCCACATAAATTTCCTGCCCAGCCAGGAACCCAGACCGATTCCACCCACCTCAAGGCACTCTATTTTTGGCCTGGCTGGAAAAGTTTATCAGCGGCCAGCGCTTCCTGCGTCTCAACCCCAGCCGAGTGCTTTAGCGACCCCCCGACCGCTTGTTTGTCTTACTTTTGACCTCTATAAACGCGGCGCCGGCGAAGCCTTTCTGTAGCAGCCGATAATAATGAATTAGAAAGCAGTCGAGTGCAGTTTCCAGTCAGAATTATATATAGAGCGCTTTTGGTGTGTAAAGGGATCAGCCGAATAAACTATAAGCAGTTGCCTTTTGAATATAATGAACTTGAGCTATGTCTACACCTTGCGGATAGTTTACTAAGCAACTGGAAAATAAAAACTTAGTATTTTTCTTATTGTAAAACTCTTACGTATCTTATGTTTAACTAAAATGTATATAATTTGAAAATATTAGATTCTATTCTTTATTCTTAAGCATTTTGCCAACACAAGCATATACAATTAATAACTAATACAATCCATTTTGTTCTATTTTTTTATTTACAGGTAAGCAATAAATGACAAAACTACATTCCCATTTTGTAAACTGTAAGTACGGCAAACATTTGGTTACTTGTGTGTTTATTTGTTGTTTCTGCTTATTTGATATCAACAAAAATTCTCACACACAAAAAACTTTGTCCGAGCCACTTCATAAACGCATAAAGGGACACAACATGAAATGAAAAATGTTCCTTCTCTCTCTCTTTCTCTTAACTTAAGCAGCTTAAAATTAATTTACATGCAACTGGCACGGGACCTGACTGGTTAGGCAAATGCAAGGGGAAAGAAGGGTTCTAGGCTCTTGCAACACAAAAAAATATCCAGTTGCAGTATAGCATAGAATTATACATTTGCCGCCGGAAGTTGCAAGTGGCTGTTGCGTTGCTCGCACCGACTAGAAGGGTAAACAGAGATAGAGAGAGAGAAAGCGAGGAGTGGTGGCGGGGGTACAGGGTGGTCAACATGCAGTGCCACCTAAAACCTAACCTCAAACCCTCCTCTCCCCCCACGACCCAACCACGCACTTAATAATACGGTTTATTAGCGACATAAGCACATCCGAAGCTGGGTGCAGACATTTTAATTGGTAGGCGAGTGCATGGTAACATAAAAATTATAGTCGAGTGCTGCATTATAAGGACTGCCAAGGGAAATGCAATGGGATGTGCAATGGGACAGGGGGCAGGTAAGGGGAGCGATGCACCCCATTAACAGCGAGACTGTGTTTCAAACAGGGGCACAAGGCTGAGGCAATTGAAATGTAGGATATACTCGTACTTCAATCATTGGCTGCTTTTGTCTGCCAACTGTTGGCTCAGTGAGTTAGTGGAGAGGAGAATCGCAACAGGAGGAAGAGTAGATGTGTGGGCGCCTCTGAGTGCTAGGTGTTGCGTAAGCGACGGGGGCTTAGTAGTTGCCACAAATTAAAAATGTGCTGTGGTTTTCCTTTCTTTCTTTTTTTTTTTAATCAAAGCCGCATTAAGAGCTCATAGATGCATACAGATAGGGGGCTAAACACAACGCATCATAATTTTGGTATAAATGCATAGAATATGTCGGAGTGGTGCTTAAGAAGTCGAAAACAGACTCAGGATATTGTTTCAAAATATTTTCACATAAATGAAGAGTTAAAAGGCTGAGCTTATTTTGGGTTTTCTTGAGTAAATACATATTTTATTTTAATACATTTTCTTACATACAAATCAATCATTTAAGTCTCTAAATTATCTCAACAGGTGCACTTTGACATTTAAATTTGATTCTAGCTCTTTTACCCTTGGAAAATATGAATATTACACCTAAAGTGCCTGATGCACAGTGTAATTGAGTGCTGTTTATGAGCAGGAGCTTAAACAGCCAGTTGGGATGTCTTGTGAGATGTGGGTGTTGCCCATTTAAATACAGCGAAATGTTGCCGTTCAGGTTGCAGCTTAGCATTTTTCGTGCCTCGTTGCAAGTCTCGACAAACAATTCCGCCGTTTTGGCCAGACTCTGAATTTCAGTTTGAGTCTGAGTCTGTGTGCCCAAAGAGAACCCAGAACCCTTTTCAGCTGCCGTCGGGTCGGGTTGTTTGCTGCTGTTGGCTGGCAGACGTACGAATTTTCCACATCCCTAAATCGCTAATCTGCTACGCATTTTTGCTGTGCCACAGCCACAGCCCAGACCGTACCCAAACCCTGCACCCCTCTTTGTAATAATTTTGCTATATTTTTTTCTGCTCCCCTTTCGCTCCCGTTCTGCCTTTTATTTTTATTATTATTATTTTTTTTTTTTTTGCTGCACCCAAGCGCAAATCGGCAACTTTGAGCTGTAAAGTTTGGCGGTGCTGGCGCTGCTTATTCGCCCGGGGTTTAGCTTGGGTTACGTCCAGAGTTTGAGTTAAGGTCTGCCTCCCCTCTATACAACCAACCGCCCACTTGCCCCACCCACTGTAACGTCACATATGTGCGAGGGCGCGATAAGGCGTCAGAGAAATTGAAATTGTTACCATTTGTGAAGGTTGCCAGCGTCGCCATCGTCAGCTAGACGACGCCAACGACGACCCTGCTGCCTGCCAGGCATGTTACGAAGGTGTGCTAACCCAACCGACTCGCTAGAAAAACAAGAAAACGTCAGTTTTCTTCGACGTGCCGAAGATAAGATACCCTTACACTTGCTCACATATAAAAATCAACTTTGCAATAGTTGCTGTGACAAGACTTTTGGACTTTAAGCCACAATTATAGCAAAAAATTACAATATCCATTCTTATATTAATTTGACTTAGAACAGAGTTGAAGATGCGACATTTCATGCGTCACATTTGTTGTGACAAGTCATTAGTATCCCATTGCAAGGGCATTAAAAAAAAGGGACGCAACTTTCGCTACGGCGAAGGTTGTAAAACCGCCAGCGACGACATGGGAAATGGGCAAATGGCGAATGGAGCCGTTCCGAGCATTTTGTGTTGCCAACTTTCTGGCGCGCTCGCAAAACTCAAGTGCGCTTTGGGGACGCTACAGCGCGTGTTGTTATTCCAAGGGAAGAAGTTATGGAGAAAGGAACAGTTAGGAAGCCGCATGTATATAGCTGGGACTGAGGCGTTGTTGATTATGATGGCACTGGCCATCAAATTGCGGAATTCGCTGGGCTTGGCTTTATTTCGGTGCGGAGCTGCTTTCCGCCAAGACAGAGAGAGAGAGTGAGAGGGAAGAAAGGCCAAAGAGCACAAGAAGTTGACTCAGCATCGAGCGTAAATTGCAGTTGAAAATGACTGGAATAAATTGGATTATAGCTCAAGTTATGACTTATACAGGATAAAAATTTCAGTTCATGGGATATTAGATATTACTTTTACTCATCTGTTTTGTCTCATGTTAAACAATTTTGTGAAGTTTACTTTATATTATTTATCTTGTAACTGGAAAGGCATTAAGTATGAACATTTTTGAGCACCGATCCACCGATCTTTGCCATCCCAAGCAATAAACAAAAAAAAGCACCAATCTATCATATTTGGGCTCATTTCCTGCAAATCTCTTCTTTTGCAACGTATATTCGTATAAATTCATGGCAACTCCATTGGCCCGCTCACTTCAAAATATAAGTTCAATCCGCTGATAAACCAGCCCAAAGCGAACCCAACCCTTTGCCTATGCTTCTCCCCATTCATTTTCTTCTATGCTTTGTTAGCCACCAATGTGGCAGCCAAGAAAAAAGTTTTCTCCGTTCACTTTTTTTTGGCAAAATGTTTGTTGTATTATCTAGCTGGGTAAAAAAAATGGGGCGCCCATTTTTACCAAAAAATATCACCAAAAAAAAAGCAAGAGGAAGACAAAAATGAAAGAATGAGCAAAGCAAAGAGAAAACCCACGTGAACTCATGCCAACAACAAAACGTTTGCCGCATCTTTTGGGATTTCTTGCCTCGTTTAAAAATCATTCAAGCAGCAGACACAACCCAACCCAGACCACACACATTCTCACAACCACTCCGCCCACCCAATCCCCACCCACAGACAGCGGCACAAATTGTGTCAAAAACGTTTGGCGCTGTCGCTGGCGGCATCATCGCTGCTGCTTTGGCGGAGGGTTTAAGGGGTGTGTTTTGTGGGTCCACCTCTAAAACGTTTGTTTGGCATTCCCCCCTTTTATTTTTTTTATGTTTTTGCGCAGTCCCCAGCGCCAGTAAGCATTCTCTCAGTCTCTTCTTTCCCTATCATCTCGACGAAACTTTGACGCCTAACGAAAGAGGCAGCAAATAATTCATCATTTTGCCTTCAGACTTCAGAGCATTTCCTCTGCCATGTCGCTGGCAAATCCAGCGCCTCGAAGTTGGCTGCCACGCAGCTTGGCACTGGCTAAGATATGTTGGGTTTGGTGGGGGGTTGGTGTTTTCGGCTATACTTGGCCCGACAGCTACCCTGGCTGAATACTGCCCCGGTGGGCTCTGTAAACATAAAGGGAGAGGGAAAAATATTATTTGGAACGGTTTATCATCAATTTTATGTGCGATTTTTCTTTTATTTCTTTCTTCCATTTCATTTCTTTTTGTTGTTGTTGTTTTTTGCGCTTTGCTTTAAGTCTGATGCTTTGCCCCCCATATTCCGCACTTCGTTTTCCGCACTCTACACCTGACCAGAAACTTGGCTACATTTTGGCTTCCTCTCATTCTCTCTTCTCAGTTATCTTTAGCTCTCACAATGAGTTCCGCTACCAACTTCAAGACCACTCGCTGTGATTCTGTCGTTGCGAGTGAAAATCAACTGAAATTCGATTTGATTATGATTTGTTTCGATTGAAGACGTTGTCAGTTCAAGGGGTTTGTGGAAGGAGGGTTGGCCAACCGTTACCCGCTACCTTCAGCCTAGCTATGAGTCACGCCAAAGTGCAATGAGTAGAGTCGCTGTGAAAGTTAAATATGATTTTTGACATTGCTAAGCAATCGAAAGATTGCCATTTAATGCAATTTTCTAACGACGCTTTGGAGTCTCGAAATAATGCTTCTATTGCAATACTACAAGTAGTTTGTATATTGATCTTTTTGGATAAAATCTTAAGTAAAGATGATGAAAACAAATAATAATTTAAAACAATTGTACAAAATCATATTGCTCGTTCGCTCTGTTGGGTAGTATTTTTGTGAGTCTTCAACAATTATATGAATACTTTTTTAACTAAATTTATCATTGTTTTTTATTTTTTGTTTTTCTGAAATTTTTTTTAAATATTTCCATTATTTAATAAATGTTTTATAAATAATATACCACATTTATATATTATTTGTGCAGGATTTTTTGCTGGGTATTGTTTAGCTTTAATAAAAAAACAATTATTGGTACACGGCTGACAAAAAACCTGTCAAAGGCAGCAACGCATCAATCAGCGGTAAATGTTCCCTATCCATCCCTCACACATAGCACTGAAACAGTAGTACAAGCAAATCAAAATTATGTGTACATGCACATATTTTTTTTTTTTATATCATTTTTTAGATTTTGTTTAATTTTGTTGCGTATTTGCAATGATTTCCCGTTGTTCGCCAAATTTTAGTTTGTTTAATATTTTATGCATTAAATATTTGATAGCTCGCAGTCGCTGTACACCAAATACAATCAGCTACATACAGCAAAGTGAATAGCTTTTTTTGTCTTCTCAATGCACTCAAATTTACATGCAAGAAAAAAAGTACAACACAATAGAAATAAAATTAAAAACATTAAAAGGAAATATATATTAAAATGCAAAAAAAATACTTGTATAAAATTGTGTATGCAACTTTTGCTGTATTTGCATATTCAAATAATTTTTTATAAAATAGGTTTATGAAAAAATAGACTTTTGCACATATTGCGTATACGAAGTGTATGCGCACACACAAAGATTGCATAAAATATGAGAAGCGCATAGAAAAATCAGCGCTGCATTAATAAAGCAACCCAGCCCAAAGCCATATTCTATTTCAATTAACTTATTTATTCTTTTTGTTGTTTGTACTTTATGAATATTTTTATTCTGCATATTTGATACACATGTATGTATGCATGCCAATTTCTGGTATTTTATTTTAATAACAAACGCAACATTTTCCATGTTAATCAAATCATTTTTAATCATTCTTTTTTTATCCATGGCATTTTTTCCGTTAAACCAAATTTTGGCAATTAAATACTTTTATTAAATACTGCGCCAATTCCATTTAAGTGAATTTATATTGAGGTTCTATGTATGTGAAGTGCATAAACTGCCGCTTATTGTTGAGACACTTGTGAGTCACTTTCCCTACACTTGTCAGCCGCTCGTTTTACGCCTCATCTGTCAGCACTTTATCCTGCCACTAGTCCCCCGACTGCTGTTGCAGGACGCAGCATTTAGAGCTTACGACAGTCAGCCAGCCAGTCAGCCAGCCGTCTCCGTGTCTAACGCTGATTTGCGTTTTAGATTTGCATATGAATCCTCATCATGAAGTGTGATGAAGATGCTGTTTCCCATGATGTTGTTATTGTTGTTGTTGCTTGTCCAGTTCGTCCTACGGACTGCCTGTTGACGACAACATTGCAGAGCAGTTAACTGGTATCTATGGGCCCTACCTATCCGTTATGCACTTGACCACCTCCCAGACAGACACACAGACAGTTGGAGATGCAGAGAGGCATGTCACGCATACGCCGTGTGTGCGTGCCATCGTTTTAGGTAGCGAAAATATCTCACTTTAGGCGTGAACGGCAGCTGGCAACCATTGCTTAGGAGTCTGGTGCTTGGCACAAGTCAAACGCATTTGTTGCACCAACAACAATGCGATCAACTGCACTTTGTGCCTAGCCTCTGTATGTTCCTGTGTGTGTGCGTATTTATATATATGTAAAGTTGTCCTCGTTTCGTACGTCATTTTTAACATAATGCGCATTTTTTGACCCAGTGTTTAGTTGAACACTTAAGCATTTCTTTAGAAGAAATGCATAGATTTAAATGGTTAAGCACACTAAAGAAGTCTGCAAACAAAGTTGCAGCACAGATTTAGAGTTTATTTAAATATATATATTTACAAATGTTTGTACAATAATACTCCAGAGTCTAACAATTCGTATAAATTATCTAACAATGTCCAATAATGTGCTGTAGTATCTTTATTAAATAACAACAAGTGAAAAGCGCTTTTACACAAAATATTATCATGCATTTAAAAAAATTAAAGCCCACTTTCTCTCTATAATGCATTATCAGAGCCAGGCTTTGGGTTAGGATACTAGCGTACAGCTAATGCATTGACTAACGGCCCATTATGTGTGAACGTGGTAAAATGACTGATCTGTTGCAACAAAAAAGTATCTGCAAATAACAAAAGAAAAAAATCTGAAGTAAGGCCATGCGCTTGTTGCAACGAGTTGCACGCGTGGCAAGAACCAAAAATAAAATGCAATTTTTGTTGCTGTATGCCGTTAAAATTATTGGATTGCGAGAGGCGGGAGTCAAGCGAGCCCAACAACACCAGACCCTACACCGGCCCACAGTGGGTGGCATTAACTGGCACCCATCCCTAGCCAACAGACACCACCTCATTTGCGTACATGTGTATGTGTGTGTGTGGGCTGGCATTAATTGTGATGTCTGGCGTGGTCAGAAGCCGACTGATGAGTAAGTAGATTTTCTTGTATGCAGCGTCCGACTGCCTGCCTACCTCAGTCTGCCTACCTTTTTATTTATTTTTATTTTTACTCTCCCATTTACGCATTTGTTGTACGCCTACTTTATGCATGCACTATGTGTTTGCGTGTGTGTGTGTGTATGTGCATGTGTGTCTGTGTGTGGGCTGCGTTCTTTTTTTTTTTTGTTTTGCTGTTTCATTGCATTGCCTCATTGATAATAATGCATCCCGCTTGTCGGATGCAGTCGCGTTTGTCCGCTTCGGTTTTTTGTGTTGCATGTGGCGTATGCGTAATATTTTTAAACACACACAGAGATTGAAATGGGTGTAGGGTTTGGGGTGCCGTGCAGGCATCGGGCATTGCCCAGTGACAGAGTCGTAGTGCGTTGTGCGTTGTGCGTGTGACCAGCGCGAAAAAAGGATCAAAAAAGCTCCGCCTTAAAAATATGCGCGCACCAATTGCCATTTGTGTCTGTTTTTCTCTTTTTTACACGCACAGCACAGCACAGCCGGCCAAATGTGGGCCTATGTTGCAAAGTGTGTAGTAGTTGCTGCCACGCTGGTACGCTGCAGCTCCACTTCACTTGTTGTTGTAAATAAAAAACTCACAAAAGTTGAAAACTGACAAATGAAAAGTGCAAAAAGCGTAAAAATCGCAGCGTACTCTCTGTCTCCTCCAGTCGCTGTTGTTGTTGCTGGTCACCAAGCTTCGTTACTGGTCCATGGGGCATCCCCGGAACATATGGCAACAAAATTTTACATACTTGTAGGCGTATTTTTTTCGACTTTTTTCATTTACGCACCTCTCGACAGCACAGCTGGTGGGGTCTAGCGGAGTGTTTGGGAGCTGTTACGGACTGCGGTTAAGTGGCCGGACTGAGGAGTCGCGCAAAGTTGTTGCGGTCACTGAGGAAATGGGCCTCAATGTCGGACAATATTATGTTTCAATTTCTGCTTTGGAATGGGCCAAGTGTTCACATAAAAGGGAGGCAGAGGTGAAAGGGTTTTGAGATCTTTGTCAGTATGTATGTGTGCGTGTGAGTAAGTGTGTGTAACGCATGACGCGAAATTTGACTTGATGATTGAAATATTAATAACGTCTCTGGGGAGGAAACATATTAAGTTGCGTATTTATGCGCATAAGAGCGACGAAAATTCTGTGATTTTATTAAAAAGAGAGCATAAGGGTAAGGTTGCCATTTGTATCACTATTTTACTATTGATTACAAAATGCTTGAATCTGCTTGTGATTAAAACAAAAACACTTTAAATTCTTAAAGCTCTTTTAATGATAATATGTTGCAGTTATGCAGTAACGAATAGGTAGATGATTTAGTATTTCTAAACAGTAAACGAGTATATCAATATATAGGTACTATAGACATTTTAAGAATTTGGATTTCGTTAGCCGACAAACTGAAAATAATTAATAACAGCTATCCTTTTGTAATCACAATTGTTACTATACGCCTTTCTGCTGTTTTAAAGTTGCCACCTCCCCTTTCAACAGCAAAGCCAACTGATGATCTTTTCCAGGTATAGAGACTCGTTGTTTAGCATCATCATTTGCATATTTTGCTTCTATGTAAATGTCAGTCAGCCTTTTCAGTTATCATTACGCCCGGCTTTGGCAACGGGCAATACTCATACGCCGTGTGTACCATTATAAAATTTAAGCGTTTCCGTTGAAATTTCCGACTTTTTTGTTGCATTCCCATCCCGTACACCCGTATACACACACCCCTTATCCATTCATGAATGGTGGAATTGGAGGGCCAACCAGTTGAAACTTTTCTGTTGCTGTTTGTTGCATTGGTGAAGGCAACTAAAAAGCGTTAGCGCTTGTGTACACATACCCATATGTGTGTGTGTGTGTGTGTATGTTTGTGAATTTTCTACTCATTTTTATACTTTGTGTTTGCCATCCAGCGAAAAATGGTCAAAGTGCAACAACAATTGGCATCAAAAAATGCTGCAGTGGCAAAAATCAACAACAGATCAGCAAAAGTTAAAGAGCCCGAAATTGATATGCCCTTCGAATTAAAAAAAATATTAAGCTAGAAACAAAAATATATAATTTAAACAGATATAGTTATATTTATAGGGTAACAAATTGAAATAAATAGTCATTATAAAATGTTTGTTTTTATTTTAATTAGATAAATAGGCTTTAATGCCTTAACATACTTGATCTTGTAGTTCTGTTACCCTGCCACTTGCCCAAACCCAAACACGGCTTAGTGTGTGCAACACACTTTTTCGCTTTGCCTCCACAACTCTTGTCCAGTCCCCACCCATTTCACTTTGCATTTCATAGCATTGATGATGTTTTGGCTTACCATTTTTAGATCCAGGCACATATTCATGGGCTACATTGTGTACAGTAAAAACCCAAAAACTAAAAAAATATAGGCAATATTTATGTAAAATGGGGTACGTCACCCACTCACTACCCACCCCTAATATTTTTCGTTTGTATATATATTTGTATATTTTGTGTTCTATTTTCCAACGATTGCCCACAAAACGGGTCAAAGTTGCTCACATCACGTGAGGAGCTTGAATCGTCGTCGGGCGTGTAATTGTTTCAACATGCAGCGTGTAGAGCATACTTTCGGGTGGCACTGTAACTAACGCTGTATGCCACTCAATCGCACAACAACAATTAAATGTGTGTGGGTATATGTGTTTAGGGTAGAGGCAACTGCTTTGCTTTTTACGCTTTTCGCGGCACGCGAATATTATTTGCCTTGCTTCATAAAGTATGCAACACTTTGTTGTCCGGCCCCCGCTCATTTGGACGTATGTTTGGTGTTTGCGAAAACAGCTTGGCCCCCGTAGTGGTGCCTACAAAAGGTACCGCACCTTGTCTGGCTGATTAGTTTATGATGTGGTTGGGCCAGACAGCATGGTGCTTGCTGGTGTGGGTGGCGTTTTTGGCTGGAGTGGATTGACTTTTTTTGTATCGACTTGAAGGATTCGCGTCCACATGCAAAGTTAAGTCGCTAATTTGAGTGGGCGAGTGTGGTAAATGTCTGTTTGTCAAGGAAGTTCTTTAGTATTTAACATAATTTCAAGGTAACAAATTATACCACATGTACATGAACACATATGTCATTTTCTCTAACTCATTTGATTAGTTATTTCTTTAGGGCAATGTTTTTACCTCTGAATGTTTATCATAAACCTGTGTAAATATATCACTTTAACCTATTCATGTTTTTCTTTTCTCAACAAACCGTTGACCCTCTAAATCCCGTTTTATATCTTTTTTGCTATCTCTTTCCCTCTTTTGTTTTTATATTTTATTTTATTCTCTTTACTAATGGCTATGAACATGACTGGCAACTAATTTGACATTGCCCAGCGTCTGCTTTCATCCCACGTTTTGCACCTACCGATTTTTCTATATACATATACATATATATTTTTGTATATGTTTTTTCAAATCAATTTGTTTATGTTTTCTTTTATTTAGGTTTTTTATTATCTTTATTTATTTGGCAACCCACTAGAAAAACGTTTGCCCATCCGGCGACATCGCCGAAAAGAATGCAGCTTTCAAATTTTTTTGTAATTGCTTTGACCAACGTTCGCGTTTTGGTTTTGCCTTCCATTGCCAATGGGGACTCCCATACTAGGTTTATGTGCATATATAAAAGTCTCTATATATATATATTTGAAAGTTGTACATATATAGAGTACATGCATATAATACATTTAGACTGCAGTTTCGTGCGTCAGGCTGCATCAGAGCTGCAACGAATGACGCAATGCATCAGAGCTAAAAACTGAAATGTGAAACATGCATATGGAAATGCTGCTGGCCAAATATTTATGTGCATATTGATGCCCTAAAAGGATATGTTCAAACGCCATTTGATTGATATAAATTATACAATATAAAAATGCTATTTAACTGCTTCAATTAAAAATTAACTAATAAAAGAAGCTTAGCTTAACCAAGAAACTGAATAGCAGAAGACGATTTTAAAGGGTTTACCATTAGGACTAAGTTTTCGAAAGACATAAACAGAAAGTTCCAGCAAATAACATTTAAATGTAAAAATGCTCAAAAACAACGAGCTTTGTTAAAATTCAAAACCATTTGTTTGCTTGAGTTGCTTGTAATACTCTATGAGAGCTTTGTTTTTATGGTTTTCACCCAGCTTAATAGCTTGACTATTTTTATTATCATTTCCACATAACTCTTGAGTAATATAATTTTTCTACGAAATTTCTAGATGAATATCAAATTTTCCATAGATTCGTCTAAAGCTAATGCAGCTGCAAACTTTTTCTTTTGCCCTTTTTGTGAATAGCATATTCTGCATAATTTTCCCAGTTATTTTGCCCGACTTCATTTACTGCGAACTTCTCAACACTCGACCATGGCCCATAAATTTCCCACGCAGTTGATTTCTGAGTCCAATAAAAAATGCGAGGAAAAATACTTGAGCGTGTTTTAAGCTTTTTGCTTTTGGCCTTTGTTTATACAAGCGAAGCAAATATTTGTTCTACTGCACTTCTTTCAAGCACTCGTCACTTACTGTAGCTGTACACAGGTTTGCCTTGTATCTATATAGTTTATATGAATATCTATATATCGCTCGATAGAGTCTTTCTGCACATCAAGTGCAATTTCTTTTAATTTCTTCGGCACGATTGCGTAGTTAAGTTTCGAATTCTCATTAGACTAAGTTGCCAGCCCACACACACACACACACACACACACACACTCACATTCTCTCAAGAGCTAGACCGACTCTGACAGACATCAGAGTCCCGTGTCTCAAAAGCAACAAAAGCCCCACACACCCGCACCTTCATCCTAAAAACCAATGTCGTAACCACAAAAACTTTGCAGCTCCCCAAAACTTAGATGGCATTACGTTCGAGAAAGAGAAAGAGATAGACAGAGAGTGTGAGAAAGAGAGAGAAAGAGGGAGGTGGAGTCTGAGACAAAAACTAATGCATATGTTTAGGCATTTTAATTTATATACGACAACCCACACATACACACCACACACACACATTGGCAAGCAGACAACTTCTAAGAAAGCTCACACATGCACACTAACCCCAACCCCTTTGTGGCAGGCAACCATCAACCCTCTGGCCCTCGCCCACTGTTACCCACTGCCGGCGCCGTTGATAAAAGCAACTTCCATTTCATTTAAACTACAATTTCCTTGACAGCGCACTGAGGCAAGCGCTCAGCACAGTTCAGTTCAGTTTAGGTTTTTCGGGCGGTTTGGGGATGCTTGAGTCGGAGCAGTCAATGGGTGGTGTTGCTGTGGGGCTGGCAACCCTTTTACGCACTTATGAGTTAAACACAAAATTTTCTTAGCTGTCTTTTAGGCGCTTGGTCTGAGCTCAGCTCTGGGTGAGTCTGGGTGAAATATGTCATCGGCAGTTGGCAGTTGGCAGGCACAAGCAATAAACTCATACACTTGAGTCCTTGGTAATTCATTATGCGTGTGCTTAGAGGCCTTTACGGCATTGTAGTTGACTTGTTGTTGCTGTTGTAATCATAGTCTGCTCATAGGCGCTCTAGACGACAAAAACAACAACAACAACAACAGCAACAATTGGAGATATGCTCCCCGACCGCACCTTTTGCATTGAACATGTATTTTGCCGTCCCCCATAACCCGCCGACAGTTTTTGGCTTCTGATTTTCTTGCAAGATGCCACAACCCGCATATTTCAACCATTAGAGTCTTGGCAACACACTCTCTCCCCCTTCCTTTCTCTCTCCACGTTTTAGGCGCAACTATAAAAGGGTTACATTTTGTCTGCTCTCCCCATAGCCATATGAAAACTTCAAAAGCGACTTCGTTGCGATTCTCTTGCTAAATATTGTGGCAATGGAAATAAATGCTCGGATTTATGTCTATTTCAGTGTGTGTGTGTGTGTGCGTATGTGCGTGCGCCTTGCAGGTGTTACTCATACGCCTTGTGGCCTGACAGCTCCCAAACAAATTGCTTGGTACATCGCGTCGTTCTCCCTGGCAAAGTCAAGGTTGCCATAGGATGTGTGTGAGTTCCCTTCATCTCTGCATCAGCAGCTTAAGGCATGCCAGTCTGAAGTTGAGCCAATTCCTAAGCCAAAAACTTGTACATAACCCACACACAAAGGCGCACACACACACACACATACAGACCGAGACGAAGTCTAAAGGCACAAAGAAGACTCCCGACGGAGTTGCTCAACTTCACAAAAATGTCAGTCGTTTGGCTCCTTTGGCTTTAGATTTAACCCCCACAATTTTCTCTCCTATCGGTTGTCCAGCCCTCTGCTCTTGCCTGCTTGGCCATTGACTTTTTGCTGGCCATCTTTTTTGTTGCAAGTTACACCCCCCGCCCCCCAATCCAATCCCCGCTTAGCAACTCCCCAATTGCTTTTCTTGTACCGTTTTAATTAATGGAAAATTTGTACGTTTTCTTCCTCGTATTCATGTTGTTCGTTTCTTCAATTCGCCCGTGTTGCCTTAAGCAAAGGGTACCTTGAACTAAAAGAAATTGCCAGCTAACATTGTATACACATAGATTTGAAACCCCAAAAACCCCAAACTGCCTTTCACCCGCCTAACTCTTGACCACCCACAAGTTAGCCTCATGTTGCACATCTTTGACGCTGTTGGCTACTTTCGTTTGACAGGGGACAAGATCCAAATTGCCATTTGGTTTTCCTTCGACTTGATTAGAAAATTGACTTGGTAGTTGTTTTTTGCTTAAAGTAAGTTGCATCACTTTTAGTGAAGAAACGTTTCTGGCTTGACATCAAATGATGTAGTTTTAGACTAAATATTTGTTAATTCTTGCTATTTAAATATCGATCAACCGAAATTTTGATATTTAGCAACAGGTTATGTTAAGGGGTATTGTTTTGTGTAAGAGCAGCGGTGTATTTTGGTTTTTTTTAAACTTTGATTAGAGTAAAAACTATTTAATCAATGTTTACACACCTTTGCCCATTTAGTATATTAAGTCTCTTTGTCCATAGAAAAGGAGAGAAAAGGAGAACGAATAGCTAGAACTGAATGTTAATTAGAAGCCATGTTCAAACTTCATTTTCATCGTTTGGTATGTTCCGACTCATTTTTTTTGCCTGAACGCACGAAACATAACTTCATTTGTGTTGCCAGCCAAGCTCAAATGCTTTAGAGAAGGAGCACAGCCAACCCAACCAATGTCCAGCAACCTCTAAACGAAGAATGAGGTATCAGTAAAGAGACTGAAAATGTCTTAAAGGAGAACGAAATGTTTCATTAGAGCACTGCCGCCACAAATCGCACAGACCCAGAACCTGTCTGTCTCAAACTCAGCCAACTAATTTGCAGCGCAGCATAAAGGAAAGCAAAAATACAACAAAAAAAAAACAAGAAAAAACCAATCCGGGGGATAAAAAAAAAGGAATCCGGGTCCGACTTTCATCTTGGGCAAGAAAAACTTTACTGGTGCTGGTGGTGCTGCTGCCGCTTGGGTTGCAAGTTGGCAGTCACTTCTTTGACGCTTTTTGCGCATACTTTTCAATGGTCTAACGAGCTTTGGGGTGCTGGGGGATTGCGGGCCAACAAAACCTCTACTAATCATTTGGATTTCGGTATATATCGAACGCTGTCCCAAAAAACTTTCTGCGGTCATTCAAAGTTGCCAAATTTGAACTTGTGCTCATCTAAGATTCTTTATCCGAACCCCCTGTCCTCCCAACGCCCCCTTAGTAAACATTTGAAGTTGAACTCATCTTGAATTCTTTATACTTACACCCACACAGGAAACCATACCAGCAACACCGGCCACAAGCACCGACACCAGCACTGTTGTTGGTATAGGCGGTGGCGTTGGCGGTGGAGGAGGAGGCAATGGCGTTGGCGGCGGTGGAGGCATTGCCAGTGCCGGCAGCGCATTGGGACTGGACATTGCTAGCAGTTTGGGAGGCGGCGGTGGGGGAGGTGGAGTGACAAGCGAGTCAGAAGCCTACGCGGGTCTCATGAAAGATGCGGACAAGCTTAAGCTAATGTTACTCGCCTGGAACTACCAAAACTCGACGGCCGTGCGCAATGGGACCGAGGGACCCGACTTGAGTGTTGTGGGCGGCCTCTGGGCGCAGTATCAGAATGCACTTGCCCAGAATGCTGCGGCCGTGGCGGCAGCGAGCAGTAAAATGGACAGTTCTTTGTCGCCGGTGCCTAGGCAGGATGCTCCGTCGCCCATGGAAGCGCAGGATGAGACCAATTCATCGGGGCAAAAAGAGGAGGATGAGGTTTCCGAAGATGATTCAGATGACAAAATGGACGAGAAACTGGCCACACCACACGATCCTGAGCGCCTCAAGGCCTTCAATGTGAGTAAAGTGCGAGAGAGTTAAGTGAAAGATAGAGAGAGAGGGAGAGAAAGTTGTTGGAATGTAAAGCGAACGTTGCCAATTAAGCCACCATAAAATGGCCACAACGCTGAGAAATGTTTGTTACTCATGTCGTTTTCCTTGACTTGCAGATGTTTGTGCGGTTGTTTGTGGACGAGAACCTTGATCGCATTATACCCATCTCCAAACAGCCAAAGGAGAAGATCCAAGCCATCATCGATTCGTGCGCTCGACAGTTTCCCGAGTTTAGCGATCGTTCCCGCAAACGCATTCGCACCTATCTCAAATCGTGCCGCCGCAACAAGAAGACTCGAGATGGTTGGGAAAATACGGTGAGTCGATTTTCTGAGAACTTTTACTCTTAATAACTGGATAGAATTGTGAAGCTATCTTTAAAACTGTCTACTTCCATGTAGCGAATCTTATATATATGTTTTTTTTTCCTTTTTGATATAACAGTAATAAGTTGGATTCGATACATATAGAAAATTTTATTTATTGAAAGGTCATATCGTAAATACTCGACTTTTGTCTTTGCTAGATGTTCTAGCTACTTGACATCGTAGAATTCTACATTCATATTCTAACAACTAAATATACATAATTATTGCAGACCCGACCAACGCCCGCTCACTTGACGTCCGTGCAGGCGGAACAGATCCTGGCGATTGCCTGCGAGAACGAGTCCATGAACGCGAAACGTATGCGCATTGGCCTGGAGCCGATTACACATGCGGTTCCAGCGCCGGGCAGTGTCGTTGCAGCAGCAGCCGCTGCAGCCGCAGTTGCAGGCACCAGCACCACATCCTCGAGCAACGCGGCCACCGTCACCTGCACTGCAGCCGATGCGGCTGGCCTAACCAGCGTCGCCGCCGCTGCTTTGCCCTTCGTCAGCGCCGTGGGCTTTGCCCGCTCCACGCCCAACTCAGAGCATGCAGACACAGCGTTTGGGGGTGTGGCCAATCTGGCAGGAGCTGGCAGCGCAGGTGGCAACAGCACCAGCGGTGCTGCTGGCGGCGGCACCGGTGGCATGAGCTCGGCGCGTAGCTCACCGCTGGCATTAAGCTCGAATGCGAGCGTTGGTGGTGCGAGTATGAGTGGCTTGACGCTGGCCAACGGTGCTGGTGGTGCATCAAATGGCGCCGGCCTGCCCTCCAGCAGTCCCTATACAACGGACTTTAGTTCGCCATCGGCTGCATCGCCATTTGTGGCAGCTGCAGCGGCAGCTGCGGTTGCAGCCGGTCGAGCGCCCAGCTATCCTGGCTACTTTCCTGGTGTTGCCGGACTGGGTAATGGTAAGTAAACATGCATAAAATGAATATTATTGTTTGTATATTGCGATGGGTTTTTTTATTTTATAACGTTAAACTTAAATTGTTTTCAATTCGTAAAATACTAAGTTTTCTTTTGTTCTTTGCAGTTACGCCCACCGATCTCTCCATGAAGCCGACGTCATTGAACGCTGGACTTTCCGGCAACAATAACAACAACAACAGCAATGCTGTTAGCGCTCAGCTGAGTGCCGCCAATCTGGCCACGCTGAGCAATGTCAACAACAACAATGCATTGGTTACCGCCACACAGCAGCTGCAACAGCTACAGCAGCAACAACAGCAGCAGCAACAGCAGCAGCAACAGCAGCAGCAGCAGCAGCAACAACAGCAGCAACAACAACAGCAACAGCAGCAGCTGCTTTCTGGAACCGGCGATGGCAACTGCTCTCGAGTGGCGCCCATTCTACCCCACAAGTTGAGCCCCAACGAGGTGACCGCTGCCCGTCAGGTCATCTCGGCGTACAGGGAGAGTGCGGCGTTTCTGCTGCGCACCGCTGACCAGGTGGAGCAGCTGCTCGTACAGCAGCAGTAGGCGTGGCTGTGGGCGTTGGCTTGGCCATGGCCGGCGTAGATTGGGCAGACAACACTCTTTCCAGACCTAAGCGACGCAAGGCGCGCTCGGGTTGTTCCTATTTAAATTTAAATTTAAATTGAATTACACACAACAGCAACAACAAGAGCAATAGCAACACCAATAGCAAACAGCATCAAAGCAAATTTAAAAGCAGCAAATAGCCAAAGCATTAAAGAAAAACAAAACCTAAACATAAAACTAAAATAAAATAAACGACAGCAAAAAATAGTCAAAAAGTTCGTTTAACCAAACATTTTAAGTGTTTTTTCCTTCAAACTACAACTACAGCATATTAAACAAAAAAAAATAGAATAAACGGTAAAGCAAACGATTTAAAATACAAATCATACAAAGAAAACAAAAATCAATCAGTAAATATTGCAATTATCGAACAGTAAATCAGTTTATTGTTTTATAGTTCAACAAAGCTTGCAACGGTTATTTTAATACAAGAAGTCTGTTTTAATAACATTTCCCATTTGTTTTCGAATAAAATTCCCTGTTATGATTTAACTATTTCCCTGTGTTAATTATTGATTTGACCAGTTGACAAGTTGTTGATCTAAAAAACATTAAACTGATAAGCAAATACCAATAAATAAGCAGAATACAAATAAATAAATCAGCAACAATTCAACTTACTACAGTGTCTACAAAAAGTAAAACTACAATAGCCACACCCAAACACATAATTGCATTGCGTTCAGGTTTTTGTTGAGATTTTAGTAAAAAGATTATTACATTTTAAGGCTCTGCACAGAGCGGTAATTTCCGGCCCAGTTTGATGTGCGTGATCTGTTAAAAAATGAATGAAACGAAACTACAAAAAAAAGAAATATAATATTGTATGTAATTAGGTTGAGTATTGTTGTAAATTTTAAGACGTATCAGAAAAGAAGGAGAGAAAAACCACAAATTAAGGCAGGACATAACAAAAAAATATATATATATGACATTATTTAAATTATATATATTGGAAACTATGAGAAAACACAGGGTGATACTTTCAGAAATTATTACAAAAAACTAAGCTAAAACTTAACAAAAACAAAAACAAAAAATTAATACGTGTAAAAAGTGACGTGACATAAAAGTTGGTATATGTGTATTTAACAAAAAAAAAAAAAAGAAACTACAAAAAACAGAAAGAAAATGTTCATATTTTATAGTTTTTTTATAACACTTCTTTGAATTTTAATGTTTGTTTTCTTTAGCTTAAGTTCATTTTTATTAATTTCTTAAACCCGCCTCTAGTTTGTCATTGAGCACTGTTAAACTTTTATTATTTTCATTATTACGTTTATGTAAAAAACAAATTTTGTACTTTTCATTATTATTCAATTATTGATAGACATACGAAATACGAAATAAAATATTTAAATACAAAATAGCCATAAATGTTTTTTGCAACTATTAATGTGCATGTAAAAATAACAATACCAAAAACCACACAAAAAAAAACATTTTAAATCGAATGAAGCGCAAATCAGTTCAGATCGGTGATGCGATATCGATATGCAAAGCAAGTTATAGAATTTAATAATATAAATTAAAAAGAAAACGTATTTAATCACCAAATACATAAATATTAATTACGAAAGGATGTGAAAGGAATGGAATTAAGTTGGATGATTTGCTTGCCTGGCAAAACGATAATTATGATAACGATAACTAAAATTTATTAACTATAACATAATTGATCGGTATTTGCATAGAAAAGTAAACTAATTAAAAAGTCCGAAAACGATACAAAAACAAGAAACCAAACAAAACATTTTAAAAGTCGACTTAATAAAGAATTTATGAGAATTATATGTATATTAAATACTGTTTTTAAAATTATTTATCACGGTTCTAATGGGCATCTAACTGTATTAACTAATGTCTGTTTGGTGATTTTAGTCAAGACATTAACCACACTATGGTCTCTAAACCTTTCAAAAATGTTCTCCTTAGCAATGTCACAATCCCTCGTCACGCAATTATTTCTTACAGTATACATCAAACTATAAGCAACAAATTTCCCTACTTCTAGCATCTTAGCATATGCACAAACCATCCGTACAGTCAACTGTTACCAACAGTCCAACTGTTACCAAGCAATTTAAAAATGTTGAACTAAAAATGCATGTTAATGTACAGATACATATGTTTTGTTTTTATTATATTTATACGTCTACAATATTTAAAACAAATAACGCTTTGCATCGACATAATTGCTATTCTAAACTATCATCATTTTGTGATTGGATTTGATGACCAAACAATAAATTAAATATTACAAATTCTTAATGTAACTCCAATTTCGTTGCTGTCATCGTTCTTAAACATGTTTTTTTTTATACACTTCATAATTTTTCTCTTTCACTTAAATTAAACTAATTCTATATTTTTAATGACTGTTTATGAAAGCAAAAGAAAAAAAAAATACAGAAACATAAATGGAAGCACCAATCTTTGTGTTACTCTGATTTCCCATTTTTGTTTGCTAATATTGCTGTTGCTTTTGCACCAATTCTCTATAAGATTTCGTGTTTTCTAAGGCAAGATTTCACTAACATTGGCTTCGTCTGTGATATAATTATATAGAAACCCCCAAATATTTGACGACGCAACTTAAAAACTTAATACACTATAACGTAAACGGCAATAACAAGGCCCACCAAAGTGGGGCCGATCGCGGGTCAAGCTCTTCACGCCAATACTCCGTCCAGAGCATGAATGACACCATTCGTCGCTGGTATATTTGAAGTGACCATTTGAGCATCATTCACTTTGATCTTGCCAGCGGATGTCTTTTGCAGCACAACCGTTTTGCCAGTGTACAGCGAATCCTTGACCTGGTAGAAACGCATGCCGGCAGAAAAGAGCGCTCCAGGCACAATGTGCTTCATGGCAAATTGTTCAGCAGCTTCCTTGTCCGTGTATAGCTTTTCCAGCGTATCAGAGTCCAGTTCGCTAAAGCTTTTGTCCACTGGTGCAAATACAGTGTACGTTTTAACACCTACGAATACAACAAAAGCTACATTAGATCAAATCTACATATTTTTTTTCAAACTACTTACCCTTACTTTGCAGTTTCTCAGACATGCCCGAGGTGTAGAGTATTTTCAGGAAGTTAGAGAAGCGACCCTCACGATCCGATTGCAGTGTCTGCAGTAAATCACCAACGGGCAGTGGGAACATTACACGATCCACTGCATGGGCAACGCCTTGTGGTATCTTAATGTCCTTCTTGTTCAGCACAACCATTGCACCGTTAATTGTGGTAAGCTAAAAGTACGCGTTAAATCGTGAATATTACAAATATTATATACAAATATTCTTTGACACTTACAGTGACATCGTTCCACTCCTGATCGTGCATATTGTATTGATTAACACGCAGCTGTGTGCCAGCCAAGGAGACGCCAGTCATCTCGTCCTGCAAGGTGGCTATCTCGAAGGCGCCAGGAATAACATGATGCAATAACAGCTGCAAATGGAAATACACAATAAGTAAAGGATAAATAAATTAAAAGCACTGTTGCACTAACACCACTGAGTAGGCGTGGATTTGATTGGAACTTCTCCTCGGCACGTTCGGGTCCACCCAGTTGGACGAGTAGATTCTTAAAGGCCTTGTCTGTAGGCACAAATATGGTATACGGTCCTGTCTCATTTAAAATGCTATCTAGGCCACTTTGGCGCAGATATTTGGCCATGGCAAACAGACCATTGCTCTTGAGTATTTGTAGCAGATCCTCACTGGGATTGGATAGTACCGAGACGCCACCGGTGGATGTTGCCTTTTCGGTATTCTCAGTCTCCTGCACCAAGGCGTCCGCATATTGGGCAGAAGGAGGAGCAGTAGGGGGCAGCAGTACGTCCGAGGTGTGTGCAATCTCTGACAGACGCTCTGTCACAATAGGCAGATGCGTAGAGATGCCTCCAACATAAGAAGATTGGGTTACGGGTGAGACGTGGTAGGCAGGAGCAGATGTGGTGCGGATCAAGCTAGCAGAGGCAATATCGCTAGCTGTGCTGCTGCTGCTTTCATAGTTTGTCGTAAAGCGGGGGGTGTAGGGTGCATTGGTAGTGCTGATTGTGGTTGAAGTAGTAGGCCTGCTTGTTGAGGTGGTGGTGATGCGTGAAGGATGATACTGACGATGATTGCTTGGCGTATTGCGGGACACAAACGGTGTTGGCGTTGTGGTGGTTGTAGTTCTTGCTGTGGTTGTGGGTGGTGCACGTGTTGTGGTGGTTTGTATGATCTTGCCACTCTTGATCTCTACAACTTCATCGTTGGGCAAGGTCAAACGATACACGGATGGAGGTAGTTTGATCTCTCCAGAGCGAATTCGTTCCAGAATGCTCTCAACTTCGGCACCGGTTTGCTTTGTCTCCTTCTCGCCGTTAGCTTTGACACCCTGGATTTTGAAACTTCCATCGGCTTGCTCCTCCAAATAGACATAAGTGGCCTTCTTCTTGCCTGCTGCTGGTGCTGGTGGTGGTGCTGGCGTTGTCTTGGTCGAAGAAGAGCTCAATCCTTCGATTTCATAGCCATCGGGAATAAGGCCACGCTTGGCCAACTCCTCCAGCGAGGGTGGCTCATCAGAGTCGGAGGTAATCACTGCTGAGCTAGCAATGCTATTGGCACCGTTACTAACTCCCTGTATATCACCAGCACTTCCTCCATACAAAGCAGCTAGGCTAGAGAGATCAACGCCGCCGGGTAAATCTTGGGTTGGCAACAAATCGCTTTCCTGTGGATCGGGTGAGCGTAGGATTTGCACCTTGCCACCGCCGGGTAGCACCAGATCCTTGCTCTTGTTGGGCGCCACGTCGCTTAGGCTTAGTTTGCCATCGGCACCCAAAGCCTGCTGGGCAAGAAGCGCTTGAAGCTGATCCTGCGAGTATGCCTGTTGTCCCTGAACAAGATTGGGATCCGTGGTGCGTATTACTTGCACACGTTGTCCATTGGGCAGCAACAGATCCATCTCATCATAGGTCTTGTTTCCAGTTAGAGGTTGCTGTGGCGCCTCCGATAGCGCTGCCTTCAGCTGCTTCAGCAAATCCTCACGTGCAATTGTCTTGACGGGCTTCTTGCCACCCAATTTCTGATTGCCATATTTGCCCAGCTCTGCTTTTACCTGTGAGTAGATATTCTTTTTGGGCGTGGTGCTTGCCTCAGTGGTTGTTGTTGTCGTTGTGGTAGTTGTTGTTGTTGTAGGATGTTCCTTGTAGTATTGCTGCAGTGCACTATTGAACTGATTGTAATCCGTAGGATGTGCAACTGGACGACCACGCGGTGGCTGCACATACTGTGGCTGTTGTGCATAATTGTTGTTGTTGTTCTGTGTGATAATCGTGGGCAATACTTGTTGCTTGATGGCATGTTGCTTGGCAAGGAACTCCTCATGTTGCTGGCGTACCTTGTGCTGGGACTTCTCATACTGCTTGGCCACAAACTGTTCGTGTTTCTGAATCAACTTCTGTTTGTACTCCTGATCCGCTGGCTGTGGTGCATTGTTGATTAACTGATGTTGCTGCTGCTGTTGTTGTGGGGGAAGCTGTTGCTGCTGCTGTTGTTGGAAGCTCTCACGCGAAGCCTGCAGCGGAAAGGCAGTCGATTGCAAGTTGTTGAAGATCTGGGGTAGTGGCAAACCCAGTTGCGGAGTTAACGGATACTGCTGTTGTTGCGGTGAAGGCAATTGTTGCTGTGGCGATTGTTGCTGATAGTTGAACTGTGGCTGTTGCTGCTGTGGCTGTTGGATGCTCTGAAAAGTGGGCACTGGAGCCTGGCTAGGCAATTTTTGTGTAGTCTGCTGGCCAAAATGCTGTTGCTGCTGGAAGCCAAACTGTTGCTGTTGCTGCTGTGACAATTGTTGCTGTTGCTGTTGCTGCTGATAAGCCTGAGCTGGAAAAGCGGTTGACTGCAGGCGTTGTCGTTGCGGCAACTGCTGTGAACTGGCAAAATTACGCAAATCCAAAAAGTTCTGATGATGCAAGTCAAGATTGCTGCCAGCCGTGGGCAACTGTTGCTGTTGTTGCTGTGGAGCTTGTGGATATTGTGGTGCTGTTTGTAGTTGGTTTTGGGTCGAACGCTGAAACTGTTGATTGTTGTGTGGCAATTGCTGTTGCAGTAGTTGCTTCGGTAGCTGCTGTTGTTGCTGTGGGAAAGGGCCAAAGCGGTGTTGCTGCTGCTGGCCAAGTTGCTGCTGCTGCTGCTGCTGGTGTTGCTGATGTTGGTGATGTTGACGTTGCTGCTGCTGTTGATGCAGAGGTGGAATGGGCAGTTCGACACCGGCTTGCACAAAATTTTGTTGATTATATTGCTGTAGATTCAGCTGGCGGCGATGCGCATTTTGAAACGGCAGCGGTGGCTATAAAAGGTAACAGTAAGAAAAAGAAACAATTAGTAAAAGCAAACATAAAACATAAATACAAATTTATGTTAGTTCAAATTACATTGCGAAACGGGACTTAGTTTTTCTTACATCATTCACTGTTGACAATAATTTGTAGCGAAAACCAGATTTATCAACAAAAACTGGCACACAGAAAATTATGCCATTGACTGATCAAAAGTTGTCTCTGCTACCCCCTTTTTCTCTTGATCGACAGCGTGAACCAGTTTTTTCATGTTTGCTCCATTTTAGATGACAACAACTAGATGTGTGTGTCGTTGCTGGGGTCCTTTGTGGCTGTTGCAACAAGTTGAAGTATGAAAATGGATATGTAGCTGAAAACCAGTCCAAAGTCTTGAACTTGTGCAAAATTATGTCACTTACTGCAAATGGTGAAAACATATGCTAATTCGGTAGAGTGAGAGCCAACCACATCACTCTGACTTAATGTATTAAACATATGCATATATTATAAGACATCAAAGAACACCGACAATTCCCACACACACAAAAACGAATCAAAAGAATAATTGAAATTTTCCAACTGCGAAGCGTAATACTAAATAGAGCATAAAAAGTTTAGACTGCTAATAAATCATTTATCAGTGCTTATTACTTATTATTACTAGTACCATTCTGTGAGATGTTTTAGTATGGATAATGAAGATTAAAACAGAGCGTTAAAGAACTGGGATGTTAAAGTGTGATATTTACTAGGCTGTCACAAAGATCATCATCACTTTTGCTTGTTTTTCGTTTGATAAATTGAAACATTGCTGACTGGCAAACGACTGGCGTCGTTTCGCTTCCTCCCAATTGAAGTGCTGTTGCAATAGACGAACAATTTCCTTTGTATTCAACTGCAATTGTAAATGGTGTTCGTACGCCTGGGATCTTTTCAACAGCTTATACAATCTCTTAGTAAGTTGCAAACTGCTTGTCATACGCATTGCATACGCGTCCAGTAGGAATGATGCGGCAAAACAAAGAAACACAAGACAAAACCCAGTAAAATAACTACAATAAAGAAGTAAACAAAAATTGTTTAACAACAGTTATTCAACGCAATTGTCCATCAAAATGAAAAGAAAGAAGATGCGCGGCGAGGGCAGCCATTGGACAAGTGCAGTGGGGAGAAAGAGAGGGAGATGTATAGATTTATAAAATGCTCAGTATTATGCATAATTTAATTGCCAGGCCCATAAATCTTATGGCTTTTGCATTATCTTGCGACATTTTGGATGCGTCTTCAAACAGATACAAAAACCGACTGTCAGTAGCATTTCTCTCCCCCCTCGTCACAACACATTTTGTCATGTCTCTATAACGTTTTCTTTTCGCATTGTAATTATGTTGTTGGCGTTAATGATGCAGCTCATCATCAGCGCTGCTGTCGAAGCTGCCATTCGCTCTTCAGATTATGCAATAACCAACATAAAATGTTGTTAGCTCCCAAAGTATTTGTCTCTGCGAAGCCAAACAGGTGTATGATAAGAGTTCTTGATTTGTGGGTTATCATTTAAGCCGCTTTGCTTGGTAATGTAACTTATGCCTCATACAACTTTTAGGAAGAATAATGATTGTAATTGTTTTATTGAATTAAGTAGAATATTTGTATATTAAACTAACCACTGTGTTTGTTATGAAATCTTTAATAATGCGAAATAAATCCCAAGTGGGTTCCAAGACCTTATAGGTGAGCGTTCAATGACTTAAACATCAAATGTTTTTTCTTTATATTTTTCACACACAAAAGATTTCTTTTCAAAGGTTTTCTTTGGCTCTTAACGTACAAGTTTCCCTCTGCATGTCAGTTTGTGTGTTTTTATGTGTCTTGTGTTTTATGACAAATTGCGCTGCTGGTGAAAACATCAATCAATCATTAATCAAGTGCCCATAAGCATTGGCACTGGTAATCAGCTTCGCAACATCCCAAGAGTTAGCGCTCTTAACCTTACCCTCCTCTCCGTCAACAGTCACTGAACTCCAGACAAAAAGGGTTCCAACACTTTGCGTCATACAAACAAACATACCAACAAATATTTTATGGTTGGAACGTTACAAACATGCTAATTTACGCCCGTGTGTATGTGCATGCAAAACGCTTTCATTTTACTTGTCTACTCTTTCACGTTGTGTGTTGTTAATGTCAATCCCCTTCGATGGGCGCTACGCATGCGCCCAACTAATATCTGGGCAGGTGCAACTTGTCGGTTTTGTGCTTGTGGTTGGGTTGCGGTTGTCACATGCCAACACGAGACACACATTAGCAACTCCAACTTGTTGTGGGCTGCTCGATCGTGTGATGGAAGGTGTCAATGGTAAAACAATTTGAGAGTTGGCGTTCAATCGAGCAAGCAATTGAGCGAAAGATCAGAAGAAACGGTGGCCATGCTTACAACAAAAGACAATTAATCAATCGATTTTGATTTGTCTTTTTGCTGTTGAGTGAAATTGGTTTTGATGATTGGCAGTTGGGGTTTTCATAAGGTCGAATGAATTAGCCGATCTATTGTATGAAACAAATGCTGTATTCATGAAAAGATCTATGTCAAGATGTGTGTCAATTAAAGTGGGGTGAATAATTGTTGCTATTATAATTGATTTTTTTCATTGTCTTTAATCATGTTAAATATAAAGAAATGTTTAATAGGATTGTTTATAAAAAATACACTAATGTAATTTAAATAAAAAAAGACTTTGATTGGTTTACTTAGTAACGCATATAAAATTAACTTTCATAACTTTTATTTTCCTTAACAACAGCTCATTTATGTCTTGCCTCAATAAAAGACTACTTGTTACGCTACAAAAAGGTGTAAGGTCCATAAATTACTTTATATTTGGACAACAAAGAAAGCTGCATAGTCCACAAAAAGTGTCTTAAAGACCCGCCCAGAATGTATTTTATTACGAGAGCGTTGCATATAAGGGCTGTCATATCAAATGAGCATTATGCTAATGACTACAGATCAAACTTCAGATAGAAATATATTAAAGTAACAGAAGAAGAAGCAACTATGATATAAGTGAAAACCAGTTACAGCATTGGGTAATAGGAAAAAACATTTCTCTTCAGGCTGTAAGAAATTTTTTGTCTGTCCTAACATTGGGGCGTTGATCTATGATGTTATAACTGTCAGTTACACGACGCATCAACTCTGACTAATTTGTTAATAAGTCATAATTGATTTCACATCACACCAACCACAAAAATTTAAGCAAAAAGCACATTCAGGTATAAAACCTGGCCAGATGAGCTCCAAACGAAAGCGAAATCTCAAAAATTGAAATCCGAAAATTTCTTTTCGTTTTTGTTTCGCTTTTTATTTCGATTCGTGGCTTTTGAAGTGAAAGTAATTTACAGACACACTACGAGTAAGTAAGCGTTTCTGTGTTTCTGTGTTACACATATGTTAATCAGAATCAAATAGATCAAAGTCAGAAGGAAGCACGCTTAGCTCATTGCTTTAAGCTGTTGAGCTTGCAGTTAATTAACTTACAAAGAGTTACTCAAGTGCTTTTGGCCATAAATTCTTCAAAATCTTCAGCTAAACGCGTTATGCAACTTGCTACCACAGCTATGCATGTCTGTGTATTACAAATTTCAGTTGCAATCTCGGGTCGCAACGTCAATGTTTTGGCCATTGGCATCGAAAACTGTGCGACTGGCCAAGTGGCCTCGTTTCCCGCTGCCTTTCGTATTTCCTGTCGCAGTTTCCCGCTCCTCTCTTTCCCGCCACCAAGAGCAGTGGATTTGATTTGCCTTCGTACAAACATAGTAAATCTTTGTATGTTTATTGCATTTTTAACTACCGGCTCTCAACGTGTCTAGTTGGTTGTTATTTGGGGTTTTTTATTTTCAGCTTCTTTTTCTAGGGCGCCTGCATTTTTGGTCAGTCGTAAAGTTTCAAGGTTCTTTATGCTCAGTTGGCGCTTAGATGCTGCGAGCTTATTTATTTATTATTTTTATTTCTTGTTTGCTTTTGGAGTTGTGTAAGATACAGATGCACATGTCAAGAGCTAGAACAGATTTCTTTTTTGGACATGATTAATGAGCAGTTGTGTTGAACTAGAATCGCACTGAGCTAGGTGCTAATTGGCAGTTCTCAATATTTGATTGTTTGGCAACGATGATAAATGAACAACTTCTTTATCTGGGTTAAACAATCTGTTTAAACATTATATTTTCACATTCCTTTGGGACTGCACATATAACTGAACGTTAAACGTGATTCGTTTTCAATCTAAGACTAATTTAATCCGCTTTAATGTTAAAGCAACTTTTATCTGAGCTTAAATTCGCATTGATTATGATGTTGCAACTGTGAATTGTGTAAATTAAGCTGGCGCTCGACTCGAAAACCGTCCACACTTATCGCAAATTGTAAAGCTTTGAAGCTTAACAGAGCACAACATACAAGATCGTGCCCACATCATTTTGTTTGAATCTGCAATGAATATGCATTTCAAATAAAGTCCACAAAGAACGATGACAGTTCGAATTTTTGTTTTTGTCAATTGCCAAAGAGAACTGGTTAGAGACGATGCGGCCGCCTTTTTGGCCGTTGCCAAATGTCTTTAAATGTGCATAATAAGCGTTTGACGTTGTTGGTCAATATCTGACGATTTGGGATTTGGCAATTGGCCTTTCACTTTTTTTGTATCGACAAATGACTGCAGTTAGCAAACGAGAGCCCAAACCAAACTTCAAACAAACCTAAACAAAAGCAACCATAACTAAAGGCATTTTAATTGCCTACAAAATAGTTTGGTGCTCTACGCAAATAAGTAATTAATTCGTGGCCGCACAAACAGAATGCACAACAACAACAACAGCAACAGCAACAACATGAACTGAAAGAGAAATTTACATAAAATTGTGTAATTAACTGAAATTTTGTCTGACTAAAACAAGAAGAAGCCGCAGCAGCAAAGAAAAAAAAAATGCCTTTCAGCAACACCTACAATCGCGTCCAGTTAAAGGCATGAGGCAAACGAATCGCATTGCAAACCGGTCACATGAAAGCGAAAGAAGCCACCCAACAAAAAAAAAAGCTGACTACAACAGCAACTACTACAGCACAAAATAACAACAATGAATTGCCGCCAGCAAGTGAAACAATTGCAAGCACAACAATAACAATAACAAGTCCAGTAAACAAAAAGAAAAAAATACAACAACAACAAATGTTATTTAACCAACGCTTTGAAAAAGAAACTTGGTCAAAAGTTGTGCTGATATTATCACCGGGATTGGCCGCTGTCCGAGACGCTGTTGCTGGAATGTGCTTGTAAAACTGTTTATAAATTAGCACGATTTGTCTTTTTGTGGTTATTGTTGTTGTTAATTGCGAGCAATAACAAGTGAAAAATGCGCTGATACTTTTTTTATATTTTATAATTTGTCTAATTTCGGGCATAGAATAAAGCCGTGTAAGAGCGTTTCCAAAATTGCTAAGCATATTATATCAGCTGACAAGTTAATGAAAATTTTTTAAGTATATGTATATATATATTTTTTAATGTAATAAATATTAAGCTATATTTTTTTTTTAGTTTTTAAAGTATATTTTTGTAAGTTTTATCGGGAGACAGCTTACTAAAAAGATATTATATATTTTGTCATATTATTCATACCAAGTTTCATGAAATAAAAATTAATCAAAGATCCCTCGGAAATACAGACAACAACTTGAAAAATGATGATTAACCTGCATTGGCTGCTGCCAAGGCGGCTTCAGTAAAACGAACAGCAGCTGCTGCTGCAGTTGTGTAGATTATTTCAAGTTTTGCATCTTGAAGAAGCGAGCTTTGTGGCGCAACCTGTACTGCGGTTGCATAAGACTAGCCTGTGGCAACCAAAAACATAAAGTTGCAGGCAACAATTAACGCAGCTAAAAACTTTAACACTTTTGAGTTAAAGCGGCAAGCAAATATGTTGCGCAGAGTTGACTAATTGAATGTGATGCATGTAAACTAGTTGGAATTGGGCCAAAAATACCGAAAAATACACGCAGCACGCAGCCTGCAGCCTTTAAGCAACACCTAAGATGCCCACGATCTCATATGAAATGGCTAATTTGACACAGTCTGACAGTCTTTACGAGCCACAAAAGATTTATGGTCTCATTAGCGTTGCTGCTTAGTCGACTGATTGCTCTCAGTGCTTAACGTTAGCTATTTTAATTAAAGTAAACTCAGTTTTTGCTTTGACTTTAAGTTGCATGTTAAAATTGAGGTTTATAAGTAGTCATACAGCTAATTGTTATTCGTTTTCTAATGATTCTTCTTGTGTTTTCATTTGTTTTTGAATGGTTTTGTTGGTTACTAAGCTGCACAGAAGAATATGATAGAAAGTGCTTTTGATTAGCGGAAATATGCTTAGAGAAAGAAAGAATAATGTTAATGAAAGGGGAAGCACAGCAGTTCAAAAGGGCAAGTTATTAGAAAGTTTCAGGGGTGGTGGTCTTTTTTGTTAGTAGCTTAAGACAAGTTCAATTAAAAATAGATACAAATATTTTTAAACTTTGTCAGCGATCTAATTTATTTCATACAAAATTGATTGAATTGAAAGTAAAGTAAATTGTATTACAACTTTAACGATTATTTTACACTTCCTTAGTTTTTTAAATAATAAAAAACACTCACTGCTCATAAACATGTTAAACAAACAACTTAATTCAAACATCAAGAAACAAAAAACGCAGACTTTCAATTTGCAAGTCAACAGCCCACAAATAATAATAATAAAATAATACAAATAATAACCTTTACGAAAAAAATACCCATAATTATTGTACATAAATTGCGTGCTGACTGCACATTAAATACGTAAAACATATTTGTAGAAATAAATTTAAATAGATATACAAAAGCTAACTGCAATTTTACTTTCCAATTCAATAATTTTTGGCGCACGCAGTACGCGACTTTGCGTGTTTAGTTATATACGAGTTAGTTTTGTATCTGTATCTGAGTATTTCATTATGTTGTATATAGTCTTTTGTGCAGCTTCAGTTGTTAGCGCCCACACGGCCCGCTGGCCAAGATTTATTTGCCTTACTGTGTTGATGGACAGTGGCTTCCAGTCGAACCATCATCGCTTTTTGGCCAACAACAGTCGAGAGAGATAGATGGATAGATGGTAGAGAGAGAGAGAGAGAACCGTTTACAATTACGTTTTTATTGCGCTGCCTTGCACAACTCTGTACAGATTTGCATTTATCTGGCAACTCTCGACATTTAAATTTCATAACCCTAAATATATATACATAGGTCCATTGACAGACGTTCCACGCCCAAAACGCCTCAAACTAAAACCATTCCACGCTCATCAACAATTTATGCCTTTTGTCTCTAGGTCAGCGCATTTATCTTGGACCTCTTTCATCATTTTTTTTGTTTTGTTTTGTTTATCATCTCTTTTAAGTTTTGTGTGCAATTTTTTGTATTCCTTTTCTGCAACTTGAATAGCATGAAAAAACCCCGAAAAAAGCAGAGTATTATTCATAGAGTACTCGCACTCGGAATGCGTATTTACTTTTGTATTCAACGCCATTCAATGTTGATTATTTATCCACTCATTTCACGGGCTGTCACTTCAATTGAGGCGTTCAATTGCAATTGACGCCACGTCCAATGAATATGGGTCAGATATAATAAGCCGATATATTGTGCTCTATACCTAAAGCATAAATATTTATTCAGATGATTTGCTGTCTTGCTTGACCTTTGTCATCTTTTTGAATACTCAAAAATCGAAATGGTCCATTAGAGATACGACTACGCCGAAAAGATGACACGGCTTAAAGGTTTCTTTGAGATTGCGGATATATCAATGACATGTGTATATATTTCCATTAAATTTTTATGTGTTATTTAACGAGCTGGCAATAACTAACCGAACATTTGTTTCGTACTTTTTTATTTAGTATTTTAACACAAATCGCTGTTAGATGTAATTATACACTCAAAAGTTACTGAATCTTAGCTTTTTCTTTAACATTCCATTCGCTCAGTCAAAAGCACAACCACAAACACCAAGACCGCATTGCAACTTTACGCTTTAGATCTTTCTTGCAATTTCGTTTTAATGCATTAATTACACATTAGCATTTGGCTTAACTTTGTTTTTTCTTTGGCTTTAAGACACCTAGACATGCAATCCCATTGCCAGCCCAACAAGCAGACTCCTTCAATCCAAACACCCGCTCTTCTACCTCACTTGTTTCAAACTTAACTGTCTGTGTGTCAATTGTTGCAGTGCCATTGTTTGCCAATGAACTGAAAACTTTTGTGTGCAACATAAATTTTTTTTCTGTGTGTTTTTGTTTCAATTGGCCTGGAATTCATAATTTATAGGTTAGCAGTGCTGCTGCTCAACGAAACATTCGAAATCTGTTCACACGAAAGAGAGAAAGAGAGAGAGAGAGAGAAGTTCTTTTATTTGTTTTCCTAGATTTGTTGAAGCTCAGCAATTAAGTAATTTCCAGTTGATATCGACAGTCAACTCCTAATTCTGCTTCTTGTTTGCTCATGTTGCTGCTGTTTGTGTTTTGTGTTTTGGTCTCGTGTTTGTTTGTTGGTCACGCAAACTTTGCACTTGCGTTTGCTTTTTTCTTTTATTCATTCCGAGAAACGTTGTTAAAAGTCGACGCGACATGCAAATTACAATGTAGAGGTCTCGGCTTTAGTTAACCCCTTCCATTCATCTGCGGCCTGACCACAATCAGCTGGAAACGCAGCACACTAGTCAAAACCAATGTTTTGGGAAGTCAGTAAACTTTCGCGTTTTTAGTTCGTGACAGTTTTTAGCAATTACCCCTCAATTAGAGACGTTGTCATCGCATTCAGACTGCCAGACATAGTCTGTAACTGACCACCATTGTTAAGCGGTTAGTAACCTGCGAGTAGGCTGTGCTTGAAATGCAAGCTGATAAGCATTGCAGTTAACAAATTGGCTGTTATGATTGACAGAATGCAAATGGGAAGATGGCCTTTCCACTAAAGCGAAAAGAAAATAAGCATGAGAATCTTGAGAGATGTGGCGCAAAAACGGGTTAATGGCTGTGGGTGGGCTGTCTAACCTACTACTTAGACTAAACAAGTATAAGGTTAACACGACATGGAACTAGTTTGAGTTTAAGTTTAGCAGTTCTACTGAAACGTTGCATTTAAATGTGGTTGTACATCTGGACATCACTTTCAGTCGGAATTTGTCCAGTCTAACCGTTAGCTACCTTTGCCACTTTTGCGATTATGCATAAGTACATATTATCATATTTACTTGGCACTGATGTAACTGTACCTGGAGTATGCATAAGTGTGTGTGGCTACGCCGACGCAGAAGTCAAAGCACTCGCAAAATGCCGCTGGTAGTTGGCGCCTGCCACAGTTTCCCCCGCTTGGTGTGCATTCCTAGCTGAGCTACCCTATAATCTCCTGTCTGCCGACTGTAACCCACTTCACACTAGAGTGCGGCCAACAGATTATGGCCACCAAGCGACCAATTGTAAGCCCTGACAGCTCCAGCTCCAGCTCCAACTCTAACTACAACCATAACTTTTGCTGCAGCTTCAGTGCCTGCCACTTTCAGTTTTCAGCATGAAGTCAACAGAAAAGTGAAAAAACAAAAACGCTTTTGCAAGCTCCGTTGATTTTGTGCGCCGCAGAAGTTTTTGACTGGAGGTATATTTCTTTTTAATTTTAATACCATTCCATGCCCATTCCCTGTTGGTATCTTGCAACGTCTTAGCGCCTGCAGCTTGTACAGTTTGTTGCAAATAACACATTTTAATTTGTTTTACTGCGCTGTTGTATTGCTGTGCACTTGAGTGCATCAGCTGAGCATGCAAGCCGAAATATGAGTTTTGCTTTCGATTTCATCAAGAGAAAATTAGCAAAAACGAAAAAGGCATTTTATATATGTGTATAACTTTGTTAATGACAATTTTACAGGCAACTGGAAAAGTATTTGCTCAACACTATCTAAAAATAAAAGTCCATCTACTCGTTGCCATTTATAGGTTCTGCACAAACATACAAAATCCATTAACTCATTTAGTTTTTAATTCACCTTTCACCTATCTCTGTTGGTTTGGCTAATTCAATTACCTCAATTGCTGTCGATCAATAATTTTGCATAATTTATGAAACGAAAGTTTTTATTTACTTGTATGTTAGATACCCTGCAGCCATAAAAAAAATTAATGCTCAAGATGTAAATACAGCTTTACAGATTTTTATATTCCACAATATGTTTAAAATCCAACTTTGCTTACTTTTTTATTATTGTAAAAACCAGAAACATGTCGAGTATTTGGCTTAAGATAGATTTTTTAATGGAAATCGAAACACACATTTGGCCATAACAATTACGACTCCCACCAACTACAGCAACAACTAGAAAGACAACAAAAACAACTAACTGCCTGTTGAAGAAAATAAAAAAAAACACACACAAATTATGCAACTCGCTTAGCTTGCAACATCTTCCAGGCAGGCCAACCAACCCAGCCAGATCTTTGAATCTTGTTTTGGAACTCTCTCGTGGCAGCAGCAGCAGCGGCAGCAACAGCAACAACAATACCAACAAACGCTTCTTCATTTTCACCCAGCGAACAACAAAAACGAAAGTGCAACCAGTCGGTTTGCCCAGTTGCTGCATGCCACGAGGAGCCGCAAAACTCGACAGTTTGAGTCGGTGGGCTTGGTCGAACGCTTACGTGACCGAAGACGAGGATCGTTTGACTTTTTGGCCATATTTGTGTTGAGTTATGGCGAGAAGATGCAGCCAATGCAGCCAATTGCAATTGCAATTCCAACTGCAACAATATAAAAAAAACCCGTTTTACGTGGCGTATGAGTAATGCGGAAGTTGACACTTGCTGTTAGCTGAAGCTTGTAGCGCTGGTTGGCTTGCTGGCTGGTGGGTGAAAATTGCTCTTTGATATATTTACTGCACATTGCAACACTAATTGCGGCATTCATCAGCCCTCACCCTCCCCCTCGCAATTAGATCTGCCGCAGAAAAAGCTGCCAAAACTCATTTGGCTTTAAACCACAAACTGTATATTAATGACCCAACCCAAGCGCAATAGCAACAAACTTTAATGAAACACGCGCAACAACGAAATTGCAAAAGAAGATGGCGAAAAATTACAAGAAATGTGCAAGGGAAGGGGGAAAGAAAAAAGTCGCCACAGTGCGGCCTGTCAATAACCGCCGATGAGTTATGTCGCAAGCCCTTTTACTTTCTTTTCTTAGCGATGCTTATAAGCATCTCAAAGACGCCTGAAGTAGAAGCATTAATGATCTGTCCGATTCGCATGCCATGTGAAATTTTTGCTTACATTTTTTGTTTCTTTTGTGCCATAAAACGGGGCGTAACTTAAACTGGTTGTAGATCAGATTTTATTGTAATGACTTAATAATTGTGTGGATTGAGAAACAGCCAATGAGGAAATTATTTATATTTGTTTGGATATGATTTAAAGTATTGCAAAATATTGAACAGCTTTTTCTATTAGCTTCACATAAATCCTTATCATTTTAAATAAATAAAGCAATGAGTAAATAAAAAAAGTTTTAATACTAAAAAAAATGTCTCAAAGTGGTTGAAAAAATGTTTCTCTTACTTCCTTTGGCATTTCTAACATATTTCTATGACTGCATATCTGGACTGGACATTGTCCTTAACCTTTTGTCCAGCTGTTGAGCTGCCGCTTATGGGTTTTACACAATTTTCCAATAAGACATTGTTACTTGTAAAGGAAAACGTGCCAGACCAGATTGCTGCCGTCTGTCTGTCTGTCTGTCTCTCTATCTATTGACATAAGTTGGCTGTGGCAACGACAAGGCGGCAATGGCCTGCGATTGCCACAACAACTACAAAAACAACAGCGCAACGCAACAAAATAGCAACAAATGGCAAACAACCCATTGCGAACTTTTTGGTAAACAAGAAAACAACACAACACACAAGCAACAAAACAACAACACGAGAGAGGAAAAAAAAAACATTATTCAGCCACATCATCATCTTCCTTTTGTCCGCGATCAGGAACTGGTCACAGTTAAAAGACCAAGTCGAAACTAAAGTCAACGGCTGACGCCATCTGAAGTTTCTTTTATGCGATTTTGTTTTTCGTTTCTTTGTTTTTGTTTTTTTTTTTTTTGGTATTTCTTAATTTTAAGCCTTATTTCGTACATACATTGTACATATTCATATGTATGCTGTATATATATACAAAATGTAACTGTATGCATTGCCTCACGTAGCGTTTGCAGTTGCTTTTTTGTGTCGTGTAAACAGAAATTGCCACCGTCTAACAGACAGGCCAACAAACAATCAACTACCAACAACTGTTCAGACATTGCAACAAATTCAGGCAACATCTGTTGGCCATCATCTAACCAATGTTCAATATTCCCAGTGCCCAATAGGTCTGTAGTTTCTGCTGTGGCTTTAGTTTTCCATCGCTTTGCATTTTATTTGAAATATTTTAATGCACATTCGTTGACCCGTTGATATCAAAAAAATATTTTGCTTTCACTTTCGTCTAGGTCGATCGATTTAAAGATGCATGAATTTATTATGAAATAGTTGTGAGAAATGTTGTAGCAGTCGTGAGATAAGTTTGAATAAAAGAAAAACAGTTTCTCCATCAAGGTTCTTTCAAAATATTTCAAAGTCAGTTAAAATTATTTGGGTCTATGTCAACTGTATCCGATTAGGATTGTAATAGGCTTATAAGCTTCACTTTTTAATTGGCATCTTATAATAATAATAACCAAGTATTTTTGAAGCAAATAAAACTCAATTCGCATCTTTCAGATACGTTTACCACAGCCCTTCAACCTGTTCGTCGTTTTATTAAACGAATATCAAGTTGTAATTTCTTTTCATTTTGTATTGCTTTAAGTCATTGTAGTTGTTGTTATTGCTTGCTTTTTTTGCGCATGTGTAGTTGTTGTAGAGGCCCGTCGTTCTAGCAGGTTTGCTTTGTGTGTTGTTTCGTTTCGATTGGTTTTGTTATGTGCTTGTTGTTGTTGACATGGAAAGTGGGTCAATCGAGAGATCTTTATAAATATTTTGGTTGCATATTTATCTGAAAGATACAGTTTTTTTGGTGTGACAAACTGTTAATGAATTTGTGTGTTAAAAAATGAAAGTTGCTTGACAACATGAATTTCAGAGCATGTCAAACTGTAACAGGATGACACAATTGTGCTTGGGCCCAATCGTATTAACCATGCTATAAAAATGGGCCTATTGTGTCTATCCGATTTGCCACTTAAAGCTCGTTAACTGGCGCTACACTAAATCAAATGGAATCAAATCGAATTGACTCGACTTAAATGAGTTTGCATTGTATCGAAAATGGTGTGTACAAAACAAATACAGTCAAGTAATTGAGCGCTAATCACACGCAGAGCCAATTAGGCACCCCACAACCTCTCTCTCCATCTATACCAACTCTCAGCACATTGTGTTTGCTGTGATGGGATTTGGTTTTACTTTGAACTCGATTCGTATTTAGTTTTGTATAGGTCCCAAAACGGATTGCGCTGCTGCCGTCGCTGCTGCTGTGCGCTAGTTGAGAATTAAATCGAATTTCAATTTCAATTTCATTGGAAACGTTCGGCGCACGTGGAAAAGTGCCGCAGCTGATGAAGCGCTTGATTGGACAGCGCCAAGTTAATGGGAATGAATGTAACCAAAGTGTTGAACTGCCGCCAGGTTCGTTCAGGAAGTGCTGCTTAGCAAAACAAATTGAAAGTGTAATTGAGCACTGCAATCGCTATGACATAAGTCAATATTATGAAACCATTGGGTAACGAGTGAACTTAGAACTACTTAAGCAGTAAAAATTGTAATCATTTTTATTTCATTTACTGTCAAGAATAATTTTTATATAACCTTTTAAGCTTATCTTTCAAATACTTGCACATTAAAGCATAATAGAACAGTAAAATCTCGTATTTACAATAATCCAACCACACCTGTTGAACTTACACAAATTTCCAATTTGCTCATCACAATATCGTAAGTCCCAAATATATGATCACGATGAGTTTACGTAATAAATGCTACAACAAAAGTGTTGGGTTGAAAACAAAAATTCCAATTATAAACATTAGTATATCCGCAAATCAAAGGCAAACAACAATGCAAAGAGCGAAAAAGACAACCAAATTGGAAATATCATAAATTGTTGCGGGCTGTTGCCAAGCCTGAATGCGGCCATGAAAGTGAAAACTAACTATAACAGCGGATGCCACAAATGCCACATTGACCAACAATCAAAACATAACAATAGCAACATAACAAAACATCAACTAGGGATAATCTGGTCATACCAGCAGCAGATATTTGTATACAATAATATGGCTAATAGCATTCAATTATGTTGAGACCAGCAATTTGTTAATGGTTATTAAAATACCTTTTGCGCAAATAGTATACAGACTAGATATTCGATTGATTGTATACAGCACAATGATCTGAGAACTTGCAGCTGACTTGCAGTTTTTATTGTTTATGCGTTAACTTGTTATGTACATTTCTTTTTTTATTTCTTGTTGACCATTTCAAGCGAACAGGTTTATTATCTGCCACAGTTGTTGTTGCCGTCTTGTGCGGCTTTAAACGTTGTCATGACTTTACTGCTCGTGCCCTCCGCTTCCTTTGCATCTTCATTAAACACCAACAAACAGCTCCAAAAATATCACAAAATCAAGCAGAAGATGAAAAAAAGGGAAAGTTCATTGAGGCAACTCAGTTGCATATTTGTACAATTAATATAAAAATGTTTATGAAAATATTATGAATAATTGAATGTTTAAGCAGGCGCTAGTCAATAAAATATATAGGAACTTGTAGAGTTTCAAAAAGAAAAACCAAGGAATATGTATACATTGCTAAAAAGAATTTTTAGCTAACTTCTCTTTTAAACAGAAACTTTCTTTGAGAGCTTAGGAACTGTGTCAATTCGCATTTGACAACATTCACAACTAGATTCAACAATAAATATTTGCATAACATTCAATGGAAATGCAAATTGAGTGATAAATATTTTGTTCTCTTCTTAGTTTTTGGCACATTTTCAGACTATGAGTTGTCTGACCGACTGTTTTGTCTGTATTGTTAATGAATAACTGGAACAAACTATCTTATTTACAGGGCTTTAACAACTTTTTAAAAAACCAAAAAAAAATTTTAATTTTCTAAAGAAATGTTAGGAGCTCTTAACATTATTATTATAATTTTATTGTTCGACTTACCCCGTTATGTATACCCGCATTGGGTGGTATAAATCCCTGCGCATTTGCCGTCACCGTCCACAGGCACAAAGTGCCCCAAAGAGCCAAAATAATTCGCATGATTTACACAAGCTTAAACTCCAAATATATAGATTTTGTTTATTTTAATATACAATAGTTATTTATTAATTTCGTTGCACTGCTTTTTTTCTTTTTGATTTAGACAAAACACCATAAACTATTTGAACATCCAATTGTCGCACGAGAAATGTCAAAAATGCGGCAAACACACTGCTGGAATAAACTTTTGCCTGCGCGTTTTCTATTTGCTTTATGCAAATGATGCAGTTCGTATTTTTTTGTTGTTGTTGTTAATGTTGCTGTTTAATTTACTTAGTATTCCGTTAGCGTTGGCTGTTGCTGCCGCGTAAGTCGAGTGGAAGCCGCAGACACGACTTGTCTGGTAAAAGTTCGATGCTTAACTGAAGATCATTTAGCGTTTGGTAACAATTTAAGCCAAGCTTGCGACGAAGATGCCAAAAAATGCGAAGCCGATGCGACGCTAGCGATGAGCCAGCAACATGTTGCTAGCAACATAGCGTCGCAGCACGCGAACAACATCCGCAACATTTGCATTGAGCACTGAGCACTGAGCAATGAGAGCATTGTTTTTAACTTCAAAGAGAAAGCATAAGAGTGCGTTCAAGTGAATGAAAGAGTGAAAGTGTTGCCAAACTGTGCAACATGAGGAAATGCTCTAAGCACACGGGGCGTTGTTTTTCAAATTCAATTTCTTGTTAGCCGCTCTTTGGCTAACTGGCTGTCTTTATCAAACCAGAAATGGCTGGGCTATCCAAATATGATGCGCCATCTACAACAGCGATTTCGATTTCATTCGCTGATCACGTAATTTCCTCAAGCTGGCATACTCGGAAATGCAGATAAGAACGCAACTTGAAGGCGTACGAAATCGCATCGAGTCTAAGCAACAAAAAACTGTTAATAGCCACCGAATACAGAGAAATGTATATAAAGTCATCATCATAACCACATATACCAGCAACAACAATTAAACTGCATTCCATGCACAATGCGATGGGTTGTTATGTTGTGTTATTTTGGCCAAAACAAACAACTTAAAGTGATTCATTACTTATCTACGGATATCCATAATTATCAAACTAAATGATTAATGTGGGCTACCCGTCGTCTGCCCGCATTATACATGCTGAATATGGGAAGCAACTCCCATTCCCGCTGTGTTAGTGGCATTACACACTTACATCACACCCAAATCAAAGTGGAGCATTTTTGATGAATAATAGCTGCATGTTAACTTGCTTTTTTTTTCCACACAGCATGTCTTGATCGGAAATAATATATGTTTAACAATGATGAGTTTTGATTTAAGATTAGAGCGGTAATTTACTTATAATGCAACATATAAGAGCTTATGAATATCAAGGTTCAGAGAGAGAGAGAAAAAGAAAAGCTCCTTGCATTAACTATGATTAAATGTATATCTTGTCTATGATAGTAAAAACCTCGTTCACTAGATATATATTCAATTTCTGATAATATTTTGTTAGTTTTAGGCATATTTAGTTCACACAGTTTTCTTTAAGAAAATCCTCTTTACAGTTGGGTTTTAAATTGAAGGAAATTGGTCAATTGATTTCCTCTTGTGCAACATTTGGTAGGCCAGTTAGCCGGCAATCTGTGGGCCCTTATCAAAACGCAACCAGGGCCAATCAACAAATTATGGCATTTTCAGCTTTCCAGCAATTATAGCAGCAATTTTCTGTCAGTAGCAACAGAAATTCGGCAACGCACTAATCGACTGATCCATCAGTTCAAATGCACGGACACTTCAACGCCAGCTTTCATTAATAAATTTTCACTTTCAAAGACTAACACACGGCACACTCAGTAACACACCAAAACAAACATATTAAATATGCAAGCGAATGGTCCATTAAGTCGATGCCCAATGCAATTCTAGAGAAGGTTCAACCAGCAAAGCCCAGCCTTGCCTCGGATTGCATTGCATAAGCAGCTTATCAGGTTTCCTCGGACTCGGACTCGGACACAGACATAGCGACAGCCAGAGACACAGACAATGATAATAACCCTGCTGATTTTTTTGATTTGAGCGTCGATGATGACGCAGGTTGTCTTAAGTCCAATGACTTGAGCAGCAGCTTCTTTTGTATCCGTTTTCATGCTTACATTTTATTTGATGGCTTTCTTTGTTTAGCAATCGGTTGGAAAGAAAAGCTTCGATGACTTTAAAATGTATATATGTGTATATGCCTATGAAAACTATAGAAAAAATATGTATTTTCACCTGTTTGTCTGTGTCTCACACATTATATCATGAGAGTTGTTTAAATTGCTGAGCTTCGAAAAAAAATAAATACCACAGTCTATTCAAGAAGTTTTCCGTTTTGTCTTTAGGGTTTCTAATAAAACGTGAATTTCTATTTCTTTTTTGTTTGTTTGGGCTATTCATATTTAATTAGTTTCCCACACAAAAGATGACACAAAATTTATTGATTGTTTATATAATAATAATTTTTGTTTAGAGTTTTATTGTTTTGGATTTATCAAGTTAGCATAGGCCTCACCTATTCCTCTGCCTTGAAATAAACATAAGGTTATACAAGTTAGTAGTCATATATCACCATGCCTGGTGTCCATCATATCCGAAACTGCCATATTGACCTCTCGGAGACGTGACAGTTGAGAGTTTGCAATTCAGTTTTATGCCGCGTAAATATAAAATATATTTATTTTGTTTATGCACAGCGCACCTTTAAGTCAGTCATAAGAAATGATTGTAGATAAGATAAAAATTATATAATAGTATTACGTTTTTGTACTTGAATTTATATAATTCATACTAATTTGTTTCTTCAGGTATGGGAAGATGCGGTTGTAAGCTAATTTAGAATACATACTTAATTTTGGCATAAGTTAGCAATCGTTAAAAGGTGCGCTGACAAATGCCTAATAGCTGGGTAATATTTGTGCAAGAGATTGCCAGAAGACCGTGGTAAAGTCACATAGCCATAGTCAAACCAAAAAAACAACAGAAATCAAAACATTGGCAAAACAAAAACAAAACTAAATGCTGTACAAATAGCAACAACAACAACAACAAAATGCTTGAGGGAGAAAGACTTTCACCTTTGAGACGAATGCTCGTCTTACAAAAACAAAAAGCAAAAAAAGTAGCTGACGAAGGCACCGATGAGGTAAAAAACAAGATTATAAAAAAAAGAGTCACTGCAGAAGCGACGGCCTTCGAAATGCCATATGGACCCGAAACAACCCAAACCGAACCAAGACGAGTCGAACCCAACCGGGCCCCAGCAACAAGTGCCGATCATGAAGATCATCAGCAAGGCAGAAGCTAAAACTGAGCAGATGCTGTGGCTCTAAACAAAAACCGTGGAAACGCCAAAGCAAAACTTGCGTCAATAAACCTTTGACTCAATGAGTCTTACGCGTCGGCTGCTTATCACTCGAAGAGTTCAATGGGAATATATATACATTGTTGGTGTTGCTGTTGTGGATCAACGATCGTCGTCGTAGCAGCAACTTTTACTTTCCATTCAAGAATGATGACTTTTCAACACATTTGCTAGACGTTTTTGGGAATTAAGTCATTTATTTGAGTGGGCTAGCACACATCGGATAAGCACTCAGAACTGTCGCTTTCTCGCAAGTGTTTCTGATGTTGAAGCTCCACCTACGCAACACTTTTCAAGTGCTTTACATTAGAAAAGTGAAAATACTGTCAAAACATTTAAGCCTGTCCGAAATTACAATCGACCCAGTTAGTCAAACTGAAACTCTATTTAGTTAAGTGTTAAATTATAAGCCATCAATAAAATAAACATTTTAATTAAATTATCTACCAAAAGCGAAGGCACACGTGCAAGACGATTACTTAAACAATCATTTAAAAATCCAAAACATAATATGAAAATCTCTTACAATACCTTAATATCCCCATAATTTGCAAAATCGAATATTACATAATTCCCACAACTTACAAATAAAAAATATAATTATGTTAGTAACCACAACTAAATTAATAAATTGCTGCCCTACGGGCTTCACAAATGGTGTCAAACGCTGTGATCATTAATAGATGCGTATCATTGGAAGTCAAAGCTTAACGCTGATCATAAAAACCGAAATGTTTGATAAACATAAACATTAATAGTTGAAAGTCGAAGCTGGCTTGCTCTTGCGATATGAACACAAAGTCAATTGACAAATCAAAAGATTTGTATAGATTTTTAGAGCTGCCTGCATTTTAATTCTCTCTTAAGAGTATGCAATGTTTTCTTTTTATATGCAACATAAAGATAACAAGCCACTATGTTCAAGTCTTGCTAAATTGCTAAATTCATTGCAAAATTTTTTCTCGTAGTGGTCTATCGCGTGCAAAATTGGTAAAATATAACCTTATTACTGCTTGCTAGTGCGCTCCTAAAAGTATGCTGCACGTTTTGTTTGTTGCAGTGTGAAGTAGCAAATGCACAAACCATCTGGATTCAACTTTGGTTTGAGCACATGCTATTAAATATGTACTACATAAACTTTAAAACAATCCAAGAAACGGCTTGTTTATTGCTATCAACCTGGAGCGAAATCATAAAAATATAATAAAACAATTTGCATTGTTGAGTACATAGGTGTTTTAAATTTATTCTTCAATTATTGTAATTGTATTGATTACATGTTGTTGTTGGTTTTTTTTGTTTCTGGCTTTTATACCATTTAAATATGAATCATTAATTTAAAATTGATATATTTTCATAATTAAAAGTAGTTTTTTGTTGTGTTTTTAATTAAATACTAAACTTTAAATTCGAAACTCACTTTGTAAATCAAGCTTTGCATTTTTTTGTTTTATTTAATATAATTTTCTTTTTTAATTGAATAAAAAGGGATAATACATTAAAGAAAAAATTTTATGGTAGTAATTAGAAGTGGCAGAAAATACATAAAAATATGCATACATTTATAAATAATACATAAAATAGGAGAAATTAATGTGTATACATATATATGCTAGTGTGTGATATATATAAACGTTTGACATTATCAAAGTCATGAGCAAAAGTTGCATTTGTTTACAGTGATATCTAATTATAACATTATCCATTTTGTTCACATGACAGTCTAGGCTCAGAGACAGAGAAGAAGTTCGTAGGGAACAAAAAGGGATCAGGTATAGGTTAACTCTGCTCCTTGCTACTAACGTATATTATTCAAACGTTTTTGTGTGTGTTTGGTGTACACAAACATTGATTATAGTAAAATTGTATTTGTTTTTGTTTTTCCATTAATACGATTTACATAGAATTAGTTAAAGTTCCATTCTTATACATGGTTTTTGTGGTATTGGCCATAAATTGTTGTTTATTTGCACAAAAGTTATTGTAATTATATGGTATCTCTAAGCATTAATTACCTAATATTTTTATTCATTTATATGTAGTTCATTAAATATGTATACTCTTTAGATAGATTATGACATGTTTCTTGCACTATATTTGAGTGTTTTGGGCATTATCAATAACTTACGGGGTTGCTTTTTGACTTCACCTTGAAATATCATTTTAAAGTGAATCGAAATCAAAGCCCACAACTTTCCCGTATCTTTTATTCTCTCATGCAAAATACAAACTTACATTTTACGTGTTCAAACATGTTTGCTCATTTCGAGGCTAGAATGTTTCAGTTGTTTATAGGCTATATAATAGTTTACTAGGGTAGTTCCGATTGATAATTTGGTGGGTCTATGAGTTCCCTAGCAAATTTAAATAATGTTGGCTCGGGCAAGTCATGATACTCCGAGCTTATACGAACGTGAGTCTCTAGGCAACTGTAACATTCTAACCTTTATCAAATCTTATCATTTATACATATATCAATATGTTTAGCTACATTTTCGCGTATGTAACTAATAACAGCCTTGATACTGTTGCAAAAGACATGGAAGCTGTATGAAATTGTTACAGATATTTTGAGTCGATACAATATATTTATATTTATATATATAGATATCGATCGTATTACTTATATATCTATGTATACCACTATGCTATGTTGTTCCATTTTGAGCTGGGAGTTTTTCTCCAACTTTAATTTTTATCATTTTGTTCGTGTTAAATATAGATTTGCATATAAAGTAAACGGGAAAACAGTGTTGGAAAACGTTACGTTCAATTGTAATGAAGGGAAAATAAATGTGATGTTGGAAATACTTTTAGGGAAGAATACAGTGAGGAAATACGATAGCTATGGCAGTAGCAGAAAATAATTCAGATGAAAAAATAACTGAGAATACTGCAAGAGTGTTGCAATTGAATTTGTATATGTATGTGTGGGGTCAAACTAATTATTATTATATATATATATATCAACTATATATCTAAATACCTAACTTTATATATATATGTATAGTTTTTCATGCAGAAACACACACTAATGCACAATACGCAATACACGATACACGTACACATACATACATACGGCTATAGACCTATACACATACATAGCTTATATAACAGTTACTATAGTTAGAACTAGGTTGGAGCGGCGGGTGGCAACGGTGGAGTCGGTAACGGCTCCTCCGTTTCCCGCAGGGCAGCGCATTGCTGAGGACGCCACTTCTAGCTCCAGAAGTCCATCATATTCACCAGCTTGCACTTCTTGAGCTCCAGCTTAGTAGGCCTGGCCCTGAGTCAAGCACGCCCAAAGATGGCTCGATCTGAAACATCTCCAGTGGATTGTGAATGCGACATGGACACACTACTGCCGCCAACCGCCTGCTGTCCGACTCCCTGCTGCCCCACACCGCCAACACCATGATGATTATGATGATGATGCGTAGCTGTCGCTATGGTCGCCGTTGAGGCATTGTGATGATTGTGCGCCAGCGTGGAGCTGCCGTATTTGCTGCTGCTGTTGCCAACGCTGGGGTTGCCAGTTAGGTGCTTGCGGGTCGCCGTCGAGGAGACGTGTTGGGTGCTGCCGCTGCCAACGCCGCCGTAGGTGCGATGCAGCGAATACTGCTGCACTGTTTCCAAATCCGAGACACTCGATGTTATCTTTGAGCGCACCGCCACCTTTTGCATGCTATTATATTTGTCGCTGGCGCTTAGCTTGATGTCTGGCAGATGTCCATTCGACTGGGCATGCGTATGGGGCTGTCGCGAAGTGGCGCTAGAATTGGTCGTTATGGCTGCATTGCTGACAGATGTGGTGCTCGTTATTGAGGCAACCACTGGGCCGCTGCCGGGCGAGATCTCTGCAAAGTTGTAGCAGGAGGATTTCTGAGAGACGCTGTTAAGACCAGAGCTGGACGAGCTTGTTGACATGCGGCAGCTGCGATGACGACTCAAATTGGATGGCTGCAGAAACGGATGAAGCGGCGCATCTTCTGGAGTCATGCGCTCCGCAGGATCCCATTCCAAGCAACGCTGCAGAAAGTCAATAAAATACCGATCCTGACAGTGCAGTATCTGGGACAGTGTCTTGCTGCCCGGCGTGCGTTTCCTGCCCTTTGTATTGGTAATGCAGCGTGGTGCATCTCTTCCATCGAAGAACAGGCGGCGACGACGTGCCATTGTGATTAAACCCTTTGGTGGTAGACCCAGCACTTCCATAATACAGGCCAACTGCTCCACCTCATTCTCGCCGGGAAACAGTGGAAAGCCTGTATACAATTCGGCCAAAATGCAGCCTGCAAAGAGTAGTCATAGAAATGTAATTAGTGTTTATGTTCTGTATACCCTTAACACATTAAAAATGGACCAGATGAAGTTAATGATGCTGTGTATCAAAAATCTATTATAAATGTTATTACTTATTGGCTTTAACTACTTTTCAGAAGCGATTTATTTCTATTGATTTGTAGGGTATTTGTTAGTTGACATTGTTAGTCTTTGCATATATGTATGTACATATTCGTTTTGTGACTTGTCATTTTGCTGCAGTCATTTTGATTGCAACAGAAGCGCATTGACCTTGACTTTACGCTTACCCAATGCCCAGTGTAACTGCTACGTGCCTAAGCTTGACCACAGGACACTAGCACACAGTTCAACTTGGATCAGTTCAATTGAGTTACTGTCCCTCTGGGGTTTTATTTATGTACTGCTGCAAATTGTTTAAGTGCTTTATGGAAAAGTTTAGCGCAATATTACAAAGTACTAAAAACGAACCGATTTATATGTAGATTGATTACTATTCATTGAAAGGAATTTATATATAAAAATTTCTTTTGTGTGTATTTAACATTTATTTAATCTTGATTTTATTTATTATTAGCTTGCAAGCCTTTTAGTCCGTGTCACATTTTTCCTCACTTTCATCACTTGTGCTCATTTCCATAATTGAAACTAGACTTTACCTTTCCATCTTGTCCTCATTTTCACCCTATACGTTCAAAGATGGCGTGCCCCTAGCTGTTTGTTAAAATGGGAAAAAAATATATGTGTGTGTGTACCACATTATTCAACACGTAACCCATTTGCAAAAGTGTGTACTGAGCACAGTTATTCAAATAAATAACCGTCCACATGAGCTAAGTCAAGACACTGGCTAAAAATAGAACTTGCCTTGCTTTTATTAGACGCCTGGCCCCCAACGCTAACCACGTATCTCACGTACTGTACACATTTAATGAGTCTTTTGTATGTGTATGTGTGTGGGGCGCCGAGCGCAGAGCTCACGATACATTTTCCTGCTGACCGGACGTGGTCGTAGTCGGAAATGGCCGCTAAAAGGATGTGCGCTGCGCGGTGGCAGGCAACGTTTCAAAACGTTAAGGGGCAGGCAATATTATTGTATACATAAACTTCGAGTAGGGCCTCACTTGTTGAGTGGCCCGCCTTCTACTTCAAATACCCCATGGCCCCTTGCTCATTGTTCTGTTGTCCCAATTGTACGTGGCCTCCGGTTTCTTGTTTGTTAGTAGCCTGATAGCCCCGTCGCCTGTTGCTGCTAATTGGCATAGTGCGTGTTTTTACACTTGGCTGGGCCAACAATAGGCCCAACAACTCACCTCCCCTGCATAGTCATTGCTGAATTCGTGTGCTGCGATTGAACACTTGTCATTTGGCAGCTAAATATGTGAAGGATAATGAGTCTAGTGCAAGTTATACTCAACTGATATGGAACGCTTTGGCAGGGTAGCAAACGAAAGAAACCTGAGAAAATAATGGTTGGGCATTAATTGCAATCCATGAAAGGGGTTGTTGTCTCGAATTACAATTGAAAGTGCCACTCGAATGGATAGAAAGACCCACGCTAAACTATCATCAATCGATTTATGCTAACACTGTTGATGATTGCTTCTAAATATATACTGCCTGCTCACAGTATAAGATTGATGACTCTTCTAAGCCATTTCAAATTCTTTAAGATACAAGCCAGATGTGCTAAACTGTCGTTTTATATGGTCGACATTTTGACAGACAAATGTCAGTAGTTTAACAAGAAAAAGAATAGCAAACCAGTCAAGCGGCATGAAATCCATTGAAAAGTCTCGTTACACATGCCAAATGTCAACCGCAGCATGACCCACAAAATGAACAAACAAACACATTCACCACCCACCCATTAGATACACTCTAAAACAAGCAAGCAAACACATGCGGTGCTTGTGCTTGTTGTGTTATAAAAGTGTATATTAAATATTTAAATGTTGTAAGCGGTAAAAGGACTTACACCTACACACTGGCTCACAGTTATTTATAGGTGCAACGTGTGTGGCAATAAATTTGCCTGTCAGATGCAGAAGCGAAAAACCATTTAAAAATTCATTTTCATTTTCATTGGCAACGAGGCCAAACGCGAGACGAGTGCGAAACGACATAAAGTATA
>JAWNNR010000706.1:0-145447 GCA_035044725.1 Scaptomyza caliginosa
GGATATGCAACCGGAGCGAAGAGTTTGGGTGGAATGAATGCTAACATTTTGGCTAAAGCAGGTAATTGCAATATTTGTTGTTGTTGTTGTTGTTCTTGTTACTTTGGACCATGTTTTAAAAACTTGTATACAAATTGCAATGGGCAAACAGTTTTCAGCTGAAAAACAATTCTAACAAAATATGCAAATGCAATTAAAGCAAGACAACTAAAGTAAATACAATTAAGATTTAAATAACCGAATCTTTAAGTAAATATTCTAAGGCAGCTGTTGACCTAACTGGCGCAACTGGTGGGAGTTGATATTTGGAAATTGTTGAACGTCATGTTGCCTGTACAGGCCTGACAGGAACCCACGTTATTTAATGAATTTCTTGGCCCAAAAAAAGACGTGCCACAGCGGAAATTGGGGGTAAGGCAAGTGGAAAGCTAAAATGTAGCTTTATGAAAACGTTTTCATTGCTTCGGCAGGCCAATCATGTGCACAGCCTTGGGTAAAGTTGTTGAGCAGACTTCAGAATCATGACACGACTTTATTTCGAATTTTTTGTGCCAACTGTTGCCAGTTGGTCTGTCGTTTTGGGGTGTTACTTTGGCTCACGATAAGGCATTTAATGCAGAACAAATGAGGAAAAGTATTATGCATGACTTAATTTATGCAAAGCTAACGCAGAAACTTTAAAAATAAGTTCAAATTTTTGTTTAACCATTGCTATGGCAGCTAGCTTAATGTAACATACAGCATTAACTGACGAAGGCTGCCTGCTATACTAAATAAAATATTACAGAACTAAATGTTTTTGCTTAGCTCCTTGTTTTTTGTGCAAATATCTGCAAAAATATCTATCTACGCATTGCTTCACCTATTTTTTACTAACTATCCACACTCAAAATGCACAATTAAAAACTTACCTGCATAGATTGCCTCAATGATTATGTCTTCCAAATGCCGCACATTATCAATTTCCAATTCGTTAAGCAGAATCGCATATGGAATGCTTTTCGTTTTAATTGCCAGCGATACGATGGTTAAATGCTGCAATTTCTTTTGCATTGCAGGCGTCAGTTCAATGTAATCTTGTTGCTGGGCCCGGAACTGTTTGTAGGTGCCGTAGGCAAACAGATTCAGCGTATTGTAGTACTTGGCATCTGGTCCGTCTTTTAGCTGCACAAAGAACAGTTAACAAAACGGTGGTTAAGTGTATGATTAAAGACTTACCTCGGCCACATTGGGTTCCGCCAGAAGCTCACCAAAAACAAAAACATTTGGCGCATCTAGAACTTGTTTGATGACATCCAGAAGCGCAGCGCCAGTTGCGTTCTTTGCTAGCAGACAGAACTGTTGCAGAAATGTTTCCTTGTTGTTGCTGGGCTCCTCAGTGCCAAGAAGCATGTCTTGTGCCATGTTTATATGTATATTTTTGCGTTTTAGTTTCTTTTAATATTTCGCTATTTCCAAATGCACAGCTGCTCAGTACGATGACTTTAATCGATAGGTTGCAGATGGTAGGGAAGACAAAATATCGTTAACAGCACTATCGATATATACACACCAACAGCTGTTCACGGCTGTTGTCTTTCAAAATGCTGACTGTTATAGCGGCAGTCTGTTTTTCTCCATAATAGCGCGCGTAAATCTAAATTATAAGAAACGTGTTAAGCTTGACCATGCCGTGAAGAATTATGTAACAGACATATTTGCTCAAAGTATCTGATTTTTTAATATTTTTCTTTGCTTTTACTTACGTTTTGACATTTTCATTGCAAAGAGTCACTTAGGTTTGTGTTTATTGTTTTAGGGCCACTCAATGCCATCAAGCTTTACAGATTAAAACACTTTCCACTCCCGCGCACAAAAATTTGCACAACCCACACACACTCCAACTCTTTGGGGAGCATTTGTGAAAATGCCGGAAGCCAGAACAAAAAAATTCCATTCCCACATCAACTTGAAACTTTTTTTTGTCTTGTAACAACCTTGGCCACACTTACTATTATTTGCCAAGTCTGCGCACAACAAAAAAAATATATCGAAAAGATAAATGTGTATAGAAAAAGGTACAGGTCAAAGTTGTAAACCCTTTATAATGTGAAGCTGTCTGTGGGTCGATTTGGGGACTCGCCTGCTCATCGATTATGAAAAGTACAGCAAGAAAAAAAAGAATCAAGCTTTAAAGATTTGAAGCCATCAAGTAGTATACACTATCATTTCCTGTGTTACCATTCTCATATGCCCTGTGGCAGCCGCAGGTGAACTCGAGCAGGGGCTGGGGTCAGGGGTTGCAAATGCCATTTGCATTTTCTGCATGGTTATCACAGTGTGGAATTGCTTGGTGGGTTGAGGCTCAAAGCCTGACCAAACCACTCGTCCAATATGCGTACCAATTGGACGCACTAACCACTTTGCATTTAGGCCTCAATTTTATTGGATTTTCGCATTTTTGGCCAACTGAATTGCGTTGTGTGCATGTGAAAATTGTTTCTCTCTGCTCTTTGTAATTCTGCATTTGTAATTTGTTTGACGCGATTTGCCAACACACCAAAAGCAAGAAAAAAACAAAACCAAAACCAAACTGAAATATTTACACTAATTTAACTGAGCATTTAATGAATTGAGTATTTTTTTCTTGTTTCCATACGCACGATTTGCGCTTGTTAGGAGCGTGATTTTATTTATCATTTGTTTTTGTTATAGTTATTTATTCATTTCCATTTTATTGCAGTGTCATTGATTTGACATAAAATGACGCTGTTGTTTTCCCTTACTGATTTCAGAAAATTTATGAGATTTCTCGAGAGACAAACGTTGACATTCAGTCAGCTGGTAAAATGAGATAAATGCTGCAGCATGCGTCATCGCTTTCTAATGCGATTTGTTAAAAACCTTAGCTAACAACAACAATTGATAAGTTAAGTAAAAGTTAAGGTAAGTTCTTTAAGAAAATAATAAAACATTTGCATTCAGTTAAAGTTATGCACAACAGATGGCAAAACAATGTAGGGGGTTGATCTAAACTGTTATACGTTTGTGCGCGTATAACAGCTTGTACTAAAAATGCTTTCGCTAGCTACCTCCTACCACACCACCCACCCACAAACCGAATGGACAGCAGTTGACTTTGGCTTATCAGTTTTATCAGCATCGTGCCACGAAACAGGACAAAAGCAATCGGCTGGGTGGAAATGGGTGGGCGTTGAGCGAGCGGTTGTGTGGAAATGATTGCTTGACCTTGTCTTTGAGCTAGCCGCTGCTCATTAGGATTGAAATTGCTTTTTCCGACTATGAGAGTGTGTATATAGTGTGTGTGTGTGTTTTTTTTCGCATTTGTTTGGCTCACTTTGTGGCTTGTTGTTGCTTATCGAACACAAATGACCAAAAGTTTTGTGAAAACATATACTTCCATATAATTAACATAATTTTATATGCACACACACACATGCAAACGTGAACTTAAAGAAAACATTGTTAGATGCTTAAAATATCCATAACAATGTATCTTGGTTCTTTTACAAGCCTGCTTTAATAAGTATTAATGTTAAACTAACTTTAATTGCACTCTCAATTTGGCTGTTTGTGTTTTCTTTTACCTTTGCTCTTTGACACAAAATCTCTCGCAGAGAAACTAATTAAATCACAGCACTATTTGCAATAATAGTCACAATATTCCCATTGTCAAAGTTTCATTTCCTTTTTCGTTTTATTTGTGTTGTTTCGTAAGCAAAAACAGGAAATTTCCTGCTGCTGAAAACAATAAAAGTAATACAAATGCTGATACTTGGGTAACAAACAAGTTTTGCACCTTATTAACCGAGAAAGTTTAGTAAATGTTAGTTGAACTTGAATTCAAATAATATGTATAAAACACCAAAAATCTAGCATCAATCAATTAAAATCTTTATTCATCAATAGATGCTCCAATTGCCAATTGAATTAAACTTTTGAACATGAAACGACAGTTGAATATATTCAAACTAAAAAACAAATCCAACAGACCAGAGCAAAGAGAGAACTAGAGTGAACATAAATAAAAAAAACATCCAAAATCTCAATTTCTTTGCCTGTCAATGTTTTTGGCAATCACAATCTATAAATGGACACACACAGATAGATAGAAACTGACATACCCAATTAAAAGACAAACTATATGTTAGAGATGCGTTGGGTTTGCAATATGCAAAACAAACTTTACATATGTGCGTATACGTAATATATACAAAATATATTGCGTAAGTCAGTCAAGCATCACATATGATTATAGCCAAAATATGTTTATACTGCCTGTACCCGGAGAGAATCAACCATAAATATAACTTTGATGGATGGCTCTTGCCAGCGTTGACATTGAGTGCGGGCAAAAGCAAGGACGGATGTTTAAAGGCAAAAGCTGTTGCTAACCGCATGTAAATGTGTGTGTGTGTGTGTTGTTGGTGTGGTTTAAAGCACAACAAGTGGAAACTGTTTATGGGCTTAAAGAAATCTTTAAAAACTTACTCACCAAGTGTATAGATTAAAGTTTGCGACTGCCAACCTTTTGACCACTAATCAAAGACGTATATAAAAAAGCTGTAATTTGTAATTGAAACGTTAAGCGATTTTTATCTATCTCCACTTGTTAGCAACAAGCTGATGTTCATATGAATCCACTCAGCCGGGGCTGTAAAGCGTGCTAAGCGGCTTTTGTGCTCTAATCAAAACTTAAAACAATATCACAAAGTATTCGAGCAGCAGAGCTCTTGAGGCTGGTTACCCCAAGCAACGAGCCCAGTCAGCCAGTCGAAGGGCCATCAATTTCAATCTGCATTGCCTATTTTTGGGATGCGTAACATGTTGACTAAGCACCTGCAAATGTTAAGGATCATGTTGAACGCTCATGTTTGTTGGCCTAAAGGCCTAAGCCGTAGGCATAGCATCATTCCTTGCCACGCACCCACTCATCCGCCCGGAAGGATAACAATATTGATGAATGCTTTGCATAATTTGTTTCACTGACGATTAAGCTACGTACAAACAAACAAACAAAGGAAAGAAAAACTTGACTTACAACAGCAAACACGTGTGCAAAAAGCTGCAAAAGTGAAATGAAAAAAAAACACACTCAAATGTTAGGAAAAAAGTAAGAATAAAAATAAATAGAAAGCAACAGCAAAAAAAGAAAAGAAAAATCCTATCAAAACACACGATAATGTTGCTGTCATTGATGATGTGCACGATGTTGGTATGTGAATGTGTACAAGAGTGTATGCCCTTAAATGCCACTTTAATGACACGCGAAGATGTTTTTCTGCTACTTCTTTTTCCCTTAGCTTGCCTCAATCCCAATGTGGATGATGTGTTGATTGCCTGAGCAAAGCATTTGAAACGCCAGCGGGGTCGAAAGGTTAGCTGATGTGGAGAAACAAGTCAATTGGTCAGCAAACAATAAAATCAAGCGGAAAATTGGCCAAAGACGCGCAACATACGTGAACCAGCTACCATTACAAATACAAAGATAAACACAGCAGGTTTGTGAAGTATGCCAGATATTCGCGTATCAAATAAAACAGACATTAAAGCACGTTTAAGTGGGTCAATTATATGAAGAGATCGAAACAAATAAGTGAGAATGGATTTCAAATTTAATTAACAATAAAAAAAAGTTAAGAGCTTGAGTAGAAAGTAAACATTTTAAGCTTATAAGCTTTAAGTCACTTTGTATTTTCTTTTAAATGTTTTTTCATTCTATTGACAATCAATGCTTTTTTTGTGATGAAAGCACTTTTATTGATTGCTTTTAGTTTTGTTTTTTTGGCTATTTCCAAACTTTCTTGTGTCTGACTGACACAGTTACATAATTAATGATAATTAGTTCAGCAATCTGTTCAATTCAAATGCGGTTGCTCATTTAATATGCAGATCCCAGTTGTCAATGCAATATCACATTTCGTGCTTATTTTGAGGCCCAGCTCATTAGCTTAAGTCAAATTAAAATGGCTCAAGGCGCCATTCAATATGCCTACCAAAACAAAATTCTTAATGCCAGCCGTCTTCGTTTTTCTTTTTTTGTCTTTTTTAAGGTACCCGTAATGCTACACCGAACGCGAGAATTGGGCCACGTCTAAGAGCTAGTCGAACTATCAGTGTCGCCATTTTGTTTGCACATTGAATGAACGCAATGGCGGACAGGCAGTTGTTAGCGCAGCTGTTGTTGCTTTTGTTATTGACAGCAGTTCTATTGACAAATTTATTTATTAACATTCGAGTTCATTAAACCTTAATATTTTGTCCGGCTGTGCTACTTCCACGGCTTTCACACGCTCCGTTGCGTCTCGTTGCCCCAGCAGCAACACCTCTCTAACTCACCATCTCCCTTCCCTCTCTTTCTCCATCTAATTCACATGCCGCATAAATCACTTCTATACTCGACGCTGACCGCCGCCATTTTGTTTACTACTATTTTGATTTTCACATCCTTACCACTCCAAACCCCTCCCTACTCCTCCCTTGCTGGATGGGTTTTTTTTTTTGCCAGACAAGAATTTAGTTTTAAAGCTTTCGAAATTCTTTTGTTCGCCGTTGCGTAAGCAACAGCAACAACAACAATATAGCATTTTACTTTATGTTATATGGCAACTTGGCAGGCCAACTAATCCATAAAGATTTATTTGTTGGCCTGCCCGAAAAATACAAATTGTTATATGCACTCGAGTATGTGTATGTGCTTTTGTTTTTGCAGCAAAAAGTTTTTTAATTAAAGCTAAAGTGTTTTGCTTTAATGACGAATATTTTCAGTGAAATACATTGAAATAACTTTGAAAGGAATTCGAATAATATTCGGTGTTCAACAAAACTGCATTAAAGTGCATGAAAAGAGTGTTGTTAGTTAAGATATTCCATCAACATTTGCATAAACAAAAGATTGCCATATCTTGTGCATATTCAGAGTAATCTCAATATACCAAGTTAAATCTTTCAGCTAAAGCTCAACAAAGAGAATGATTTGACAATGAAACTCTTTATATTGTGTTCTTGGAGTAGATATAAAATATTCCATGTTTGATACCGAAAATTCAGTGTAAATTACATTCAATGGATACAGAAAACAATTCATTAAAATATTAAACTGAAATACTTTCAAATGAAAGGTAAGCTTGTGCGTCAGATATTTAAAGGAGAAAAGTCAGGAGACCAAAAGTAGAGTGAAACATGAGAAAGATAGAGTCAAAGTGTGTGAGAGAAAGAGAGAGAGAAAGAGAGAGCAAAAATACTTTAGCAAGGACAACCAAAGCAAAAGGGAGTGAGAGAGTGGAAGGGAATAATAGAAAAAGGATTGAGTTGACCAAGGAAGTTAAATACATAGAGAGAGACAAAATGCATTTTCTAACACACACACAAATATATATTTACACATTACTAATAATTATTGACTATAATTAAGTATCAAAACCAGCAAAAGGTTACTTGAATTTTTGAAAATCTCAGGGCAGAGCTCTGTTGTAAGCTTTGCCAATTTAAAGTCCTTCAAAACAATTCATTTTATTCATATAAAAAATAACTTATAACAAATGAATAATTAAGCATCAATTGTTAAATGTTTAAAACATTGCGTATACGTATTAAAGTACAAAACGAAAAAGAAAGACAGCGCATATTTGCAACAAACGGTGGAAAATAATCAATTTCATTGAGCGCATATTTCGTGGTTCATTCATTATGTTTGTTTAACTCAAATGTCGCTTATTCCTTGTTGGTTTCTGTGGAAAATGGTAACAAATGGTGGCTTAAAGCGCTGATGCCGCTGATGAAACACGCACCAAAAATTGCCAGACGACATTCATCGATGTTTTGTGGGCTTTAAAGTTTTGCTGTGGCGTGTTGAATTTCGAAAACTTATTGCCTGATTATTTATTGAATTTGCACGCATCGATTCAGCCTAATGGAATTTGTAATTACCCGCACTCAACCACAATTAATTGAGTCTAATTGCTAAAACAAGTTTTTGCGGCTACCGAATTTCAAACTTTCCCAAACGCAACTAAGCTTTGTGTTTACGTTATTTTTTTATATTTATTATTCTCATCATTTTGGCACATGCTCCAAAAATTAATTGCACTCTTTGCCAAGAGCCGGAAAATTCGTTTGTGAAATATTTTATCAGATTTATTTTAATTAAATTTGAACGTTGCCGCATCCATCTAGGAAACTAGTAAACAATGAATATGTGCTCGCAAACATTTTACACAAAACTAACATATAAGATGTTGAGGTGTGCATATCTTATTGACAGGTGTTCACTTTCAAAGTGCCAGGACATGATTGCCAGGACATGTTATATGCACACCTCAACATCTTATATGTTAGTTTTGTGTAAAATGTTTGCGAGCACATATTCATTGTTTACTAGTTTCCTAGATGGATGCGGCAACGTTCAAATTTAATTAAAATAAATCTGATAAAATATTTCACAAACGAATTTTCCGGCTCTTGGCAAAGAGTGCAATTAATTTTTGGAGCATGTGCCAAAATGATGAGAATAATAAATATAAAAAAATAACGTAAACACAAAGCTTAGTTGCGTTTGGGAAAGTTTGAAATTCGGTAGCCGCAAAAACTTGTTTTAGCAATTAGACTCAATTAATTGTGGTTGAGTGCGGGTAATTACAAATTCCATTAGGCTGAATCGATGCGTGCAAATTCAATAAATAATCAGGCAATAAGTTTTCGAAATTCAACACGCCACAGCAAAACTTTAAAGCCCACAAAACATCGATGAATGTCGTCTGGCAATTTTTGGTGCGTGTTTCATCAGCGGCATCAGCGCTTTAAGCCACCATTTGTTACCATTTTCCACAGAAACCAACAAAATACCAGTTACCTTTGTTCCTGTTTTCTTTTCTTTTTTTTTTTTTTGTTACATACACACGCAAATATTGACAAAAGCAACCGAAACCTGTTCCACAGGGTAAAAGTTACAAAAAAAAAAAGAAATGGAAAAAATTTTCAGCACGGGAAATAAGCGAACATTCTGAGTTAAACAAACATAATGAATGAACCACGAAATATGCGCTCAATGAAATTGATTATTTTCCACCGTTTCTTGCAAATATGCGCTGTCTTTCTTTTTCGTTTTGTACTTTAATACGTATACGCAATGTTTTCAACATTTTACAATTGATGCTAAATTAGTCATTTGTTATAAGTTATTTTTTGTATGGATAAAAATAAATTGTTTTGCAGGACTTTTAATTGACAAAGCTTACAACAGAGGTCTGCCCTGAGATTTTCTAAAATTCAAGTAACCTTTTGCTGGTTTTGATACTTAATTATAGTCAATAATTATTAGTAATGTGTAAATATGTATTTGTGTGTGTGTTAGAAAATGCATTTTGTCTCTCTCTATGTATTTAACTTCCTTGGTCAACTCAATCCTTTTTCTATTATTCCCTTCCACTCTCTCACTCCCTTTTGCTTTGGTTGTCCTTGCTAAAGTATTTTTGCTCTCTCTTTCTCTCTCTCTTTCTCTCACACACTTAGACTCTATCTTTCTCATGTTTCACTCTACTTTTGGTCTCCTGACTTTTCTCCTTTAAATATCTGACGCACAAGCTTACCTTTCATTTGAAAGTATTTCAGTTTAATATTTTAATGAATTGTTTTCTGTATCCATTGAATGTAATTTACACTGAATTTTCGGTATCAAACATGGAATATTTTATATCTACTCCAAGAACACAATATAAAGAGTTTCATTGTCAAATCATTCTCTTTGTTGAGCTTTAGCTGAAAGATTTAACTTGGTATATTGAGATTACTCTGAATATGCACAAGATATGGCAATCTTTTGTTTATGCAAATGTTGATGGAATATCTTAACTAACAACACTCTTTTCATGCACTTTAATGCAGTTTTGTTGAACACCGAATATTATTCGAATTCCTTTCAAAGTTATTTCAATGTATTTCACTGAAAATATTCGTTATTAAAGCAAAACACTTTAGCTTTAATTAAAAAACTTTTTGCTGCAAAAACAAAAGCACATACACATACTCGAGTGCATATAACAATTTGTATTTTTCGGGCAGGCCAACAAATAAATCTTTATGGATTAGTTGGCCTGCCAAGTTGCCATATAACATAAAGTAAAATGCTATATTGTTGTTGTTGCTGTTGCTTACGCAACGGCGAACAAAAGAATTTCGAAAGCTTTAAAACTAAATTCTTGTCTGGCAAAAAAAAAAAACCCATCCAGCAAGGGAGGAGAAGGGAGGGGTTTGGAGTGGTAAGGATGTGAAAATCAAAATAGTAGCAAACAAAATGGCGGCGGTCAGCATCGAGTATAGAAGTGATTTATGCGGCATGTGAATTAGATGGAGAAAGAGAGGGAAGGGAGATGGTGAGTTAGAGAGGTGTTGCTGCTGGGGCAACGAGACGCAACGGAGCGTGTGAAAGCCGTGGAAGTAGCACAGCCGGACAAAATATTAAGGTTTAATGAACTCGAATGTTAATAAATAAATTTGTCAATAGAACTGCTGTCAATAACAAAAGCAACAACAGCTGCGCTAACAACTGCCTGTCCGCCATTGCGTTCATTCAATGTGCAAACAAAATGGCGACACTGATAGTTCGACTAGCTCTTAGACGTGGCCCAATTCTCGCGTTCGGTGTAGCATTACAGGTACCTTAAAAAAGACAAAAAAAGGAAAACGAAGACGGCTGGCATTAAGAATTTTGTTTTGGTAGGCGTATTGAATGGCGCCTTGAGCCATTTTAATTTGACTTAAGCTAATGAGCTGGGCCTCAAAATAAGCACGAAATGTGATATTGCATTGACAACTGGGATCTGCATATTAAATGAGCAACCGCATTTGAATTGAACAGATTGCTGAACTAATTATCATTAATTATGTAACTGTGTCAGTCAGACACAAGAAAGTTTGGAAATAGCCAAAAAACAAAACTAAAAGCAATCAATAAAAGTGCTTTAATCACAAAAAAAGCATTGATTGTCAATAGAATGAAAAAAACATTTTAAAGAAAATACAAAGTGACTTAAAGCTTATAAGCTTAAAATGTTTACTTTCTACTCAAGCTCTTAACTTTCTTTTATTGTTAATTAAATTTGAAATCCATTATCACTTATTCTTTGTTTCGATCTCTTGATATAATTGGCCCACTTAAACGTGCTTTAATTTCTGTTTTATTTGATACGCGAATATCTGGCATACTTCACAAACCCGCTGTGTTTATCTTTGTATTTGTAATGGTAGCTGGTTCACGTATGTTGCGCGTCTTTGGCCAATTTTCCGCTTGATTTTATTGTTTGCTGACCAATTGACTTGTTTCTCCACATCAGCTAACCTTTCGACCCCGCTGGCGTTTCAAATGCTTTGCTCAGGCAATCAACACATCATCCACATTGGGATTGAGGCAAGCTAAGGGAAAAAGAAGTAGCAGAAAAACATCTTCGCGTGTCATTAAAGTGGCATTTAAGGGCATACACTCTTGTACACATTCACATACCAACATCGTGCACATCATCAATGACAGCAACATTATCGTGTGTTTTGATAGGATTTTTCTTCTTCTTTTTTTGCTGTTGCTTTCTATTTATTTTTATTCTTACTTTTTTCCTAACATTTGAGTGTGTTTTTTTTTCATTTCACTTTTGCAGCTTTTTGCACACGTGTTTGCTGTTGTAAGTCAAGTTTTTCTTTCCTTTGTTTGTTTGTTTGTACGTAGCTTAATCGTCAGTGAAACAAATTATGCAAAGCATTCATCAATATTGTTATCCTTCCGGGCGGATGAGTGGGTGCGTGGCAAGGAATGATGCTATGCCTACGGCTTAGGCCTTTAGGCCAACAAACATGAGCGTTCAACATGATTCTTAACATTTGCAGGTGCTTAGTCAACATGTTACGCATCCCAAAAATAGGCAATGCAGATTGAAATTGATGGCCCTTCGACTGACTGACTGGGCTCGTTGCTTGGGGTAACCAGCCTCAAGAGCTCTGCTGCTCGAATACTTTGTGATATTGTTTTAAGTTTTGATTAGAGCACAAAAGCCGCTTAGCACGCTTTACAGCCCCGGCTGAGTGGATTCATATGAACATTAGCTTGTTGCTAACAAGTGGAGATAGATAAAAATCGCTTAACGTTTCAATTTCAAATTACAGCTTTTTTATATACGTTTTGATTAGTGGTCAAAAGGTTGGCAGTCGCAAACTTTAATCTATACACTTGGTGAGTAAGTTTTTAAAGATTTCTTTAAGCCCATAAACAGTTTCCACTTGTTGTGCTTTAAACCACACCAACAACACACACATTTACATGCGGTTAGCAACAGCTTTGCCTTTAAACATCGTCCTTGCTTTTGCCCGCACTCAATGTCAACGCTGGCAAGAGCCATCCATCAAAGTTATATTTATGGTTGATTCTCTCCGGGTACAGGCAGTATAAACATATTTTGGCTATAATCATATGTGATGCTTGACTGACTTACGCAATATATTTTGTATATATTACGTATACGCACATATGTAAAGTTTGTTTTGCATATTGCAAACCCAACGCATCTCTAACATATAGTTTGTCTTTTAATTGGGTATGTCAGTTTCTATCTATCTGTGTGTGTCCATTTATAGATTGTGATTGCCAAAAACATTGACAGGCAAAGAAATTGAGATTTTGGATTTTTTTTTTATTTATTTTCACTCTAGTTTTCTCTTTGCTCTGCTCTGTTGCATTTGTTTGTTAGTTTGAATATATTCAACTGTCGTTTCATGTTCAAAAGTTTAATTCAATTGGCAATTGGAGCATCTATTGATGAATAAAGATTTTAATTGATTGATGCTAGATTTTTAGTGTTTTATACATATTATTTGAATTCAAGTTCAACTAACATTTACTAAACTTTCTCGGTTAATAAGGTGCAAAACTTGTTTGTTACCCAAGTATCAGCATTTGTATTACTTTTATTGTTTTCAGCAGCAGGAAATTTCCTGTTTTTGCTTACGAAACAACACAAATAAAACGAAAAAGGAAATGAAACTTTGACAATGGGAATATTGTGACTATTATTGCAAATAGTGCTGTGATTTAATTAGTTTCTCTGCGAGAGATTTTGTGTCAAAGAGCAAAGGTAAAAGAAAACACAAACAGCCAAATTGAGAGTGCAATTAAAGTTAGTTTAACATTAATACTTATTAAAGCAGGCTTGTAAAAGAACCAAGATACATTGTTATGGATATTTTAAGCATCTAACAATGTTTTCTTTAAGTTCACGTTTGCATGTGTGTGTGTGCATATAAAATTATGTTAATTATATGGAAGTATATGTTTTCACAAAACTTTTGGTCATTTGTGTTCGATAAGCAACAACAAGCCACAAAGTGAGCCAAACAAATGCGAAAAAAAACACACACACACACTATATACACACTCTCATAGTCGGAAAAAGCAATTTCAATCCTAATGAGCAGCGGCTAGCTCAAAGACAAGGTCAAGCAATCATTTCCACACAACCGCTCGCTCAACGCCCACCCATTTCCACCCAGCCGATTGCTTTTGTCCTGTTTCGTGGCACGATGCTGATAAAACTGATAAGCCAAAGTCAACTGCTGTCCATTCGGTTTGTGGGTGGGTGGTGTGGTAGGAGGTAGCTAGCGAAAGCATTTTTAGTACAAGCTGTTATACGCGCACAAACGTATAACAGTTTAGATCAACCCCCTACATTGTTTTGCCATCTGTTGTGCATAACTTTAACTGAATGCAAATGTTTTATTATTTTCTTAAAGAACTTACCTTAACTTTTACTTAACTTATCAATTGTTGTTGTTAGCTAAGGTTTTTAACAAATCGCATTAGAAAGCGATGACGCATGCTGCAGCATTTATCTCATTTTACCAGCTGACTGAATGTCAACGTTTGTCTCTCGAGAAATCTCATAAATTTTCTGAAATCAGTAAGGGAAAACAACAGCGTCATTTTATGTCAAATCAATGACACTGCAATAAAATGGAAATGAATAAATAACTATAACAAAAACAAATGATAAATAAAATCACGCTCCTAACAAGCGCAAATCGTGCGTATGGAAACAAGAAAAAAATACTCAATTCATTAAATGCTCAGTTAAATTAGTGTAAATATTTCAGTTTGGTTTTGGTTTTGTTTTTTTCTTGCTTTTGGTGTGTTGGCAAATCGCGTCAAACAAATTACAAATGCAGAATTACAAAGAGCAGAGAGAAACAATTTTCACATGCACACAACGCAATTCAGTTGGCCAAAAATGCGAAAATCCAATAAAATTGAGGCCTAAATGCAAAGTGGTTAGTGCGTCCAATTGGTACGCATATTGGACGAGTGGTTTGGTCAGGCTTTGAGCCTCAACCCACCAAGCAATTCCACACTGTGATAACCATGCAGAAAATGCAAATGGCATTTGCAACCCCTGAACCCAGGCCCTGCTCGAGATCACCTGCGGCTGCCACAGGGCATATGAGAATGGTAACACAGGAAATGATAGTGTATACTACTTGATGGCTTCAAATCTTTAAAGCTTGATTCTTTTTTTTCTTGCTGTACTTTTCTTAATCGATGAGCAGGCGAGTCCCCAAATCGACCCACAGACAGCTTCACATTATAAAGGGTTTACAACTTTGACCTGTACCTTTTTCTATACACATTTATCTTTTCGTTATATTTTTTTTGTTGTGCGCAGACTTGGCAAATAATAGTAAGTGTGGCTAAGGTTGTTACAAGACAAAAAAAAGTTTCAAGTTGATGTGGGAATGCAATTTTTTTTGTTCTGATGGCTTCCGGCATTTTCACAAACGCTCCCCAAAGAGTTGGAGTGTGTGTGGGTTGTGCAAATTTTTGTGCGCGGGAGTGGAAAGTGTTTTAAACTGTAAAGCTTGATGGCATTGAGTGGCCCTAAAACAATAAACACAAACCTAAGTGACTCTTTGCAATGAAAATGTCAAAACGTAAGTAAAAGCAAAGAAAAATATTAAAAAATCAGATACTTTGAGCAAATATGTCTGTTACATAATTCTTCACGGCATGGTCAAGCTTAACACGTGTCTTATAATTTAAATTTACGCGCGCTATTATGAAGAAAAACAGACTGCCGCTATAACAGTCAGCATTTTGAAAGACAACAGCCGTGAACAGCTGTTGGTGTGTATATATCGATAGTGCTGTTAACGATATTTTGTCTTCCCTACCATCTGCAACCTATCGATTAAAGTCATCGTACTGAGCAGCTGTGCATTTGGTAATAGCGAAATATTACAAGAAACTAAAACGCAAAAATATACATATAAACATGGCACAAGACATGCTTCTTGGCACTGAGGAGCCCAGCAACAACAAGGAAACATTTCTGCAACAGTTCTGTCTGCTAGCAAAGAACGCAACTGGCGCTGCGCTTCTGGATGTCATCAAACAAGTTCTAGATGCGCCAAATGTTTTTGTTTTTGGTGAGCTTCTGGCGGAACCCAATGTGGCCGAGGTAAGTCTTTAATCATACACTTAACCACCGTTTTGTTAACTGTTCTTTGTGCAGCTAAAAGACGGACCAGATGCCAAGTACTACAATACGCTGAATCTGTTTGCCTACGGCACCTACAAACAGTTCCGGGCCCAGCAACAAGATTACATTGAACTGACGCCTGCAATGCAAAAGAAATTGCAGCATTTAACCATCGTATCGCTGGCAATTAAAACGAAAAGCATTCCATATGCGATTCTGCTTAACGAATTGGAAATTGATAATGTGCGGCATTTGGAAGACATAATCATTGAGGCAATCTATGCAGGTAAGTTTTTAATTGTGTATTTTGAGCGTGGATAGTTAGTAAAAAATAGGTGAAGCAATGCGTGTATAGATACTTTTGCAGATATTTGCACAAAAAACAAGGAGCTAAGCAAAAACATTTAGTTCTGTAATATTTTATTTAGTATAGCAGGCAGCCTTCGTCAGTTAATGCTGTATGTTACATTAAGCTAGCTGCCATAGCAATGGTTAAACAAAAATTTGAACTTATTTTTAAAGTTTCTGCGTTAGCTTTGCATAAATTAAGTCATGCATAATACTTTTCCTCATTTGTTCTGCATTAAATGCCTTATCGTGAGCCAAAGTAACACCCCAAAACGACAGACCAACTGGCAACAGTTGGCACAAAAAATTCGAAATAAAGTCGTGTCATGATTCTGAAGTCTGCTCAACAACTTTACCCAAGGCTGTGCACATGATTGGCCTGCCGAAGCAATGAAAACGTTTTCATAAAGCAACATTTTAGCTTTCCACTTGCCTTACCCCCAATTTCCGCTGTGGCACGTCTTTTTTTGGGCCAAGAAATTCATTAAATAACGTGGGTTCCTGTCAGGCCTGTACAGGCAACATGACGTTCAACAATTTCCAAATATCAACTCCCACCAGTTGCGCCAGTTAGGTCAACAGCTGCCTTAGAATATTTACTTAAAGATTCGGTTATTTAAATCTTAATTGTATTTACTTTAGTTGTCTTGCTTTAATTGCATTTGCATATTTTGTTAGAATTGTTTTTCAGCTGAAAACTGTTTGCCCATTGCAATTTGTATACAAGTTTTTAAAACATGGTCCAAAGTAACAAGAACAACAACAACAACAACAAATATTGCAATTACCTGCTTTAGCCAAAATGTTAGCATTCATTCCACCCAAACTCTTCGCTCCGGTTGCATATCCTCCCTGGAAAGCACCTCATGCTATTTTTAATTAATTTTTAGATAGAGCCAGTGCAGAGCATTCTAACAACGAGTGTAACTATTTGGCCCTCTGGGCTGCAGTGAATTTACATTTCTGTGCAACACACAAAAGCGAAAAGCCGCAAGTTAAACGCAAACCGAAACAATTTTTGTGTCTGTTTTTTTTTTTTTTTTTTTTTTTTGGAAGATCTGCAGCATTGATTAGAAAAACTCGCATGGAATTTCTGCACTCTTGTGTTGTGTTGACTTTTCGACTCTGGGCCAAAAGCTTTTGCAATAAGGCTTTAGCTCTTTCTGCTACCCGCTGCTGCTTATATCAGATGTAGTTAACTAAGGTTCTTGTTGTAGGTTGAACGCGGTTTCATTTTGCACATTTAAAATTGCAACGCACATAACACTCGAAGCACTCACATCTTAACCATATTACCAAATCTCTTTGTTCTTGTTTATTCAAAAGAAACTTCGAAGCAAAGCGTGCACCTTAATGTCGTTTTAAGCAAATGCTCATTTAAGTCTTGTAACATTTGCATACATTATTATTTCAAACACGTTTTGGCATTTTATTTATTTATTTCAATTAATTACGCTCAAGCAAAAGCATACAAAACATACAGTTAATTTGATTTGTTTAAGTACAGGGTATAATAAAATGCAAATAGTGCTGAAATAAAATCTTTGCATCCATTATCGAAGTAATCAGCTAAGCAAATAAAGTGACAACTGCTATGCTGTTAGCGACACATTGCCCTCAAGGACTAAGAACACACTCTCCACTGCCTGTCCACTGCCTGTCCACTGCTGATCTCCGCTGAGTGTCCTCATAAATAAGACGCAATGTGAGTTGGCCTGGCTGGCTTTCCACACGCGCTACCTGTTTAATTGCTTTTCAAATCCTCGCCACCGCCACGGGCCAAAGCAAAGCTGAGCCAAGATTTATGTTATGATAGGAATCATTGGCGCTGCTGTTGTTGGTGCTGCTAGCGGGTGTGTGTGTGTGCGGGAGCACAACAATCTCGACGCCTAGAAAGCATTGCATACTATTAGGCACAATCTGAAATCACAATTGAGTGGATGGAAGGAAAATGTGGGTGGGTTTGGTTGAGAGCTGAGAGCGTCTTGGCCATAAGCTGGCATTACACTACAGCTACGGGGCACCACAGGACACGACTTCAGCTGTTTGCTGTCAACGCCGCTCCATCTGTGTGTGTGTTTGTCTGTTGTTAATGTTTGCTCTTTGGTATGCCTCACGTTTCACGGCGGCCCATTATAGCATCATTTGTCTTGACAGTGGCGGTTAATGGTGTTGGTTGGCTGTTTGTTGTTGTTGTTGTTGGTGCTGCTGCTGCTGCTCCAAGATGCTAGCGGTAATTAAATGCGTTTTATAATTGAAATTTGGTAAGTTAAGTGGGCAGCGTGGGCAATCCAAGTTTGGCCTAAGAATTTTTCATTTATTTGTTGTTGTTTAACTAAGTTTCTGCTTTGAAAAACCAATTAAATTAAACTTAATCTCTGTCTAGCGTATGTTTCTTTTATATTACTTATCTTGTCTGGCCTCACCGCCAAGCATCCTTGTTGTTCAACCATACAGGTCTTTCAACTTTATTATGTTACCCAAATTTAGATTGATATTCACCTTTCACCCGTTTTGTGTGCGAGCTGTTGTTGGCATTTTGAATATCCAGCGTTTCAAACCCTTATCAGCAACAACACAGTTCTCAAGCATGTGTCCGTTGTCAGTTGCATCAACTTTTCAACTAAGCAAGAGTTGCTTGATTTTTTGTTTTTCTCCGTTTTGTTGTTGTGCTTTACCTGGCCCACAGCCGAATTGAATATTTAAAAATCGCAAGAGCAACAGCAACCACAAGAAGTACAGCGACGAGGAACAGCTACACCACAAGTCTTTTTGTGGTGTAAATCCCACAGTGCCACGTTGTATGCAAAAGGTTCAGGTCATATAGTTTTTATTTCCTCTGTTTTTCGTTATTCGTTTACCTGTGTTATGGCTATTAAATGGGTATGCTTTGTTTTCAGATACCATAAAATTGGCCCATTTTCTTGCATAGCTAAATTAAGAGGCAAGTGTCTGTGTGGCATGCCTTTTGTTTGACGATTGCATCTTTCGTTGTTTTTTTTTATGGCAAGGTGTTTTTGCTTATGCTGGTTGTTGTAAAGTGCTAAAGGGCAGGACTTGGATTTTTGGTCGTAGCGCTTAGTTTCATCTTCGTTTGAATTTCTTCGGAGGAGGCTCTTGTCAAAGCGTGGAATGCCGCATAATACAAAACGCTTTTCAGTCTTTGACTGTTTTGCTTTGGATTTGTGTATATGCGCTCTATGCGAATGTGGTATGACTATTTTGTTGCAAATTATGGAACATAGTGTATGTGGTTTAGTCTGCGGCAACCAGTTTCTGCTGTACGCAATTATAGCATTTAGTTACTCATGTTCTTTTGGCTTGCTACGCCTCAAATGGCATGACTGACAAGAACACAGGATATGTGGCACGCCCCTTAGGCAATGCCCACATCATTGCAACAAGCAAGGCTTTGGTTGTTCAGCTGTTTTTGATTGCAGTGCGCTTGCATTGCATACTTTTGGGTGTCGTGCGTCGCACATACGTGTAGCCCAAACATTGTTGTACTTATGTAAGCCAGGGCCGCGAAAAGTTTTCAGTTTCGAGAATTTATTCCGGCACTTTGTCAGTTTGAGGTGAAAAGTTTCCAATAGTTGTTTGCCCGTCTGCCTGCTGCCTTCCAGCCCCAAACTTAATTTTGATGGTGCAAGTTACTGCGTATTATTTCTCTATTTTTCTCTCCCGTTTTTGTTATATCCCTGTCTCTTGTCACCCTGTCTGTCTGTTGGTTGTCGGTATGCAGAGTTTTCAATTAATAAGTTTTTATTTTATGAGCGCTTTACAACAAGAAAGTAGGGACTTTTAGAAGCAGTTTTAGCGTAAGCTGTCAGAGACAGGTGTACGTAAAGTTTTCATAATGCTCCGCTTTTCATTTCTTTGATTTTGGCCATTAATATGTTTTACGTTTTAACTATTTCAAGCAGTATCCTTGACCTAAACACTTGTTAGCCACCAATTGTGCCTGTAAGGCTTACTTTAATCATATATATATATATATGCAGACCAACTAACAAGCGTACCGAACCGTACTGAACAGCAGTTGCCGCATCAAGAGATTTTCTTTTCAGACAGACAGACAAGTGTAGCAATTTTTTGCACAATTTGTGGCGACCCCTGGCGGTTGCGGCTTGAATGCACAAAAAGCATGATTGATTGTTTTGGCGTTGAATTTCCACTTTTACGAACAGACAGATACACGCACACACCCGCATACAAATACACACAGACGGCAAGGCACATGTCAACGGCAAGAACGCTGCAAAATTTTACAACACTTTTGGCTGCCACGCCCACTTACCGTAGCACAGCATTGTTAAAAGGCGTGCGTGTTGTGCCAATTCTCTCTTGGTCTTTTCCTTGTTTTTTGTCGCATTTCTTTTCAATTATTTGTAGCCTACAAATTCAATCAAAATGCCTCGAGCTAAAGCTAATTAAACTAAATGTCTAAGGCAAGCCACATATAGGGGAAAGAAGAGCGGGCAAGGGTGGAAAAAAAAAGCCTGCATACATATAGTTATGACAAAAGTTGGCTCATGTGCCAAGGCCAAGTGGCCGTTAATGCCAATGCCAAAATGCGCTTAAAGTCTTAACTTGTGCTTTGAATTGACTTCAGAAAAGAAAACCAAGAAGAAAAAACATAGAGAATAGCATAAAAATGCGCCCTTGACACTTAATGGGTTCAGTTGGTCGTATCGAAAAGTTTCCGACACTCAGCTAACGTTAAAGACGCATTCAAACTAGTTGTCCTTTTCTTTTATTTTGTATTTGAGCCTTTGCAAAACTTAGCTAATGTTTATGTTAGCCGTTTACCCTTTTTGGCAAACTCTGCCCAATTGAAAATTGCTACTAATCTATCGTTAGATGTTTTAAGCGCACTTTACAGCCAAAATCCTTAAAAGTTTTCAACAACAACTTCAAACTAATTACTGCAAACAAGCGCTTGTTGGCCTGGACAACTGCATCGACGACAACGGCGGCTGGCTTTGGGTAATTGAGTAGATTTGAAACAAACAAGCTAATCACATAAACCCTCTGAAATGCTCTCGTTGCCATAAAATATCTAAAACAAATGTTCAACATTCGAATGCTTAACGAATTGTATTTTTTGATTATTTTACCAGCTAACTGGCTGAATCCCAGCTACGTTCGAGCACATTATTATTATTATCGAAAAAGGGAGATTTTGTTTTAGTTTGCACACCAAATATCTCATCAGTTGAATTGATATTTGATTTGGTTGCGGTAAATAAGCGATGCTGCTTCAAAGTTGAATTATTGAGCGATTTGGCTGAACTATAACTAATTAACTAATTAACAACTGGTTTATTTTTGTTGGTGTAGTTATTCTTACTACATTTCAATAAATGTTCCAGCTCAATCAAACTACAATAAAAACTCTAAACTAACTTTAAAGTTGACCAACCAACAAAAAAGGGGGAAACCTGCTAGCCAACTTTCAAGTTATTGTTAATAGTCGTACGTGAGAATCTTAACCATTTCAAGGTGACAGCTGGCATATAGAGTAAAACTTTCTTCTTGGGAGCTGCTGCCACACAGGAAAGAAGCCCAACAAATGACATATGAACACATGTACTCCAAGGATACTTTGTCACTGTTATCAGTGGCCAGTTAGTTAAGTGTTTGGCCTTAACAAGTTGCGGCAAGAGGCAACACAATTGCCACACATATACTAACTTAAGCTCATGACAGCCCTCGAGACCGCAGACCAAGGCATGGATGTGCAAGTTCAATCCTTTGAGCTCTGGCTGCTAGCGACAAACTTAAGAAGTCCACTTGGTTATTCTAGTGGCATTTAAACCCAAACTTGTGCTGCTTTCTCATCCAGCTCTATTAATCAAGCTGATGCAGTTTATAAATAATATGCATGTTGCACAAAAAGCTACATATTCAACTTATTTTACAAGTAATAACTAACATTTCTTGCTTCTTTGCAGACATTATACATGGCAAACTGTTTCAGAACACACGCATTCTGGAAGTTGACTATGCCCAGGGACGTGACATACCGCCCGGTTATACGGGCAAGATAGTGGAAACCCTGCAGGCTTGGGTCAATTCCTGTGACAGTGTCTCCAACTGCATTGACATGCAGATTAAGTATGCGAACACCGAGAAGGCAAAGCGTCTTTACAACAAGGAGCGCATCGAGCAGGAGGTGAGTAGTTTGCTGGTTAGCTTAATAAAATATATACGTACAAATACTTAGCGAGTCTTACTTTGCTTGACTAGCTCATCAATTTGAAGAAAGTGCTGAAGAGTCAGGCCTCCGACAGTGATGAGAGCATGCAAGTGGATACACATGGACCGGGTCCCAGTGGCAGCGGTGGCTTAAATCAAACGGAAGTGCGCAAAAAGCCCACCAAGATGAAGAATCCACGTAGCGGTGCGGGTGCGATTTGCAATTACAACAAAGTTGTCATTTAGAATCTAATTATTTGTCTACGCTTCTCTTCCAGTTGGACTCAAGTTCAGCAAGTGAGTGCTGGATGGCCGAGCACCAGCCAGTTAGCCGCAAGGCAACTGAGACAAACTGAAACTGGCCATCATCGGCAGGACTCATTGAAAGACTTGAAAACAATTATACAAAAATAAAACAAAAGATACGCATTCACTGGAAAACGCATCGTTATCATCATCATTAAAAGTCATTAAAAATAAACGCTTAATAAATAATGATATAAATAAAAACAAAGTTCAGGCAAAGTTGCAAATTGAAATACATCAACAAAAATCATAATAATACATTGCTGCAGCTTGTTTTGATAAATGCGTTTGTCTAATTGCGTTATTTGTATTCGTATCCATGTGCCTATATCATAACATTTAATTAAAGCCAGCATAATATCTGGCTGGACTCGAAATGTGAATGTAAATTGTGCGTGTGTGTTTGCTTGGACCACATATTAAACGGCATACATCAGTGATTTGTGGTAAATTAGCCAAACGGCGCAACGAGCCGCATTATCAGTGTGTGTGTGTGTGTGTGTGTGTGTGTGTGTGTGTGTGTGAAATTGAAGCTGCCCTGAAAAATATTGGACAACCTATTGTTGTTTTAATTTTTATTTTATTTGTGTGGTGCTACACTCGCCAATGATTTGAATTCATCAACATGTGTGCCTTACACATGAAAACAAATGCGTTTCAGTAATTCGTAACAGCTGCAAGTTATGGACACAAATTGTAACTGGAAATTGGTAATAAAAATCTGTTGTTCTGTTTCTCTTCTGTACAATAGAGCATTTAAGTAGTTGTGTTAATGCTATAAAGACAGGTTTATCGCAAACTGGTCAACAAATTTGAGCTACTTGCTATTGCTATATGCTATATACTTGCTGACCCTGTACGCATGTAAGAAAGAGATTTATGGATGCATATATGCAAGTAAGTTTCCCATTGCTTGCCAGTAAATAAGAGTGTGCAAACAATGAGTGGAAATGCAACTGAAATTGCATAAATGCATCTCAATTGTTTGCAAAAAGCATGTTCTACTTTCTGCAGCAGCATATGAAAAGGAATTGTGTAAGACATTAACTTTACTCGCTCGACATTTGGACTCACAACCTCGACATCGACGATGTTATACCGAGTTATTGATATTGACAGAGAGAAAACTTTTAAATTTCTGGCAATAGTACTGTGTGAAACGTTCTGTACAAATATGATAAATGTTTGAAAATATTGCACATTTTATTTGTCTAGTCAGAGTATTTAGGTGAAAATGTTGTATACGTGCATAGAATGCCAGCACGTAACCACATTTAAATCAGAGCACATGCGTTTCATGCATATTTATTTACTTAAATCAGAACAGTTACACAAAAGATCCTGACGTGAGTCGAGAGACAGAAGACAGGGGACAGGTGTCTAATAAACATGAAGCAACGATGCTGCAATTATGTAATTGAATTTTATTCAACTACATAAATCATCATAATCATCAACAAGTCAAGAAATTACTCATACGTTTGTTGGTTTGTTTCTTACTCTAAATATTAACCTAAACGCTTTGTAAATGTTGAGTACTTAGGTAATTACATATGTAATGCAAGTTTATTTTGAATAAACTCATCATCTAACTAAACAAGTTAGTTGCAAAGCTTTATGTGTGATAAGAGAATTTTTGAATAAGTACTGCCCCAATTTATGAGTTTCACTTGATAAGAATAAGTAAATATTAAAGTAATTAATAGTAAACGTAACCCTGTGTTATTGACTTGATGTCTGATTAGGTGATTATTTAAATTAGTACTACATTGTTTACGAGTAAGTTAATAATTAAATTACAAACACGTTTGTTAAAGGAAAACTGCACATTATTTAATTATTATCAAGAACAAGAAACAAGTTAAAAAATGCCACTATTAGTCAATCAACATAAAGCATATCTCAACAAAAAATGCTCCCGCTGATCGAAGTACAACTACTTAGTCGGTTCAACAATTGTAGTTGTACTATCAGATTAATTGCAATATTCGCAGTGAGTAAAGCGCATGTTACACGCTGCATTTCATTTAGTATTCTCAAATAGTTTGCCGCGTGAAAATGTTCAATTCGTTATTCCTAGTCGCGATTAGTGCAGTTTTTTTGCTCTGTGCCTTGCTGTATAAAATACGAATTGGCCGCCATTTTAAACATATTGATGGACAATTTCTGGGTCCTAGGACTTGGCCATTTATTGGCAACTTGTTGCAGCTAGGCTTCACACCAGATGGTAAGTAAATATTTTAAAATGCTTGCAGCTGAAAGTTTAATGAGCGATGAGAACTTTATGATTTCGTTTTTATGGGACTGGTTTAAAGTGTGTGTGTGTGTGTGTGTGTGTTAATTAAAAGACTGGTTTTATTGTTGCCATCCTCACAATTACAATTATTAATAGGTTCGCTTTGATCGAGATGTGTGTTAGCGCCTTTTGGCATTCAGTCTCAAATCGGGTTGTTGCTGTCATCTATTTATGTTCAAGACAAAGATATTTATTTACCTGTTCGAATCAAGTTTGTTATATGATTTGAGCAAATGTTAAATGCTGCGACAAATACCTAATCATATGCATTAATGTGAATATTAAAAAACGCAACACCTGATATATATTTAAATAAAACAAAAGTAATTGAACACTTTTGCTTATTAAATTAAATAATATTCATATTTCTCCATGGCAACAGCTCAAGTCAATCCTCAAAAAACTCACTCGAGTTGCTTTTAATTTCTTCAAGTACGTCAATTAAAAATCATTTTCAATTTATGATAGTATAAAAATTATAATTTTTGTTGTTAATTGTTGATTAAAGAGTACAAAAAATTCTCAACTAGAGTAATTATCAAGCATTTAATTGCCTTTAATAATGCCTTTAACTTTGAGGTTTAATTCGTTGTACTTAGAGTTTTACAATAATTAACTCATTAAGTTTAACACGGTCCAATTGCAAAAACACAACAATTTTCTGTTTGCAATTTAATTGCGCATTAAATTACACGCCCTATCGATCATAAGAAGAACATTTGACTCCTTACAAATAGCACTTATCTACACTTAATAGCTGCCTGTCCAACTTTGAGACAATCAATGTCGCTTGCCGGCCGGCAATATTATATTGATGTCAAGTTCGAGGCAAACTCGTATAGCTGTTAAAACATGTTTAAGCTTTAGCTACTGGTTGATATGCATTTGTTTTTAATAATAATATTGCAATTATGGTGCGAATCGAAAGCGGAATTATATATGAACCGGTTGTTCAGTTCTCGTTTTATTTTTTTTTATTTTTGTTGTTATAGATGTTTCATGGTCATGTTGGTATAGTTTTAAAGCTGGGGAATACTGTAAACTGACTAATATAAGCTAGCAGTGTAGATAGATAAATGAAAACAATATTATTTTACAATGCTCTCAACAATTAAGTTGCATATATTTTTTCCTATTCAACAAACAAGTAAATATATATGCGATATTAACGAAATGTTGCTATCGATATGTTCATTAAATGATCCAGTCAACATTATCAAAGTTTAGTGTTGCTCGGTTGATGGATGGGCAGCAATCCATTCCAGAGCGCGCTGGATCTCAACTGGCACTGGGGGTGGTGTGGGCAGCACAGCACCCTGGGGCTGATAACCGTTCTCATCAGCCACAAAGGTCAGATCGATGTGTTCACCTTCGGGTGAGATCCAGCCGAACTTTCCATGAATATTGCCGTGCACATCACCGCTCTCGGATATCTCAATGCCATTGGTGGTCTTCACGACACTGTCGAAACCATCTGGACGCACATCCTCATGGCGCTCCACAACATCAGCGTGCGCTTCTGATTCAACAGCGGCGGCAAGGCCAATAACAGCGCAGATCAATAGCTAAAATTGAATTAGGTTCGTTTAGAAAACTAACTTATCCTTTTTTTTCTCCTTTTGACTACTTACAATTTTGAACATTTTGAGTTTTGGTGCAGTTGTGGATTGTTCGGAACAAGCGTAGACTGATAATCTCCTACAGCTAGGCGCCGCCTTTTATACATATTCCTCTGTCATTCTTGCTTATAACTTCCGAAATGACTGCAGACCTGTTTCTTATTATCACATATGCAAAATTTCGATTGCAAATTAATACATTAATGACACACAAAAAAACCAAGTTGACAACTTGCAGTCGGCTTAGACGTGTTTGTTCAATTGTAGCTGTTGTGAGATATAATTCCATTGAAATCTTTATCTTTATGAGAATGCATTTTTAATCTATTTTAAAATATAAGAAAGAATAATTACATTTTTCGTTTTCGATGTGCGCTACAGGCGCTTAATACTTTTATATTAGTATTAATAGGTTCAGATATTGCTGAAGGAACAATGCATATACAAATCGTGTGTTGTGTATGTTATCTAACGTATATTAATAAGCTGTACAGAAAATAATCAAGAATAAAGATGTATTGGTCAAGCTTTATCTAAGGGAATATCTACAAGACTTTATAGGACTCCATTCGTTGTTTCCTTAACCTAAGTTTTTTAGTTCCCTAAGACGGATGATTAGAAAGGTAATCTTTTTGTATATAATCATATGAACGCTATATTTATAATATTGAAAAATAAACCGGCTTATTCAGCAAAGCAAAACTCGTTGTCTAATAAAATGCGTTTTGCAAATGCGCTGGTTTCTTTGCTTATAAATTAAATCACCTTATCATCATATATTCAAGCTATAACAAATGCTGGTAGTTAGCACCATTAGCTTGGTCCCTTTTTTATATTATTATTATATTTTTTTAATATGCGTTTTTTTATTTAAGTGCATTTTATTTATTCGTTGATTGCTTGTTTATTCTGATTAAATATCCTAAACTGTTTACAAAACGGTAAATCATTAAATATAAATTTATTTATTTTTTGTTTCATACTGTGAAAATAAAAAAAGTTTTGCACAAAGTTTTTGTGAAGCTTATTATACGGTGGGTCGTTCATTCTTTAAACCATGTCACATAGGCAGAGCTTAATGATGGTGCTCGGATGCCTCCAGATTCCAGAGCACCCTCAATTTCAACTGGCACTGGGGGAGGAGTGGTTGGCAGCTTCATATAATTTATTCTGTGTGTTACAGCATCGTCTTTGTCAACGTAAGGGTTTTTTATATATATATAAAAAATAATATATATATATAATAAAAAATATATATAGATTTTAAATCTGGTTTCCTGTTTTCTGTTCCGCATTCTGAATGTTAGAGTGCATTTGAAACTGCTTATTAAAAAGGTTCAACTTCAAGACTCAAGACTCGTTCTAGTAATCTAATAATTATCTTTAAATATATTCAGGTGCAGTCAAATAGTTGCCAGTAAATAAAAGCAATCAATTATAAGACAAACATTTTTCTTTATTTGCCATAAACATTGCGCGTTAGACCTAAACACTATCGTTTTCGAGCGTAGTTCAAGAGTCAAGTATGATCAAGTGTCACTTAATGATGGGCTTCAGGTGCCTGGGGATGGGCAGCCAACCACTCAAGAGCGCGCTGGATCTCAACTGGCACTGGGGGAGGAGTGGGCAACCACTCGCTCTTAGGCTGGTAACCGTTCTCATCAGCCACATAGGACAGTTCGACTTCCTTGCCCTCGGGGGAGGTCCATCTGAAGCTGCCATGGATGGCGCCATGCTCATCACCGCTCTCCGAGCGACCAATGTGGTTGGAGGTCTCGAAGCCAGAGTCGAACCCATCGGCACGGACATCAGTCTTGCTGGAAAGGACCTCAGCGTGAGCATCATCACCAGTTGGCATGGCGGCGGCGAAGCCGATAATAGCGCAGATCATAACCTTTTGAAAGAATCGTATAATAGATATTGTTTCAACATTCATATCCTTGCCATACTCACAATCTTGAACATTTTGAAGGCAGTTGGTGATTGTAGAAAACAAACGTTGACTGATAATCCACTGTAGAATGCCAATGCCTTTTATACTTATTCCACGTACGTTTAGGAAAGATAATATCAGCTCCTCAGCATTAAGTATGCAAATCAAAAATTTATATAACAGGTAACATTGTTGAACCAGATTTCTTGCATTTTAGCCGAAAATTAAAGTTTAATAAAAAGTGATACATCTACTTAATGAAAGGTCATGCATGCTTGGCAGTTTCATATATTTTATTCTGTGTGTTACAGCATCGTCTTTGTCAACGTAAGGGTTTTTTTATATATATATATAATTATATATATAGATTTTAAATCTGGTTTCCTGTTTTCTGTTCTTCATTTTGAATGTTAGAGTGCATTTGAAACTGCTTATTAAACAGGTTTAACTACAAGACTGAAAATTCTAAGAGAAGCTTAAAATATATTCAATTAGTTTTGTGAATAACTATAAAACACGCCCAAAAATTAATAAAAAACTAAACTAAAACTAAATTCAAATAAGCTTAATAAGATTAAAATTGATTTTAACTGTTTAAAAAGTATTAGTGAAAATTTTATACGGTACACGATAAATATCATACAATATATATTTTTAATAACTACACTTTAATTATATTTAATACAGCTCATTTAAATAATTTCTTGAAATGGTTTGCGGAATACAATTATAAAAACTTTCGTTTCCTAATCGGACCACAGGCCTATGCTGTATTTATTGAGTGTAAATATGTGGAGGTAAGCTTAACAAATAAGCTATAATACACAGTACTGATTATTATTCTATCTTACGACAACACAGCATGTGTTAAGCAGCACTTCGCTAACGTACAAACACGATCCGTATAATTTTCTGTATCCATGGCTAGGCAATGGATTGCTCACAGCAAATGGTCGTCAATGGACGTTGCGGCGTAAGTTAATAACGCCCTCATTTCACTTTCGCATCCTCAAGGACTTTCTGCACATTATGAACGAGACGACAAGCCGTTTTATGAAGCTACTGGAACAGGAATCCGATTGCGCTAGAGACAATGTGCTGGACATTCAGAAGCTCGTCACCAGGAATACCATCGATGTCATTTGTGGTAATTGGGTTGAAACACATATTTTTTAATATTAATATTTCTGAACCGAAAAATATACTCATAGAGACTGCAATGGGCACGCGAGTAAACAGCATCCAGGGTCGTCCGTCGCCAATTGTGGGCGCCATTGATAGCCTTTGTCAAATTATTCCAGAGCGTGTCCTTTCAATATTCAAGCGTTTGGAGCTTTTCTACAAGTGTACCTCACTTTATAGACATCAACAAAGAGCGTTAAGCACGCTTCGTGTGGAATTTGCAGAGGTTGGCTAATTAAAAAAAAATCTTTCTTAAGTAAACAAACGACATTTGTTTGTTTAGATTATTAAAAAGCGACGTCGCTTGGTGCAAACATCAAGCTATCAAGCTCCGCAAATGGACAATTTGGTACTGGATGCCAAACGACCCAAAATGGCATTTCTGGACAATCTGCTGACTGCCGAAGTTGAAGGCAAGCCGTTGACATTTGAGGAAATGTTCGAGGAAGTTTCGACATTTATGTTTGAGGCAAGTAACCAAAAGAAATATTCGAGCATGCATTATATATTGGTTTTTACTTTTAGGGTCACGATACGACTGCCTCGGCTATAACATTTGCGATCTATTGCATGGCCTGGTCGCCAAAAGTACAACAGCGTGCCTATGAGGAGCAGTTGCAATTGTATGGAGACGGCATTAGGTATGGATCAGAGTGGCAGCCAACATACGAGGAGCTGCAGGAGATGAAGTATCTGGATCTGATTATCAAAGAAACATTGCGTATATTTCCTAGTGTGCCATTCATCTTTCGCACAGCACGCGAACAAACTGTCATTGGTGAGTGATAAATGCTTGAAAGGCATCTCTGTTGAAATGTAAACACCCATACAAACATATTGTTCGACAGTGGACAAATTTCTACCACAGGGCACAACCATTGTGCTGCCCATTCTGGCAATTGGTCATAGTCCGCATAGTTTTGAGGCGCCTTTTGAATTTCGACCCGAACGCTTTGAGACTGCTGAGCGAACGCAGGCCAATGCCTTTGACAATGTGCCATTCAGTGCAGGTCCCAGAAATTGTGTGGGTAAGTTACTAATAAATATAATATGTACGTTAAAAAGATTTTATATAGCATAATTCGTTTATTTGCAGGTCAAAAGTTTGCCCTGCTAGAGTTAAAAGTTACGCTCTCGAAAGTTTTGCGCAAGTTTCACATTCTACCGGCACCTTTGGCCAAACAAACCATTGCACAGGTTTTTGATCCTTCATACAAGCCGGGGCCTCAGGAGCTAAAACTACACATGCCCATTACTCTTAAATCTTTGACCGGTGTGCCCGTTAGACTTCAAAAGCGTTAATATTCATAGAAAATGTGGTGTTAAAAGTTTTATTTTTCAACAAGGTTTATTATTGTTATATAAAGTTTATATAAAGTCAAATAAAAGTCGTTACTAGGCTAAGCGTTGTTTGAGCCTGATTTGAATGCCATTCTCTGATTTGAGTGTTATGCGAATGTTTAAAATTGGATCGTATTCACTCTGCGGCACGCAATCCACACGCGAATGGTCATTAATGCCTGGGGGCAGATTATCCACTGCTGGCAGTATTTCAAAGTGTCGCACCAGCAACGAGAGAAGCGCCTGCAGTTGGTACATGGCATACTTTTCAGCTGCAATGCAGTAAGGAAGGCATGATTAGCAGCGTGGGTAGCGTGGTTGGCAGGGTAAGCCAAGCCGACCTTAAGTACTTACCAATGCAGCGTCTGGGTCCAGCGCTAAAGGGCACACTCTTGTAGGCTTCGATTTCGCTATTCGAGTTGGCCTTCTCGAAACGGTTGGGTCGAAAAGCGCAGGGTTCCTCAAAGTAGCGCTCATTGTAGCCCATAGCAATGAGGCACATGATGACCGTTGTGCGCTTGGCAACCTGTGTGCCATCTAAAGAGAGTTGGGCTCTTGAAGTTTGTTAAAAAAATTCAGATTTGAGCTCACTTATGTCAATGGATTTGCGATTAGTGCGTGCAATCAGAGGCACAGAGGGATACAGACGAAGAGTTTCACGTATGACCAATTCCAGATAGTGCATTTGCTGTAGGCGTGCAATATCTGATTCACCATATAAATCTTTGCCAAAGATGCGTTGTTGTTCTTCAAAGACTTTCTGCTGTATTTCAGGATGCCGGGAGAGCGTGTAGATTGTAAAGGATATAGCAGAGGCAACTGGATCGTGGCCCTATCAATAAAGAGATTATTTTCAACTAATGCATAAATAAAATATAAAACTTACTGTAAATATAAATGTGGACAGCTCTTCGATAATCTCGCGTTCCTTAATTGGACGTCCATCGAGCTTAGCGGACATCAAAACATCTATGAAAGGTTTATTGCTCAGCTCCACTTCGTTTTGATTCCCTTTGGCTTTGGTCAAGTATTCTTGTCGTTGTGTAATTATCTTGTCCAGCCATTTAAAAATTAGTTACGGAATACTGTAAAGCGTATGTTATTCACTTACCCTTCGTATTTCATTCTTGAGCAATTTAAGCGCTCGTCGCTGTTTCATGTAGTATGGAGTCAATCGGAATAGTGCATCAAAGCGTTTCACAATGCTGAAAGTGCGCTCCTGAACAACCTCACAAAGGCTGTTAAAGTTTGAAAGGTTATAAAATATAGTTGGTTTATGCTTTGACATTCCAATACACTCACTCTTTAATGGCGCTATGAAAATCTGATGGCTCGTCATTTAACGAATTGCTGGCATTGCCCGTAGCATTTTCTAAATGGATATAATAAGGTTTCCACGATGTCATAAAATAAATAATAGATGAACTCCTATCATTAAACGATATATCACTTTCATCCCTTTTATTTTTGATTGAATCAAATATATTTCAGTCATATTTTTCATTATTAATTTTGGCCAATATCTCAAAGTTAATATACCTTGAAAGAAAACCACTCGCTTCATTTTATGCGCTGTACAAGTTTTCAACCGCACAATCCCAGACACTTGTAAAAATTTTCTATGCAATAAATCTTATTTTTAAAAGGTCCATAACAAATTACAAAAATAAACGAGTGCAACGCGTTTTACCGCACCCAAAAAACTTTACCCACAAAATAAAAATGCCCATGACAAATGCTTAAAGTTTCTCAACAGGATGTGTACGCCAGTCATCCTACTTCCAACAAACCAGCAACCCACAAAAACCTCCTACGAAAACCAACCACCTACCACACACAATATCCAGAGTACATTTGGCAACCAACTCCTGGGCGTCAAAGGGCTTGGATACCTCAGCCTGCTGGCGCAGCTTCTCTACAAACTTTAATCCAGTTCGATGCACCACACGCAAATATCCTTCGATGGCCGAACGCTCGAAGGCAGGTATATAGAGCTTCTGGTGTTTAAGCCAACGGGCACCGGAACTGGTGAGTAGACCATCACCCAGCCAGGGGCGCAAAAATGAGTACAAGTGCTCCTTGTACAGCAGTGATGAGCTCGACAGCATGTTCTGTGATGCAATAATAGCAAAAGCATGCGGATGAGCCACGTGTTGGGTGTTAGCTGGGAGAATGGAAACAATGCTCAACTCACCTGAATTTCCGCCGGATCGCTGAGCATTATGTGATACTGTAAAAACACCAGTGAACGGAAGCCTTGAAAATCATATTTCCGACAATATTGTAATACCTTTTTTGGATACTCTGTGAGGGAAAACAAAAACAATGAAGGGGTTAATGCTGACAACTTGTTTTGATAACTATAACATAGCTTTTTAATATTACATTTTTTAGATATATCTTTTGCAAGTTTCAATTAAGCTATGATAACATTTTAAGCCATATGTATTTGCAGTTCCATTACATTTTTTGTCTATGCTTTTCTTTGCATATCACTTCAGCTATCACATGCATTCGATTAACAACCATTTCCACGTGCCGCAAAACTTGCCAAAAAGTTTTCACCATGTAATTTCCTAAACGATGCAAGCTTGGGGATCATAACCGACTGCCTTAGTAAGTAATAAGTGGTTTGTGTGTAAAACTACAAACTCCAGTTAAGACAGCAGTTACGCAATGCAGTTAAAATTTCAATTTTGTTAAATTACATTTAAAATTAAAAGTAGCTTTATGCTTTGAACTGCTAAATTGCAAGGGTTGGCCAATAATCCTTTGCTTGAACGAAGCTTAGTCAATTTTATTTGAAAGTTGCTTACTGCAATGTAAATGTTACTTTAATCCACAATGGACACAAGCACAAGTCATGAAAAGCAACAAATGAACATGTATAGCAAAAATGAGCAAAAGCTGCATACAAACAAAGACCCCAGCAAGAATCTATTAAAACGCAATGAGAGAAAAATCAAACAAGACTGATGCTAAACAACAAGGATGCCAATGTATAATGTACAAAACGCACAAGCACAAACCCACACAGATTTGATATAAAGAGGCAAAGTCGACCATTCTAGTCATATTGTGGCAGGGAATGCCATCGAAGCATGGCAAAGCTATCAATTGTTGTGCTGGGTTTTATTTTGTCGGCTATTGTGCATTTGGAAATGATTACTTGGTGGAAGGTACGTGCAAGGGAAACAACACCAAAATTACTCAACAAATTGTGCAGACGCCTCGATTTGGCTTTGGGACCAGTCTCTCTAGCTCGAGGGAAATGTGCATGAAAATGGAATCTGAGAAAAATGGAAAAAAAAGAAATGAACAAAAAACAAACAGATTGCAGCTGAAATCTATCTAGATATCTGTTTCTTAGATATTAAAAATGCAATTTATATATATTGTATCTTAATCTGACAAGTGGTATGGCAAGCTATTTACAAAAAGTATATTTTATACTTTATGACAAATAGTGCATAAATATAGTCAACAAGTTATCTATTGTGCTTACCAGCTGGATTGAGTCCAAACTGAAACAGATTACCAACAAATGGATACGGCGTTGGACCCGGTATCATTTCCATTATGCCAGCCATGTGATCGATATAATTGAATATCCTGACGCCCTTGAAAACCAATATGGTGGCCAAAAGAATACCTGCTGCTAGCAGAAACATATTTCAATCGATATTTATTTGCTTGTGATAATTTTTAACAACTTCTCACGGTCTGTACAACTGGGTGACGGTTTGTTAACTGACCGACTAATATCGAAATGTCTTTAATATTTGGCAAAAAAGTTATGTGGTCGAAAGGTTGATAACATAATCGATAGCTTATCTAACTGCAGTTGCTTTATGATCAGCTACTACTCTATGCGCATTAATTAAAGCCTGTAAACAACACTCAACTACTAGCAACACTTTTAAACAATTACAATTAAATCCAGCTTATTTGAAATGACAGTAAATTATTCACATTATTCAAGTGTCAGATGTTATTTTTAACGGTAATTGGCAAATTAGGGGATTAATTGACTCACACATCGATCATAACTATGACATGTTAGTCTAAAGGGCAATACGAAGCAATGCCTTCTTAATTGAAACTGATAAGATTTATTAGTTTGTTTGGCTGCGATTGCAGACAGAAGATTGCAGTTTCGCAAATTTAACAATAATTTCAGTCAATGGCACACAAAATTGGTATTTCTAGTCTTTGATTTAACACCCATACAATAGAAAGTGCGTTTGCTGTCTGTTGCTCTCTTTAATAGAAACTATATATGTAATTATGGCAATCAAATTTCATTTAGCAAAGATCCAAACCATTAGTGAATGCAACATATTCTTGCATAAGTTTGAGCTTCTTAGAAACAAATATTGATTAACAAACTGATAACACTCTCTTAAAAAAGTTCACTTCGTAATATTATGCTCTTTAAAGTTATTAGCTTGTCTTTAACCATTTTTTGCTTTACCTCTTTTTTTGAACCATGAGAAACCGGACTCTTAACCGCTGTTATCTTTTGTTTCTGTTCTTTATCTTGATTTCGTTTCAAACCTTCTCCAAAATGTAAACAAAAAACTGGTTTTTATGTGAACATTAACTTTATTATTGTTTGCTGGTATTCCAAACTTTCTTTCAATAATATAAAAGACTGGAAACTACGAGAAAGCCGATCAGTTAATGCAGGTCTGCTTGCAGGCTTCCACAAAGATTAAGATAAAGAAAGGAATGCTAAATTAAAATATTATCTTCTCCCTTTTTTGCATCTGTTTGGCACGTAGTATTTGCCTTATTTCCTGCTTTCTTGCTAATATAACAAAGAGATAAAAGAGATTCGTTAAGGCTTCCACTCGCTATGTTTGGTTTGGCAAATGTGTAACAAATATAGAAATCTACCATAAATTTATAGTGAAGAAGTTCAGTGCTCTCTTATACTCTAGCACTCTTATCACTCCCGTTGATATTTTGTCAATTCATTGTGAGTTGCTAAAACCTTGCGACTTTTGGAATAAATTTCAATCTGAGCAACTTACCGATGTTTTCGTATTTAAGCTGAGCGCCGTCGAGCCGTACGAGCAGCATTTGCATTCTGTAGCTCGGCGTGATCGGATCGCATCGGGTCGAACCGCATCGAAACGATTTAAATTACGTTTTGTTTCTTTTTTCAATTTTGTTTTCTTTAGTTTTCGTGAGTGCGTGCTCAAAACAAAATGTTGTTTATATTGTATGCGCTTCTGGCGCTGTCAGTGATAGTTTTCCTGTACTTTGAACTTCTTACTGCCCAGAAGAAACGCGCGCTTAATAAGATACAGGGGCCGCGAGCAGTGCCCGTCCTTGGCAACGCTCATCAAGTGGGCAAAAATCCAACGGGTAAGTGGTCCACTTAACAAAGAAATTCCAATAAAATTGAAATGATACAAATGTATGAAATGGCTCATTACAAATGGCTAATTGCTTTATCTCGAATTGCATTATGCCAGATGACAATTGTGGATATACATCAGCTATAATGCTATTCGGGTTAAAGCATAAGTAATTGGCAACAAGAATTCATTATATTATATACTTATGTTTTTTTTTTTAATTTAAATCCACACAACAACCAATATGGCCCAAACCTCTTTATAGTCTTGCTAATAACTAATTTCTGTGTGTCAGTGTGAAGTTAAGCAATAAATTACTGTTAAGATTAAAGTTAAAATAAAACAATGATAAATGTGTATTTCGGACTAGACTGTATGACAGTAAAATTATAATGATAAGTTTCACATAACTTTGATTGCCAGCTATCAAAAATAGTTTTGGTTTGTGTTTGTTGTTATGAACAAAAAACACGCAGGTTGTTTTATAGTTTAGTCGCAATCATCAAAGCAAAATTATAAGTTTTGTGAAGTTCTTTCTGTAATGATATATATTATATAGTTTGCCTCAAATAACTGTTTTTAACATATGTACATGCTGTGATGTCAACTAAAATTGGAAGCATTTAATTATAATAAAACAAAATGTTCGAGAAGCGAAACATCTTAAACATCTTAAAATTGCACATAAAAGTGTTAAACTATTCAGTTGACTTGTAATTGATTTATTATATATTAAAGCTGCTCATAAAGTTAGTTGCCAATTAGCTTAATTGATAATTGTTACCTGTTGCTAACGACTTCACAACATTTATTAAATGTGCTCGTTATCCATTTAGAAATTCTTAACACCTTTTTTGATTGGTGGAATCAATATGACAGGGATAACTTTCGTTTCTGGATTGGCTACTATGCCAATATTTTGGTCTGCAATCCAAAACACTTGGAGGTAAGTCTTTGGTAATATGTATGTTTTAATGTCTTTTAATAAAACGTTAACTGCTTTCAGGTCATATTGAACAGCAACACATTGATACGTAAATCAGATATTTATGATATGTTGTATCCTTGGCTGGGCGAAGGTCTACTCACGAGCACTGGCAGCAAATGGCATAAGCATCGAAAGATGATAACACCAGCATTTCACTTCAATATACTGCAAGATTTTCATCTAGCTATGAATGAGAAGTCAACCAAATTTATTCAGCAGCTTAAGAAGGTTTCAGCTGGTGATAATATTATAGATTTTCAGGATGAATCACATTACTTTACACTGGATGTTATCTGTGATACAGCGATGGGTGTGACTATAAATGCAATTGAAAAGCGAGACACAGTCGAGGTCGTTAAAGCTTTTAAAGAGTAAGATTGCCTTGTAGTTTTGCTAAGAGTTTATACTATAGTAGTTATTCTTCTTACAGCATGTGTTACAATATAAATATGCGAGCATTTAATCCCCTCAAACGCAGTGACTTACTGCACCGGCTCACACCTACCTATCCCGCCTATGCAAAGACTTTGAAAATCCTTCAGAACTTTACCAATGAAATCATTGAGAAGCGAATTGCAGCACATCGGGCAGGTACCGCCAAGAAGACAGAGAGTGATGAATTCTCCCGCAAGAAGATGGCTTTTCTAGACACGCTGCTTTCTTCTACAATTGATGGTCGGCCATTGAATCAACAGGAGATCTACGAGGAGGTCTCAACCTTTATGTTTGAGGGTCACGACACAACGACATCGGGTGTAGCATTTGCTGGCTACATACTATCCAGATTCCCGGAAGAGCAGGTAGCAGACTCTTAATTTATCAGCCTAAAAGTTGGCTAACGTTTCTGTTTTCTTTAACCCAAGCGTAAGTTGTATGAAGAACAGCGTACTGTGATGGGTAATGAGATGCATCGCGATGCGACATTCCAGGAAATTGCTGATATGAAATATTTGGATCTGTTCATTAAGGAGGCGCAGAGAGTGTATCCCAGTGTACCCTTTATTGGCCGGTACACTGAAAAAGACTATGATATACGTATGTTTAACAAAACTAACTTAAAAGCTAAGACACTTAATGACTCTTGATATAATTTTTTATAGATGGCACCATTATGCCTAAGGGCACTACTCTCAACCTAGGACTCATCTTTATGGGCTACAATGAACGTAATTTTAAGGAACCACATCGTTTTTATCCGGAACGTTTTGAGCTGGAGAAGCCAGGCCCCTTTGAGTATGTGCCCTTCAGTGCAGGTCCACGCAACTGCGTCGGACAAAAGTTTGCACTGTTGGAGATCAAAACTGTAATTTCGAAGCTAGTGCGCACCTTCGAGGTGCTGCCCGCTGTGGATGAACTTGTATCCAAAGATGGCTACTTAAATACCTACTTGGGTCTGCCCAGCGCCGAGAAAGTAATGAAGGAAAAGCAAGGTCACAAATATGATCCCATCTTGTCTGCAGTCTTAACTCTTAAATCCGAGAATGGCCTACATTTGCGACTGCGTGAAAGGAAATAGGTTCAATGGCTTTATTTAGATGTAGAAAATTTAAACAGCTTAATATTATTAAAATCTTTTTTATATTTATTGTCTAATCCAGCTGTAATTGATTAGATGGCAACCAGAACTGTGGCACAATATCCGTTGGCCACAAACGCTGAAGTCTTAACAGTATCACCATTAATGTGCTGTGATTGCAATGAGCTGGTAATAACCTCGGCACTAGTACCCAAGCTGAAGTATTTGGTTAGATCAATGGTCTTGTTGTTTCCATTCAGATTGATCACAACTACATATAAATCACTTCCATCAGTTTGGCTGAAAGATATGTAGAGACAGTGAAAGCTTTAGCTAGTGAATACTTTGATGGTTCACTTCGATCACATACCGTGAATAGACAAATACATCGTCATCGACAGCTTGAATCTTTAGAGCACCTTTGCGGAATGAGGGTTCCTGCCTTAGACGCACAAGTGTCTTGAAGATTTGCAGGTGAGACTGTGGAGCACGCAGCTGTTGCAGGGCGTTGTTCGTTTTGTAATCATCCGAGACTGGCAGCCAGGTATGATCAGCACTTGTAAAGCCTATGGAAGTTACGAAATATATGAAGGGAATGAGGAGAAAGGAGTTTTCACTAACTTACCCGCCATGGGAGAAGCATCCCATTGATAGGGTGTGCGTGCGGGATCTCGAGAGCGAGCATAGTAGTGATCCGGATCAGAGTTACATGCTGGTGGATCCACGGTGTCCTCCCAGCTAATAAACACATCAGTCATGCCGAGCTCCTCACCATTATAGGTGACAGCATGACCAGGCAAGGTTTGCAGCAAAATGTTAATCAGATCCGTACGCTGCACTCCAAAACGTGAAGCCACACGCTTATTGTCATGATTACCCAGCACCCAATTAGCATAGACATCAGAGGGCATGGCATTCAGCCACTTCTCAATATGCTCCACATAATCGGAGGCCTTGGATGCATTGTTAACGTACGTGATAAAGTCAAAGTTGAAGGGAATATGCGAACCATTACGAGTGCCATCGCCATAGAACTTTATCATGTTCTCGAAACTGGTGTAGGCTTCAGTCATCAGCACGCGCTGCTCACCGCCGTGTTCCGCACGGAACTCATCGACAACCTCGCGCCATTGGTAGACCATGTCGAATGTCTCGGGCTGGTCCTGGGTGTAGATGTGCTTAGTGTAGCAGTGATCGTCGGGATCGGGGCAGCTGGCATCGTTGGAGAGTGGTTCATCTGGATACTGATTGTAGCGGTCCAGCTCGATTTCAAATAGATAAGGTACCGCATCAATACGGAAACCAGCAACGCCCTTGGCCAGCCAAAAGCGGATTACATTCTTCATTTCGTTAACCACAGCGGGATTGCGATAGTTCAGATCGGGCTGAGCTACAGCAAACTGATGCAGATAATACTGTTCTCTGACCTCGTTCCATTCCCAGGCACTGAAGCGGAATTCTGAAAGCCAATTGTTTGGTGGCTCACGGTCACCGGTTTCTTCATTGATTTTGCCATCATGCCAAATGTAATAGTCCTTGTAGACAGGATCGCCATTGACCGACTTAAGGAACCATTCGTTCTTGTCGCTCGAGTGATTAGGCACAAGATCCAATATAATGCGAATTCCAACCTCCTTGGCGCGTGCAATCATGCGCTCAAAATCCTCCATGGTGCCATACTCCGGATGTATCTGATAAAAATCGGCAATATCATAGCCAAAATCCACCATGGGCGATTTCATAATGGGCGACAGCCAAGCGGCAGTGAATCCAATATCCTTGAGATATTGCAGCTTTTCAGTAATACCATTCAAGTCGCCAATTCCATCACCATCGGAGTCACGAAATGATCGTGGATAGATCTGATAATAGTTTCCGCTTTCCCACCACTCCGTGGCGCTACCAATGCCTAGCACCACAGCCAGGACCACAACCACTGTTAGCAACCGCATGTCGAATGAATTTGTTCCAACCGATGAACAACCGGGGCCTTTTATGGAGTCCGATAAGACCATGCCCATTTAGGCTTTGCTCAGTTGAAGTGGATATTTCAATTGCTAGACAAACAACAAGCTCGGTTCATGTATTTCATGAGCCATCATACCATGAAAATATTAATAATACCCCATTCGAATTTCATTGTTTTTAAGTTTAACACCGCTACACTTGATATGGGAAATCAGACAATGCGATTTCATATTTGCTTTTTTTGTGCTAATGTCACTCAAATGTGATTTTCGATAGTGGAAAATTGTTGTTATTCTTTCGTTGTTGTGTTAGTCAATGTTAGTTAGTCAGTTGGCAATCATAATCATTTGATAGGAAGTAAGAAAGAATTGTCAGAATACTCAAAACCATAGAAGCTTACTTCTGAGAGGTCTTATTAAGAGATAACCGAAGGGCACAACAAAAAACACTATTGTTTGAACAATAATACTTTTCGTCATCAATTTTAGATAACCTTGCAAAATGTCAACAACAAAATGTAGCTCACAACTAATTATATGATAAAGTTAATATTGGTTACTCAGCTGAGGAAATTATATCCAATAGTATCGGTATTAATAACAAGTTAATTAATTAAATTAGAGTGATTTTATCTAATGCATTAAGATTGCTCCAAAAAACGTTTAGAATAAATTATAAAGCTATATCAATTATATTCAAGAAAGTTATGATTATAAGATTAAATTTGTCAAGTTTAGGCAATAAAATATAAAGATTATTTGAATATGAGCTTAAGAAATACGCTGTTGATAGCAACCAGATTACCTAGAGTTAAATAAAGATTATAATATAATAATGGATTCCTTTGAGTCCTGATAGATACACATCATAGAATAATTCGTTGCACATAAGTATTTATTTTTCTTGTTTAAAATAAAACATTGTTTAGGTTTGAAGAGCTTAAGAGCTATCGAGAAATTTGCGAGAGTAGTCCGTTATACATTCCAAATTCATTATCAATCATCAACCAAAGCGCAAGCAAAGCCTTAATGGTGAGCACCATGGTGAACGGGATGTGGGTGATGGACTTCATCGCCATGGCCATGCGCGGCGTTCCATTCAATGGAGCGCTGAATGTAGTCGGGGATGGGGTGGACACCAGTTCCTGATGGCTGGTAGCCGTGCTCATCAGCAACGTACTTGATGTCAACGTGTTCACCCTCGGGTGAGATCCAGCCGAAGTTGCCATGGATGTTGCCATGCACATCGCCGCTCTCCGAGCGTTGGATGTGATTGCTGAGTTCTAGGGAAGATTCGAAGCCATCGGCACGAACATCATCCTTGCGGGAGAGGACATCAGCGTGCACATCATCCGAGTGGCCACCACCACCATGATGAGCTGGTGCTGAATGATGGGGGTCAACGTGGTGCGGCAGTGGGTGGTGCTCCACGGGGTGGTGCACAGCGGCGGCCAGGCCGATAACAGCGCAGATCATCACCTTAAAAAAATGAGATCATTATCAAAACTCAGATCCGGCTGTGTTTCACTTACAATTTTGAACATTTTGACTTGAAGTTGGTACGTTGACTGATACTCATTTCTGGCCAGCTGGTGCCTTTTATACTAGTTTTTGTGGATGTTGGCTGGTATAAATTGCGTCCATTTAATGACTTGTTCCCATCACACAGTTATTGCTCTGAGTTATGGGCTTACTCGCCAAGCCCACTTCCAAATTATTTGCTTAGATACAGTATGACAAAATACGGTTATAACCTTCAAATGAATATTAATGCTTAAGTGCATCAATAGCGGGTCGATCAAACGGGTTCGATTTGCTGTCCCAAACTCGTTTCTATTTCGAAACAACTAAGCATCAATGTGTCGCGAGACCCCTGAATGTCTTTATGAAATTGTCTTGGAGTTCTTAGACCTTGCAAATATTCCATTGAATTCTATTTAAAATCATACACAAGTGATGTGTCAAAGAAAGTTTCCAAATGTGGCTTCAGATAATAAAGAATAATTTACAACATTAAAACAAGTTCTATACAATTTATAGGACATTGTGGGACTGTTTGACTTTACCCAATCATTAACAAAATAATGCTAACACCATAGTAAACAACATTAACTAATTCAAAGCAGTAATGATTTACGATTAATCACAGTATGTAAATAAAAAAAACCTGTGAAACAGACAATGCATACAAATTTTGGGTAACTTTCATGTTTATTATGATGTTCAAATTTTGTTATGTTAAAAATAATCTGTGACCATATGCTTATCTTTAACATTCATTTCAATAACTTCACCTCTCAATCTACTGGCTACAGGGTATGACAAAAACATTTGAGTTTATTGGTTGATTTTATTGTGAATTCATTAACATAAAATATACACCTGGCAGTGCAATAGAAATAAAAACAACTGTAAAATAGCAACGCATATTTTAATTGAATTAAAACAAATTAAGAACAGGATTTTCAAACGTGATTTTTGCGCTGGGCCGGCCACCTTTGGCCTATGAGCATAAAGTGTTATGCATTCCAAATAGCTGCTTTTTTTATGGTAAATGTTATAAATTTAACTTTAATAAAGGTGAAACACAAACATTAAATGTCTCCCCATTAATTAACTAAGTGTACAGTTAAAGCAATGTAATTTATTTAAAAGCACATCAAATTATTAATGGCCGTGGGCTGGTAAAAAATTTGTCAAAAATAAAGTCAAGCATTTTAAAAAAAATGTCAAGTGAGCGGTCGGTCACAGTTGACAGCTGTCAAGTGGCCAAAAGGACACGTACATGAACTTCTCGCCCGTTGGATTTTATTGCGTCAAGGATAATGCCGCTATCGCTCCTTCTGTGCTCGTCCTTCCGTGTTATATGCGAGGTGCCATCGAAATTTAATTCATTCAAAATGCCATATTTGTAAAGCTGCAAAAATAACGCAACTTAAAACGATATGCTATAACGTAACTGACCATTGTGCAGATTGCGTCGAAATTAATATCTAATCCCAAGTGAATTTCTCTAAAAATGGAAATAGTTATCATTAATTGGTTTGCTATATTAATATGATTCATTTGGGAATATACATCGTTTTCGTATCGGAGTTCATCGAAAACCTTTGAAACAACCGTCGTTAATTTAAAAGCAAAAGCCGTTGGGTATCAAAATGTTTTGCTCGGGCCACATAAAACCATTTTATGGCAGTTTTTGTGATTCTAAAGGGGACCCAACAAGTATCGACAGCAACTTTAGCGCATACTATATGCGTATCACAACACAAGTGTGCTCCTAAAAGAAGTACTCGACGAAGATATACCTCTCTTCTATGCCATTAATACTAATGACAGCGTTGAAGTTAATGTTTACTTAGTGTAATATCGATCGTGTTGTGTTGCGAATCAAACTTACAAATAAGTTGTGAGTAGAGGTTGTCGTAATATTTATAGTTGCAGTTACCCAATCAGCTTGAATTCCTATACTAGGTGTGAGTGTGAAAAGCGCAACTTGTGTAATCTAACAAGAATGTCATAAAAGTGGGCAGATTACCCATGTGCTTTGTGGGCTATATCATCAATACCGTATGTTGTATATCGTATGTGAGTGCCGCTTGTGCCGTTGATTTGCGCCTTATCGCCTCAATACCTATCGCAACATGACAAACAGGCAATTGCTATTAACTAATTGATTTTGCTGCACTCAAACGCGAGTGAAATGTCAACGCGATTACTTCTTGGTCTTCTTGCAGTTCTGGGTGTGAGCACAACAATTGCCTCAACGGATATCGATTGGTGGGAAAATGCTGCACTGTATCAAATCTATCCGCGATCCTTTCAAGACAGCGATGCCAATGGAGTTGGCGATCTAAACGGTATTACGCAGCGATTGTCGTACCTAAAGGAAATAGGCATAACAGCCACATGGCTATCGCCGATATTTAGTTCGCCCATGTCCGATTTTGGTTATGACATATCGAATTTTACAAAAATTGATCCAATCTTCGGCACAATGGATGATTTCGATGATATGATGTTGCAGGCCAAGAAACTAGGTCTCAAGATAATATTGGACTTTGTGCCCAATCACTCAAGTGATGAGTGCGAATGGTTTCACAAGTCGGTTAATCGCATCGATGGCTACGATGACTTCTATGTGTGGCATGATGGAAAAATCAATGCGACGACGGGAGAGCGGGAGCCGCCCAGCAACTGGGTGAGCGTGTTCGGTGGTCCACAGTGGACATGGCATGAGACTCGACAGCAATACTTCCTGCACCAGTTTCAGGTGAAACAGCCTGATCTTAACTTCACCAATCCCATGGTGCGTGAACATATGCTGGATGTGCTGGGCTTCTGGCTAGATCGTGGTGTCGATGGTTTTCGTATTGATGCCGTTCCTCATATCTACGAGCATCGGAATGCTGATGGCAGCTACCGGGATGAGCCATTAAGTGGCTGGAGCAACGATCCCAATACCTATGACTATCACAATCACATCTACACCAAGGATCAGCCAGAAACTGTTGAACTTATGTACGAATGGGGAGACTACCTCCTAAAATACCAAGCCGAGCATGGTGGAGAGACGCGTGTACTCCTTGCAGAAGCCTACAGTCCGGTGGAAACCCTGAGTGCCTACTTTGGCAATGGAACCCGTCTGGGCACCCAATTGCCCATGAATTTTCAACTGATGTATCTTAGCGGTTTCTCAACAGCCAAGGATGTTGTTGGTTCCATTGACCACTGGATGAATACCATGTGGACGAATCATCAGACTGCCAATTGGGTGGTGGGCAACCATGACACACCACGTGTGGCCGATCGCATGGGTGCCCACAAAGTGGATCTACTCAATGTGATTGTGAATGCTCTGCCAGGTGCCTCTGTTACCTACTATGGAGAGGAGATTGGTATGTCCAATGTGAAGACCGAGTGCACAGAGGTTTCCTGCGATAATCGTGATGGAGAGAGAACGCCCATGCAATGGTCTTCAGCTAAGAACGCTGACTTCTCCACAGCTGAACAAACTTGGCTGCCAGTTGGACCCGACTTTGAGCGTTACAATGTGAAAACTGAGAGAGGCGTGGCACGTTCCTCCCTGCAGGTGTTTAAGGGTCTACAGCAGCTAAAGAATACATCGGCATTCAAAGCATTTAAACAGAAGGGTGGCTTCTCCTACAAGGCAGTCACAGAACAGGTTTTACAGATTGTGCGGTAAGTGGAATTAAAGTTCTTTTAGGAATATTTAATGAATGATAAACTTACTATTACAGCACAAATAATCGCAATGAGGAATATCGTATTCTAGTCAATATGGGCAACAATATTGAAATTATTGAAGCTCTTGCGGACAAAGTATTTGAATACCAGCTTGTTACTGCCTACTCCGTGCACAGACCTGGGTAAGCAATCCTTTCTCTACCACACTACGACTATGCTGATCCATCTATCTACCTAATGTTTAGAGAGACTGTTGATCTGAGCGGACGACTGGTCCTAATGCCCTACGAAGCAATCGTACTTCGTTGGTTGGCCTGAGTCATCGATTTAAATGTAGCTTAATCAGTTCATTTAATAATTCTCGTAAAGATTAAGCTTCATGGTGGGTATGGAACCATGTGCCTTACCATCCAATCAGTTCCTTACCACATGACAATGAAAACTAGGTAATTAATACAAAGTTCAATTGGGCATTGAACGGCAATTACTCGAACAATATTGTAAATTCAACACTCGAAGAGGAAATCAATAAAATATTTATAACATTGATTGTGTGCTCTGTATGCTTAATTTGACGAATAAATACGGCTTAATAGTGCTTTTAGTATAAAAATATTTAACAATCTTTTGTGTTAATTGCGATTCAAGTTGAGAGGGTGTTATCATCATCTATTACAAGGAATTTTACAAAAGATACAAAAACAATCAAGTTGCTCATGGCATTGGCTATTTTTCTTGTTAACTGTATTTCAAAAATATTTTGGCAATACGGGCTATCAATAAACACAAATCTTAAGTAAAATTATACAATTAAACGGTGCTTAGAACGATGGCTTCTTTGGGCATCAATAGCACTGAATTGGCATAAGTAAGATCACTATAAATAATAGAAAATAAAAATATTTGTAAAATTTTATGTATAAACCATCTATAAGATGTATACTTACTTCTTGCGACGCACACTTTTATCGTTGACAACAACGTAGCGCAGCTGGGAACTGAGGTCGGTGAAAACAGCGTCAAGATTAACCGATTCAACATCATCGTTGATGTTCCAAACGGTAATGTACGACTTGTGACCGGCAAGTGAGCTGTTAATAGAAAAAAATAATAAGATAGAGCTCCCAACATACACTTGAATATGCTCCTACGTACCGTTTAAAGGCCAGCACATTAGGTCCAATCGCATCGATAGTGACATCGCCGTGCTTCATAGTGGGTTCATCACGCAGGGCACGCAGCTGCTTGTAGATGTTCAGATGACTAAGTGCAATGCCTCGCTCCCGCTTCACATTCACCAGCTTATAGTCCTTGGCGAGGGGTAGCCAGGTAGAGGAGCCAGTGGTGAAGCCAGCCTGTGCCTCATCACTCCACTGGAATGGCGTACGAACAGGATCACGTGTGAGACGCTCAAACTCCTGCTCATTGGATTGACAGGCCTGAGGATCGACAGTATCCTCCCAGCTAATAAAGACATCCGTCATGCCAAGTTCCTCACCCTGATAATTTACACTGACGCCGGGCAGCGTTGTTAGCAGCATATTGGCGGCATCAATGCGATCGGCACCGAGCCGAGAACCAATGCGACTGGAGTCATGATTGCCAAGGACCCAGTTGGCCACTTGACCAGCGGGCATGTTGTCCAGCCAGTTGTGCAGCAGCTCTGAGTAATGGTAGGCGTTCGAGTTATAGTTAACATTGGAAAGCAGCTCAAAGTTGAAGGGAATCTGTGAGCCATTGTGGGTGCTGTTGCCGTAGTACTGCATTAGGACCTCCAGTGGGGCGTATGCTTCGGTTAGAAGAATACGATCATCACCACCTAGCTCCTGGTCAATTTCCTCTAGCACTTCACGGAACTGGTAGACCAAGTCAATGGTCTCGGGCTGATTTTGTGTATAAATATGGTGTAGATAGGTATAATCCTCGGGATCGTTAACAGCCTCATTGCGTGGCTCATCGGGCCAGTTGCCATTGGAGTCGGGTGCGATTTCAAAGACATGTGGCACAGCATCAATGCGGAAGCCATAGACACCCTTGCGTAGCCAGAAGCGTAGCACATCCTTCATGGCCTCAACAACCTTAGGATTGCGGTAGTTTAGATCCGGCTGCTTGGCCAAAAACTGATGCAGATAGTAGGCCTGACGACCTTCATGCCAGGTCCACTGCGAGCCACGGAATACACTAATCCAGTTGGTTGGTGGATGTCTCACACCGTTAACCACTTTGCCGGTATGCCACACATAGAAGTCCTTGTACTCCTCTTCGCCAGCGGCTGAGCGAATAAACCATTCGCACTCATCACTCGAATGATTGGGCACAAAGTCCAAGATAATCTTAATATCCAGCTGCTTGGCACGCTCCAACAACTTCTCAAAATCTGCCATAGAACCAAACAGTTGGTCGATTTCGTAGAAGTTGGCCACATCATAGCCAAAATCAGCCATGGGCGAGGTGAATATCGGCGACAGCCAAGTGGCTGTAACTCCAATCTCTTTCAGATACGCCAACTGTTGCGTAATACCTTTTGATAATACAGCGAAGAGATAAAAAGTTAACTTGAAAAGCAACTCATGGAAAGTTTAAACCTACCGTTAAGGTCACCAACGCCATCACCATCGCTGTCCTTAAAGGAACGCGGATAGATCTGATAGAATTGCGCGGTTCGCCACCAGCCCTGCTCGGCCAATGTTGGCAGTACGAGTGCCAAAAGGCAGCAATATGTCAAAGTTTTTGCCAACATGTTGTCGAAATGGCAATGCGACAATGGATTAACTACGGCCTCTTTTTATGCGCTTTGGCAATGGGCTGAGAATCGTTGATAAGTGATAAGCTTACGACACGATAAGCTCGGCCAGATTATTAAAAACTATTGGCTATTGATAAGATCTACTTTGTTTATGACCAAAGCTTGTTTAACTTACAAGACTTCTACAAAAGAATAAACACTATATGAAATCAAAAGTGGGTATTTATGGAGCTTTATGTTATCGCATTTCTGGTTTCACGTTAGCAGATCATGCGACAGATAAGCAGCAAATTAATTTCGTAGTTGCATAAAAGTTATGACCCTGGCCGAGGCCAGCTGTTTTCTATTTGAGAATATATGAGCATACCTTTTTGCTGGGGATACTTTAGAAAGGCACTAAGTATTTATTATCTTTTATTTATTAGATAAGGAAAATGGAAATTCTAGCGAGATAATAATTTATTGAGACTGTGTTTTTTTTTGCTGTCAAGTCGAATCAGCGATCAATCTGAATCAATAAATAATTATTGCATTATCTTGCTATTTAAGATTAATGCCAATGGCTCTTTTCATTAAATCCAAATTAAGTAACTATCAAAACGTAGTTTTCTATATCTTTAGGGAATATTTAAAATAAATAAGTCAAGTGTCTCAATTGGAACTTGGCCAAATGATATCTATTTTAAACGATTCATAAATAAATAAATAAATAAAAATTTGTTGCTTGGACAACGATGATAAGCCATAATTCCATATGTTATACAATTGAGATTCGGACAGTATTGATAGCAGGTTTGAACATATAAGAGGTCGGTGGACTTCGGGACTCCTTTAGTTCAAAATGACCACTTGGTCTAACATTGTCTTACTATTGGGCTTAGGCCTTTTGGCCGTTGATGCCGCTGCTCCCTGGTGGCAAACAGCCTCCTTCTATCAGATCTATCCACGCTCCTTCAAAGACAGCGATGGCGATGGCATTGGTGATCTAAATGGCGTTACCGAAAAGTTGGAATACCTCAAGGAAATCGGCGTAACAGCGACTTGGCTATCTCCATTTCTGCGCTCGCCCATGGCTGATTTTGGATATGACATTTCGGACTTTAAGGAAGTGGATGAACTCTTTGGCACAATGGAGGACTTTGAAAAAATGGTGGCACGTGCAAAGCAGCTTAATGTGAAAATCATTCTAGACTTTGTGCCCAACCATTCCAGTGATGAATGCGACTGGTTTATTCGCTCAGCGGACGGTGAGGAAAAGTACAAGGACTACTACATCTGGCATCCAGGATTCATTGATAACGGTGTGCGTAGACCACCCACAAACTGGGTGAGCGTGTTCCGTGGCTCTGCTTGGGAGTGGCACGAGGGTCGTCAGGAGTACTATCTGCATCAGTTCCACAAGAAACAGCCCGACCTTAACTTCCGCAACCCTGTCGTACGTGAGGAAATGAACAATGTGCTGCGCTTCTGGCTGGAGAAGGGTGTCGATGGTTTCCGTGTGGATGCCATCTATCATGCCTTTGAGGTTGAGGCTGATGCCAATGGCAACTATCCTGATGAGCCACGCAACGATTGGACCAACGATCCCGATGAATATGGTTACACCCACAAGATCTACACAGTCGATCAACCCGAAACCCCTCATTTGGTTTACGAGTGGCGAGAAATTCTGGATCAGTTCCAAAAAGATAATGGTGGTGAAGAGCGGTAAGTTAGCTAATTTATTCAAACGTAGAATGGCATTTTTTTCCATTTGAAAAACACAAATAGAAGCCATTTTAATCCCATATACTTAATGATTTTATGTAATATTTTGAACATTGTTATTGTAGCATTCTCATGGTGGAGACCTGGTCACCAATCGAGATTGTAATGCAATATTATGGCAACTCGACGGCCGAGGGTGCACAGATCCCCTTTAATTTCCAACTGATAAGCAATCTGCACATGGATTCCGATGCCTATCACTACGAGTACTTGATCAACAATTGGCTATCGCTAATGCCAAATGGCAAGAGTGCCAACTGGGTGGTAAGTGGACTTTAAAAACAGTCGGCTAGCCATGTGACTAATTGCTTAACTCAATCAATTTACCGATACGACCACACACAGATTGGCAATCATGATAAGAACCGCGTGGGCTCCCGTTTCGGTGCTGATCGTGTTGATCTGTTTAACATTTTGCTGTTGACTCTGCCGGGTTGCAGTATCACATATCAGGGTGAGGAGTTGGGCATGCTGGATGGCTATGTATCCTGGGAGGAAACTGTCGATCCACAGGCCTGCAATGGCTACGAAGAGAACTATATGGCCATGTCACGTGATCCGGCTAGAACACCAATGCACTGGACCGATGGCAAGCTTGCTGGTTTCACCACCGGCAACTCAACATGGCTGCCCGTTGGTCAAGATTATGCCCAGCGCAATGTACAGACTGAACGTGGTGCTTCACTCAGTCATCTGAACATCTTTAAGCGACTGCAGCAGTTACGCAAGGAGCCATCCATTGAGCATGGCGCCGCTGAAATCAAGGCAGTCAGCAACTATGTTTTGGCCAACAAGCGGTAAGTGAAGCTCAAGCGCTCCAAGCCATAAGGTACCTAAACAAAACTTTACCTTCACTTGACAGTTATCTAGGCGGCAATTACGTTTACATTGCACTCTTCAATATCTTCGGCGATATTGAGAATGTGAATCTGCATGAAGTGTTCAGCGGGTTGCCTGATAACTTCCAGTATGCTCTGGTCACCGACAAGTCCATTAAAAAGCTGGGCGACAAAGTATCCGCCGGTAGTGTTACTCTGATGCCATACGAAACCGTTGTTTTGCGCTCCACAACAACTCAATAATCACAAATCCAGAGTTGTATATTAATATAATAAAACACCCAAGCTTTCTATCACAATTCATCTGACTCATGTATAGGTGGAGTCTAGGCGTCTGACTTTGTGTGTTTTTTGTGTGGATTTGAGTGGTGAATCGCAGCCTGTGAAGCCATATGGTATATGATTACTGACAAATGCATGCATAAGTTTATGTACATTACTGTGTCAGCAAATTTCAATATGTATATACTTAATCACAACTACAAGATACTCTGCCTGTAACATAATTGGAAGAACAATAGTATCGAGTATGAAATATTTATACAAAAAATATGATTTTAAATAATATATTTGATTCAATTATTATACAAGTCTTGATAATAAGTGTTATCTAAGCTCAAGTACCGCAATAAACAGTTAATCGATAGTGTTAACGTTATCATTAAATCTTTTTTACTTGTACTCGTACAAACATACAGATACTGTGCATGTACAACAAGTTAAGTAAAGGGTATGCAAATACACACAGCTAGGCAAATAAACAGTTAATTGACACCGGCTGCTGATACACCAGCAGAGAGCTTACGAACCAGTAAAAGAAAAGAGCGCGAATGCAAAAAGCATACAGTGCTTTTTATGCAATTATTTTTGCCAAGTATAAATAATATGAAAATAGACATTAAGTAAATGCAAACAAAACTAAATTATTGCATACTAATCTATATATTTATATTTAAAATGCTGTGCATAGTACATTTTAATATTATATCTGCCAAGTATATTTAGTTGTTGTTTATTCTTATTATTTGTGCATTAAGCACGCAACGCTTATCAACAAATGCCAAACAAAAAACACTGAGCGCCTTGCTCTCTTTCTGTCTCACTTATTTTGCTTTTCGCTCAGACGCAATTCCTCTTTCGTTTACCGTTCACTTGTATACGCTCTGCATGTCGATCATACAAACACTAAAAATAAATACCCAGCATTGTGGGAGAGCTGCAGAGAAGAGAGAGAACACAAAAAAATGAGCGTAAGCCGCTTGTTTTATTTGCATAATCTTCAATTGTTTCACATTTGATCATCAGTCGTCTCTGTTTGCTTGTTGCGTTCAGTTCGAGCGGAAGCTGCATTTGCATAATCAAAAGTTGTGGAACGGGCAAAAGTGAAAACATGCTTAGCCTCGTGGGGGTTCCGTTTATGCTGCTGATGCTGCAGTTTATCAGCCCATTGCTGAGTCAGCCATATCCCAACTACCATGCGGACTTTGTCGAAATTAATCAACATAATAACGAGCTCAAATGGTGGCAAACCGGCGCCTTCTATCAAATTTATCCAAGGTCATTTAAAGACAGCAATGGCGATGGCGTGGGCGATCTAAATGGTGAGACAAAAACAATATTGAAACAACAACAGCATGCAAAAGAGACTAACAAACTGACAATTTTAGGCATTGCGGCTAGCTTGCCTTATCTTAAAGATCTGGGCATTACGGCTACTTGGCTCTCTCCAATATTCACATCACCCATGGCAGATTTTGGCTACGATATTGCGAACTTTACCGAGATAGCGCCAATCTTTGGCACCATGTCCGATTTCAACCAACTTATGAAGGTTGCTAAGCAACTGGACATCAAGATCATTCTTGATTTTGTGCCCAACCATTCAAGCGATGAGTGTGACTGGTTTAAGCGATCGGTAGCGCGAGAGCCAGAATACAAGGATTTCTATGTGTGGCATCCTGGGCGTATGGTTAATGGTACTCGTCAGCCGCCCAGTAACTGGGTAAGCGTTTTTCGAGGCTCCGCATGGCAATGGCATGAGACACGCAAGGAGTATTATCTACACCAGTTTCTAAAGAAGCAACCGGATCTAAACTATCGCAATCCCAAAGTGCGAGAGACAATGAAGGTAAGCTCATGATTGTGAATGATTTTTAATTTGTACGTTAATCAATACATGTTGCTCGCAGAATGTCTTGCGCTTTTGGTTGTCCAAGGGCGTTGCCGGCTTTCGCGTCGATGCTGTGCCCAGTCTATTCGAGATAGCGCCAAATGCTGCGGGTCAGTATCGCGATGAACCGCGCAACGATTGGGTCAACGATCCCGATGACTACGGCTATTTGCAACACATCTACACAGTTGATCAGCCCGAGACAATTGATATGGTATATCAATGGCGTGCGGTGCTTGATGAGTTCCTTCATACTGGCAATGAACGCATTTTGCTTACCGAGACGTATTCCCCTATTGATATTGTCATGCAGTATTATGGTAATGCAACAGTGGAGGGTGCACAGCTGCCGTTCAACTTTCTGCTGATAACTGAAATATCAAACAAGTCAACTGCTGAGGATTATGCTAGAACCGTGCAAAAGTGGCTGCAGCACATGCCGCAGGGTCGCACAGCTAACTGGGTGGTAAGTTGAAAGGTCTATTTTAACACATAACCTCTATTCAACTATTTCTTATCAATCTTTACAGTTGGGCAATCACGATCAGTCACGTGTGGGTTCGCGTCTGGGCGCTGATCGTGTGGATATGTTAAATATGCTGATTACTACATTGCCGGGTGCCAGTGTGACCTACCAGGGCGAGGAGCTGGGCATGACAAATGTGTGGATATCGTGGAAAGACACTCAGGATCCTTCGGCCTGCAATACCAATGCCAGCATCTATGAGCATTTCTCACGTGATCCCGAACGTACACCATTCCAATGGAATGCAAATACCGATGCAGGTTTCAGCAATGCCAGCAAAACTTGGCTACCCATTGCGGAAGATTACAAGCTGGTAAATGTCGAACAGGAGCTTCAGCAGACCGTGAGTCATCTTAACATCTACAAACAGCTAATGCAGCTCAGAAAGCAGTCGAAAACGCTGCAACAAGGCGAAACAGAAGTAAAGGCTCTAAGTGGTGCTGTTCTAGGCGTTAAACGGTATGTGTTAAATGAATTTTAACTGTTCTAATTGTAATTGACCGATTGATTGTTGTGTGCTTAGATTTCGTCAGCATGACTTTATCTACTTGACATTGATGAACATCTTTGATGGCATCGAGACAGTTAATCTCAACCAGAGCTTCAGTGATTTAACAGCTCAAATGGAAGTCGTACTGGTAACAGGCAACTCCAAATTTAAAGTGGGGTAAGTTTTAAAAAACTTAAACTAACCCATTTAATCCTTTTTTAATATAAACACTTTTTTTTCTTCAGTGATCGCATTGATAGCAGTTCATTACAACTGCAGCCCAAAGAATCGTTGATTTTGAGAAGCACATTTACTTATTATACGTACTATGCGAACGGAGAACATCGTGTATTGCCAGTTATTGGTGTTTATCTCTTGCTGGCTCAAGTAGCGCTCTATCTGAGCGCTTGACAAGTTTACACAATTAATTGTTAGCTGGTAGTCATCATCCATAGCCAATCGACTGCATACTATACTCATCATTAACAACTAAATAAATACTTAAAAACACAATCGAGTGCATTGATTTGTAGCTTATCACAATTTTTTTTGCAGTATATAAGGAGCTCGGAAACAATTTATTTGTTAGTCATGGAATATATTTACAAGTTATTTGTCGCGCTGCTCGGTTTGGCGCTACATTGCAGCCTCAGTCGGGCAGCTGCTGTGGAATTGGAGAGAGCGAGTGAGGCGACTCGGGACTGGTGGCAGGTGGCGCAGTTTTATCAAATCTATCCGCGCTCTTTCAAAGACTCCAATGGCGATGGTATTGGTGATCTGCAGGGCATTATCTCTAAGCTGGATTATCTCAAGGATCTGGGCGTGACGGCCACTTGGCTATCGCCCATTTTTACCTCACCCATGGCTGATTTTGGCTATGATATTGCCGATTTCTATGACATTCAGGAGGAGTATGGCACCTTGGAGGACTTTGATCAACTAATTGCGGAGGCCAATAAGCGTGATCTTAAGATTATCCTTGACTTTGTGCCCAATCATTCGAGTGATGAAAATGTATGGTTCCAGAAGTCTGTCAGGCGGGAGAAGGGCTACGAGGATTACTATGTGTGGCACGATGGTTACTGGAATGCCACAACTGGAAAAAGGCAGCCACCATCCAACTGGCTGCAAGCCTTCCGTGGCAGCGCCTGGGAATGGAATGACCAACGCGGTCAATACTATCTGCATCAGTTTGCGGTCAAGCAGCCCGATCTTAACTATCGCAACCCAGCTGTAGTTGCCCAAATGAAACGGGTCCTTACTTACTGGCTGGATCGTGGCGTTGCCGGCTTTCGTATTGATGCAGTACCCTGGTGTTTTGAGGTGCCGCCCGATGCTGACGGTCGCTATCCGGACGAACCACTCAGTGGCTATACCAATGATTCAGATGATTCGTCCTACCTTAAACACATCTACACACAGGATCAGCCAGAAACAGTGGACATGGTGTATCAGTGGCGTCAACTGCTTGATGATTATAAACGTGTGCATGGCGGTGATACTCGCGTCCTCATGGTAGAGACCTACTCGAGTGTGGACTATGTCATGAATTTCTACGGCAATCACACCACAAAGGGCGCTCAAATACCCTTTAACTTTCAGTTCATTGTCGGCGGAGAAGGCAATAAAAATAATACCAAGTTGAATGCCAATGGATTTGTAAAAATTATACATAGCTGGATGAGCCAGATGCCAGCGGGACAGACAGCTAATTGGGTGGTATGTAATTGTTTAATTAAAGGATACAAGATTTCATGTTTCTAACATACAATTTTATTGAACCTTTCAGATGGGCAATCATGATCAGCGTCGTGTGGGCAGCCGTTATGGAGAGGAGCGTATTGATTTAATGAACATGTTGCAAATGTTTTTGCCCGGTGTGAGCATTACGTACCAGGGCGAAGAGCTGGGCATGACAGATCTAGATATAAGCTGGGAGGATACACGCGATCCGGCTGCCTGCAACTCTAATGCCAATATTTATCAGCAGTTCACCAGAGATCCTGCCCGAACACCTTTCCACTGGAGCAGCGAAAAGAATGCAGGTTTCTCCACAAACAGCATCACTTGGCTGCCCATCAATCCCAACTATGTGAACGTGAATGTGGCAACAGAAAGTTCCACTGATTCCAGTCACTTAAAGCTGTACAAACAGATGCTGCAGCTGCGTCAAGCTAAATCGTTGCAGTATGGAGCCACAAGATACGCCGCTATCAACGATAATGTGTTGGCCATTAAGAGATCGCTGAGTGGGCAGCCAACCTATGTGCTTGTGGCCAATGTGCTAAATACCTCTGTGAGTGGTGTTGATGTGGCTACTCCGCTTTATGCCTCTGGCAGCTATAAGATCAAGTTGGCCAATCCACAGGCCAAGGCAAGTATTGGGTAAGTTTCCAAAATGCTTTGGCGAATCAATACCACAACTTTTAAGTTTTTTCTTTCTATTATCTTTATGCAGCGCCAGCATCACATTGAACAGCCTTACTTTAGAGCCGTATGCGGCCATAATTGTGGAATCTGTTTAAATGTCCTTTAAAATTATTTTCTTTGTCATAACAAAAATAATGTAAATTTATATATGTATGTATGTATGTTGAACGTGTGCGTTCTTGTATAAAATTTATTGTTAAAAATCATTGGAAAACTTTTCAATTTTGAGGTCGCTGGATATGGCAAGTTATTATGAAATATTGAGCAACTTTGTCCTTCTCTTTCAAGTATGCGGCGCATGAGAAAAACAAATTCCATTAGACGTGATTGATAAGACACACACAAATCACGCATACGCCGGGTGTTGCAACAAACCACAAAAAGAAAAAAAGCTGCCCTTGTTGAAGTTGACTTCCCACCTACAAAGTTGGTGCTTGGCTGCTGACTCTGTGAGGTGTGGAAGTAGATGAGGCACGACACATACACTACCAGAATGGAAAACGACAGCAAAAAACATAAAACTGCGGTTAGCATTGTAATTTACTCACAACAAATGAAGTGAAATTATTTTAAGTATTCTCTTTGTGGTCATTCTCATGATATTGTCCGTGTCCCCCAAAAACCCGGTTTAGTACGAATCATATTTAATGCAGGAATGATAAGTCAGAAATAGCAACAAATGAGTTCAAAATAGTTGGCTTTAAGCTTTCAATACATTTTTACCAGCAAATAATAAAACGTATCAATGCTATCATTTCGGCGCTTTCGCCAATAATATTGATTGGGTCACGTTAGCTCGTAGAAATCTAATCTTACTTTGCAAATTCTAAAAAAGGTACTTTCACACAATTAATGTAACTGTTGCGATTCGAACTTATAGGTTTAGTTTCTCCACAATGTTTACGCTGATCAGTTTGCTAACGAGCATTTTGCTCAGCCTACAGATATTTTACAAATGGATTGGTTTCCTAACTGGACAACTATTTGACCATATGGATCTATACCCTGAAAGATTTATAGAATTTCGTTTTCTACTAAATATAGCAGGCCATTTGTTTCGAGAACGGACACCGAGGTTACAGTATGCTCACACACAAGACAGAAGAGAGAGCGAGCCCCCGGCTGCTGGTCATAATCGAACTATGGATTCAACCCAGCAGCACGATGAAGTATCTGAAGAAGTACAATCAATCTTCACTCGTATGTTTGGTGTTGGAAGACAACTTGGAAGAACGTAGTGCGCAGTGCAAAAAAAAAGAATGCACCTTTTAACTGTAAAATAAAAATGTACCTTATCATATTGGCTGTTACGTGAACTATCAATAATTATTTGTGCACATTAACAAAACACAATGATGATAAAAGCTTGCAATATAGTTTGTGCCTTTTTGAAGTATATTATTGTAAATATGGCTTTAAATAAACGATAAAACATTCTGATTATAATATACGATATAAGAAAACTTAACGTCTTACCCATAAGCATTCGTTCATCTCTTTCTTGGCAGACATTGGAAAATTAGCAGTCTGCGGCAAAGCGGCTTACAAAATACATATAAAAATCGTGTAAATGGCTGTGTGACTCGCCAACCCATTAAAAGGGTCGCAGACACAATCGCAGCCGGTGACTGAGGGCACTTAACTCACAGCTACGTGACTTGAAACACAAAAAAAAAAACCAAATTCACAAAATTTATACGTAGGCTTAAACCGCAAGAGAAGCCAGAGCGCCACCTGGCGGTTGCTGTCTACGTTTTGCCTGCTTTTGGGGACCTTTTTGTGTGCATTTTTATTCTGTGAAGAGAGATAATGAAGTTAATTTCCCGAAGAGAGGGTGCTTAAAAAATCAACGCTTTATGCATTAAGCTTAAAATGATTCCTAAAGATTTACGGGTGAACAGAGGCTAAAAAGTTTTACTTCGACCTCAGACCGAAACTTTGGAATGCATTAAGTTTGTAATCTGTAGTAATTTCGTAGGCAGGAAATAAGCAGCGGCACATTTACTAAATGTATTTCAGCAACAACAGCGTTTGCATATTAATTTTTGTTTGCACACAAACACACACACATAGCGTATGGGTAATATTTGTGTGTGGCTTAGCTGTATTTTGGGTTTTTCTAATTTTCCGGGAGTTCTAGGCAAGCTAGCTGTTTAGTTGTTGCTGTTATTAAGTTGTTAACGAGCCTCGTCCCTTTGTTTTTTTTTTCTGTGTTTGTGTTTCATGCTTTTTGATCTGCTCAATGCGAATCACGTACGGGTTTGGTCAGGTGAGCTTTGAAAGTAACTTGAATCGTGTTTATATGGATTTATGTAGCTTTAATTCAAGCAAGGCAACATGACTTTTTCTAGCAATTTATATCGGTATTACGCATACCAAAAATATTATTATGTAAACTATTTGTGTAGCATTTATTTAAACGAGATTTTTACAAGCTTTTGGTTTAATCAGTATGCAGCCATGCGTGAGAGACACTCAACTTGATGCGTCCAGACAGTTGGCCATTAAATGCATCACGAAACCCGCTTGCAATTGTGGGGAAAAAGGGTTAAAGTGGTTGTGTGACGCTCATTTAAATGCCATTCACGTAACTGTCACCAAAGTGATGACAGTTAAGGCCAACTTAAAAATCTTTCAAAGATATGAAACACGTTGTCAACGCTGCAATTTCGCATGGCGTGGAATGAAAGAAAGTTTAAGTTTACACATAAATATATAAATATATTTCAAACAATTTCTTCAAATTATTTTTCTAAACGTTATGTTACTGAAACTTGTGGGTTTCTTTAATTAATCCTCTTGATTGTCATGACATTAATTGACTCATAAAGCCACTTCATGCCGATAAACACTTACATTCAACGAGGCAATTGATATTGTTAGTAAATGTGTTTGTGAAGCGTTCTCGCACACCTTTATCTGCTAATCTGGCATAAAACCTGTTTGGGTGCTCAAATAGACTTTACCCAGCTGCGTGCTAATGACCAAAATGTTATATACCTAGACTTTGTTATAGTTCTTATCTCATTAGAATCTGTTAACAGTATACCTTCAAATGTATGTATATGCTATGACAGCAGGATTTATGTTTTTTGTGTTGTCTACGTGGCGTATGCGTCATTTGCCTTGCATGTCTGTTAACTACAAATTAACATGTGTAAGCGCAAGTTAATTATCTAAAGCGTAATTGAAATTTCACTTCCAGCAGTCCAACCAATACGGGCAGTCAACAGCGCAGGTTTATTATATTATTCTAAGAGTGTTATTGCTTTTGTTAATATATGTTTTGTAACATCACTCAACAAAGGGGGCAAATTGTCAATTTTGTTTTGATAAAGTTTTTAAGCTACCCTCGTTCCCTAGCTTTGTGACTTCAAAGGCAACCAGGACTTACGGTAAGGGTCGAGTTTTGTTGTAAAGCCTATTGGATTTAACTTGTATTTGTATTTACATTGCGTTACGCATACTTTGCTTTTCGGTTGCTGTTTCCCTTTGAGCACACAGAATACATAAAAAAAAGCAAGACGACTTGCAGCTTGACTTTAATTTGTGTGTAAACACTTTAAATAGCGACTCTCGTTACGTACCCCAGCCATCTTGCAGGAAATTACATGAGTGTTTCGAGCACTTGAGCCTATCTGAAAGCATGTTCATGTGTGTGTGTGTGTGCTTGTGGTGGGTTGAGATGTTTGTTTGTCGATTTGTTCGTTTGTTTATTTATTTATTTATACAGGCGTCGGCATATTTGCTTTGAATCATAAAAACACCCAAAAAAAAATGCATGAGCCGTCGAAAGTTTTTCAAGAGTGCGATAGCAAATTTAATTGGTTGGGCTTAACATAAATAAAGCCAAGTGGGGCTAGCATTTGTCGCATTTAACTGTCGCTAAGGACCAAAGCCTCCCCAGCAGCTAAGCTAAGACCGTTGGTATCAAACAAAGCCCTGTAAAATATAGGCAGATACGTTAAGATTATCAAATGCTAGGCACAATTTAGAAAAAAACATACCCTTCCGCTTTGCTGGAGTTCAGGCTGCGTATTTTAAGTGCTAAGTGTGTTGGTAAAGTCTTGTCAAACTGGTCAAGATTAATTGTGGTGCTGCTGTCGCCTAAATTGGCGACAAGAACAACGACAGGAGAGCCTGAAAGTGAGCTGTAAAAAAGGTGAGAATATGAAGTTAAGTTAAGAAGCAACAAACCAGAACGGCAAAACCTCAACCCCCGATTTATTTGCACTTACCGCTTGACCACAAACACATTCTCACTCAGCACAGCATATTTGGTGAAGCCGTTCTGTAGAGTTTTGGAGCTCTTGCGCAGTTCAACCAGAGATTTGTATATCTTAAGATGCGAACGGGTTGCTGATGATTCTGTCTCCACATTTGTCGTTGTATAATCAGCAGCAAGTGGCAGCCAGGTCTTGGAGGCAGTGGAGAAGCCAGCGTTTGTGCCACTTGTCCACTGGAAGGGTGTGCGTGAGGGATCACGAGTGAACTTTTCGTAAATTTCCGAATTGGAATTGCAAGCAGCCGGATCACGAGTATCCGTCCAGCTAATCCAACCATCGGTCATGCCCAGCTCCTCACCCTGATAGGTAACGCTGGCACCGGGAAGCATCATGACCAACATGTTCATTGCATCTATGTTGGAGGCACCATAGCGACTGGCAGCGCGTCGCTTGTCGTGATTACCTATTACCCAATTTGCTGTCCGTGAGGCGGGCATCTTAAGCAACCAGTTATCCACAGCCTTCTTAATCGAGTTGGCCGAGAAGCCATTGGACTCCACCGATGTAATCAGATTGAAATTGAAAGGCAAATGAGCTCCTTCCACGGAGCGATTACCATAAAATTGCATGGTGTAGTCTGGCGGAGCATAGGTCTCAATAAGTAGCACCCTTGTATCACCGCCATATATGCGCTGGTGATCGTCCATCACGGTACGCCACTGATACGCCATATCAATCGTTTCGGGTCTGTTCTCAATTAGCTCGTGATTTAAATAGGCACGATCATCCTTATCATCAGTCTGTCCGCTGACATGCTCGTCCGGATATTGGCCGTTCTTATCCATTGCCACCTCGAACAACACAGGCACCGCATCACATCTGAAACCAGCAACACCCTCATCCAACCAATAGCGTAGAACACGTTTCATCTGAGCCACAACGTCTGGATTACGATAGTTTAAGTCTGGCTGCTGTACTGCAAACTGATGTAGATAGTACTGCTGGCGCTCCTCTACCCACTCCCAGGCACTGCCTCGGAACGCCTGCAGCCAGTTGGAAGGCGGCTCCCGTTTGCCAGTGGCTGAATTTACCTTCCCGTCATGCCACACATAATAATCGACATAGCCCTTTTCTCGTTTCACAGATTTTTTAAACCACTCGTTTTCATCACTCGAATGATTTGGAACAAAATCTAGGATAATCTTGATACTTAGCTCATTGGCTTTCTTGATGAGTGCTCGAAAATCCTCAAGAGTACCATACTCTGGCTGTATGTCATAAAAGTCCGAGATGTCATATCCGAAATCAACCATTGGAGACTTGAAAATGGGTGACAGCCAAGCAGCTGTTACGCCTAAATCCTTCAGATACTGCAGTTTGCTTGTAATACCATTTAGATCACCAATGCCATCGCCATCCGAATCCATAAAGGAACGTGGATATATTTGATAGAATTGCGCAGTTTGCCACCAATCCTTGGTGTTTGTTGTTGTAGTTGACATTGTATCCTGGCATGCCTGGCCAAGGAGCGCCAGGCAAAATACTGGAATCAACAGTTGCAATGGCTGCATTTTAATTACTTGTTTTGTGGTCGTTCATTGCTTTGACTTTATATAGCAGTCAGAAAACCAGCCATCCAGCCAACCTGCTGCGAGCTGCAAGCTGAGCAGCTCAACTAAGCTTAAATGATAAGCGTGCCTCAAGTAGCTAAGGAATTTGCCAAGCACTTGAGCAGCTAACATTGAAAAGCGTCAAGTGCATATTGAAGAAGGGCAAAGTTAAACAGGTTTGTCAGTTAAACGAAAATAAAAATACCCTGTAAACTAAAATAAACCAAAATGAACCACTCTCCTAACTTTAAGTTGTTTAATATTTCACAAACACTGTTCCTGCTTTATCGTTTCTTTCTACTGTTTTAAGTACTGATAGTGCATATTGACTCACCTAATCCGCAATGCATTGGTAATTTCCACAATTGACTGCTTATCATAGCTTATCTAACTTTTCGCTAGCAGTATATAAGGTCGATTGTCTGATTATACAGCCAAACACAATGATTTTGTTTCGGTTGAGTTTGGTTACTTTGGTTGCCTTTGGCCAGGCATGCCAGGATACAACGTCAACTACAACAACAAACACCAAGGATTGGTGGCAAACTGCGCAATTCTATCAAATATACCCACGTTCCTTTATGGATTCGGATGGCGATGGCATTGGTGATTTAAATGGTATTACAAGCAAACTGCAGTATCTGAAGGATTTAGGCGTAACAGCTGCTTGGCTTTCACCCATTTTCAAGTCTCCAATGGTTGATTTCGGATATGACATCTCGGACTTTTATGACATACAGCCAGAGTATGGTACTCTTGAGGATTTTCGAGCACTCATCAAGAAAGCCAAGGAGCTGGGTATCAAGATTATCCTAGATTTTGTGCCAAATCATTCGAGTGATGAAAACGAGTGGTTTAAAAAATCTGTGAAACGAGAAAAGGGCTATGTCGATTATTATGTGTGGCATGACGGGAAAGTAAATTCAGCAACTGGCAAACGGGAGCCGCCTACAAATTGGTTGCAATATTTTCGAGGTAGTGCCTGGGAATGGAATGAAGAGCGCCAGCAGTACTATTTACATCAGTTTGCAGTCCAGCAGCCAGACTTAAACTATCGCAATCCAGATGTTGTGGCTCAGATGAAGCGTGTTCTACGTTATTGGCTAAATGAGGGTGTTGCCGGCTTTAGATGCGATGCATTGCCACCATTATTTGAGGCGAAGCCGGATGAGCAGGGTCAGTATCCCGACGAGTTGGTAACTAGCGCTTCTCAGGATGCTGAGGATCGCGAATATTTAACGACGACATATATTGAAAACCAGCCGGAGACTATTGATATGGTTTATCAGTGGCGGGAGGTACTTGACGATAATATGCGTATTCACGGCGGCAACTCGAGTGTGCTGCTTATCGAGACATATTCCCCGGCCTGGTTTACAATGCAGTTCTATGGCACTCGATCTGTCAATGGTGCGCATCTACCTTTTAACTTTAATCTTATAACAGTGATGGAGCAAAGTGGTTTGAGTGCCAGCAATGTGCAGAAGGCGATTGATCTCTGGCTGCAAAATATGCCAGCGGGACGTACAGCCAATTGGGTGGTAAGTATTAAAAGCTTAATCGCAAACCGTCGAAACTTAAGCAGCATCTTCTTCTCAGTTGGGTAATCATGATAAGCGAAGGGCTGCGAGCCGATATGGTCAGGAGCACATTGATGCAATGAATATGCTGGTCATGATATTGCCCGGGGCTAGTGTTACCTACCAGGGCGAGGAGCTGGGCATGACGGATGGCCAAATAAGCTGGGAGGACACTGTCGATCCTTGGGGCTGCAATTCTAATCCGGATATCTACGAGAAATACACCAGAGATCCTGCACGCACACCCTTCCAATGGACAAGTGGAATAAATGCGGGTTTCTCAGCTGGCCCAAAGACTTGGCTGCCACTTGCCGCTGACTATAAAACTATCAATGTGGAGAGTGAGTCCGCAACAAAGCATTCTCATCTCAATATCTACAAGTCGCTGATACGACTGAGAGGCAGCTCAAAGGCACTTCAAAATGGTGCAACCAAATATAAAGCGCTTACTGAGGATATATTTGTCGTAAAGCGGTGAGTCTAAGTGTTAATTCAGATGGCATTCACACTCTTTTACACGCCTTTTTGTTTATTTTTAGCTCCTTATCTGGTACAAACAGCATTTTGTATGTATCCAACTTTCGCTCGAGAAGTGTCACAGTTAATTTGAGCGAGTTTGATAAAACTTTGCCAACTAGTTTAAAGCTGCTCATCCGCAGCTTAGATTCCAGCAAAACTGAAGGGTAACTAAAAGTACATATTATATTTGTCAATCTTGTTAATAACTTAAATATTTGCTTTAGTGTCGACTATGCCACCCAGTCACTGGAGTTAACATCTGGAGAAGCTTTGATTTTGAGCACAGAATAAGGCGCAAGGGTTGGAATTAGTTATTATTTTTATTGATAGTTCTTTGTTCAATGCTTTGTGTAAGTTCGCGTTAGTAAATATAATTATATTTATATATATATGCCACCCAACAATATTTAGCAGTATTTAATATACATATACACTATAATTTGTTTAGAGAAATTTAGTTATACATAGTACATGCATTTTCATATGCATTGTTTTGTGATTTAGCTTGTAACTATTTTTACATTAAATACACACAAAATTTTTAATACACATTTATTTAGCTAATAGTTTAACTCTTATAATTTGGCTAGACTTGTTTTTTGTTTAAGACATTGTTTTAACTAATTTTATTCGCGTGTTTCATTCTTTATCACCTATTCACATGATCTTAAGTTAAAAAAATGTTTATGCATAACATTTATGTTTTCTTTTTTTTCTTAATTATTTTTAATTCTGGGTAGAAATGCTAAACTGCAGCACATTTAATAATTATGACTACACACACAAAAAGAACATACAGCTAGATTATTTAAAGTGTATATACATTATAATTAAAATGCCTGGCTCTTTGGCGCCTTTGTATGCATTTAACAATTTAATTTACCATGTTGCTGGGCTCGAACAACACAATAAATGCAATTGTTAAAAGCGCCATTGCCTTTGTCGCAATGTTGCAAAAGGGTTGCAGGTTGTGGTTGAATGTTTTACAACCCCTTTGTAACATACCTTAAAACACACCAACAGTAATTCGCCTAAGTGTGTGCTGATTCCGTTTTTAACATTACTAGATGTTCACAACTTAGTCTAAAAGTTAGCAAGTACGAGATTTGTTTTTGTTTTCTTTGGTTTTTGAAAACACACATTTTTGAAATTATATCACAATTTTTTTCTTTTTCTTTTGGTAATATTTGCTGCGATTGCAACCAAACCCACATGCTTTAGAACTAGTTAAGCTTATAAGATAAAACATTTAAAACGTTTTGCAATTATTTAATTTATTTATGGCTGACAACTATTTTCATTTTCCTTTTTTTTATTATTTCGTTGGGTTTTTGTTTAAAATAAATGAATTATTTTAATGTTTTTGTTTATAAACTTTACAATTTATTTGATTGCAGATATGCAGATAATGTAAAGAGAGTTGTATATTTGCAATTTAAAAACACAAAAACTAGTTCACCTGTGTTTGAATATTGTGTAAGATTTAAATACATTTGAAATAAAACATTCTTAACGGAAAAATCAACAATTTAAGCAATTGATTCCCTGTCTTTAAACCACATTTCACACATAGTATATATATATATTTAAAACACGTCTATATCTATACAGAGTACCTTTCGTTACATTACATTAAAGATGCAGCCAAGTTTAAACTGGTATGGCAGCGCGTTTTTTGCTGCTTCCGTTGCCGATCGTTGAGGTGCTTCCGCTGTTGGTGCCAACACTTGCAACATCGCTGCCATTGCTGTTGCTGTTGTTGCTTGCGGCACCTTCAACAGCTGCCGGTTGCGGTTGGTCCGCCTCCACCGGATTGGCCAAGTCATGCTGATGCTGTTGCTGGCTTTGCTGCTCCTTTAGCAGTTGCTGCGCGTTTAGCTATAAATTTGTCTGCAACACGGGCGCTCGTCTGCTGTTGCCGTTTGATGTGGCCGTGCCGACAACATCCGCCGGGGCTGCAGCAGCATCCGTTACGCTCACTCTCACTGCGGCTGCTACAGCCGTTGTTGCTGCTGTTGTTGTTGTTGTTGTGCTTGTTGCTGGTGCCACTATTGCTGTTGCTGTTGAGTTTGCAGTGACTGGACTGCTGGCGTTGTGTTTACTGTTTGCTGCGTTGGCCACAGCAGCAACAACATTCGCCTGACCATGTTGCTGCTGATTGATTTTATTGTTATTGGCCACAACTTGCTCATCGCTTTGTAGTTGCTCTGCGTCCTCAGTGGTCGTTGCCGTTGTGCTATTATTTGGCACATATTGATCAGCATACGGTATTTGATTGTACGCATTACAATCCAAAGACGCAAATATGCTAGACAACGCAATCGTTTGTGTGGCCATTTCACACAATTTTTTCGCCTTCACTGAGTGCTCTTAAATGACACAAAAAAAGAAAAATGGGTTGCCCACCGTACATAGTTAAACAACACCTGTTCACATATAACCAAAACACAACAAACGCTCAAAATGAAACAAGGAATCTTATTTTTATAAGCCGCTCACCCGTATCTGGAGGCGTGATATGTTTCTGTAGTTTCTCCTCCTGTGCACAGGTGGCAGCTGTAACAACTGCTGCGGCCATCATTGAAGAAGGTCCAGTGCCTGCTGTGCGATGCATGTTGCCATAACGTGGTGGCATCATACTTTGACGCACATTACGCTCCGGACGAACAAGAATAATGTAGAGCTGAAGAGAAATAGAGCCAGTTGTTAGTTTATAACAGTTACAACTTAAATTACCAACCGTTAAAAGCTCAAGTCAAGTCACTTGCTTCATTCATTCATTAATCATACGCCCCATTGTACACAGCATGGGAGTTATGGCCGTTTTTCTTTCTTTGCTGTGCGAAAACGCCCACAATACGCTAGCTCTGTGTATGTTTTTTTTTGTGCCATTAGTAATTTCCAGTTCCTTGCGAACTGTACGGTAATTATTATCAAAGGCCACTGACACGAAGGCGGCGTTCAACAATTTCAGGCCATTAAATTGTCAACGCTTTTGGCTACGGCTACGACTGCGGCTAAGATTAAACGTAACGCTAAGCTCTCTTATTCGTTTGCGCTGCGTTGCTGTTCGTAAGGCGCTGCCATTTCCGCATTGGCTTGACATTGTTTGGCTACCATTTGCCGCCGTTTGTTATTGTTTCTGCCCCCAACCAAAAAACAAACAACGGAAAACGGCACACAGAAAGAGGACCAGCTGGACGCGGTCATGTGTACGGACGCGGTACCAGCTAACAAAATACATAAAAGGTAAGGAAGTTGCTTACTAGCCTTACTTGCCTTTCAACTGTGTGTTTGTGTGTGCCACGCCTAAGTTAGCCCACACCATATTAACTCTTGGCTTGATCTAGTTGTGTTGCCTTAGTTCAGTGATCCCAGTTGCTTTGTGCCTGGCTATTTGTTGTCGCCCCCTTTTGTTGTTGGTAAAAACAGCAAATAGTAAATTGCATTTTTATGGCCTGAGGTGTTTATGGCAGTCAGGTGCTTCGACACACATGTATAAATGTGTGTGTATGCCTGAAGAAAAGTGTGCAATATGTGACATTGGATAGCTGAAACTATGCGAGCCTTTCCCCAGTAGCACTCCCAGCAGCAAAATAGCTTCCATTTTGTGGTTTAATAACGCCAACTGCGCTTAGTATTTATCACTGTTGCTTTTGCTGTTGCTGTTGTATGGTAAAAATATTTTATGATAACTAGTTGGGCGTCGTTGGCCACGAAAGAAGTTGGAATAGCAAAGTTTAGCATTATAGAGCTATGTTAAAAGAATGTGGCTATTGTACACATTTCTATGCAATACATTGTATGTACAAACGTCTAACCAAAATAATAACAAATTCAGTAGCTTACTTTGTACACGCAAGCCTCAAAACTACATGAAAAAATAATGCTCAAAAGCCACATAAAAAGGAAACTAAAAATTGCAATAGCATGGAATATTTAGGACCAGTATATATATGAAATTAAGTTTGATACATGTATAAAAGTTAGAATAGTGAAAAATTGAACTTGCAAATACAATATATTTGTCACTGATTTCGCATCTGGTTTGATATGGTTACATAATATGATGTACTGAAAACCCTTAGAATATTTTAAAAACACATCAAAAAGTCCTTAACATAACTTTAACTTATTTAAAAACTCTTGTTCTGGTTACCCAAAAGTAAGCTAAACAATAGACATAATTAAATCTGCAACTAAAACTTACATCCTTGTTATGCATATTGTTACTTATTGTCTATGCAAGCGACCAAGCCTGAAGGCATCCTAACTGAAGTTTGTGTTCACTATCCCAAAAAATAAAAGTAGCGAATAACAACAAAGTAAACCACAATTTAGTTTGTCATGGCAAACTTTAAGTTGTCAAAGTTGGTGCAACAGTTAAAGCCAGCTCTGTCTTCGGGGCAAACAAGTTGAAAATCTTGAAACTGTTCAAGTAGATTGTTAGTTTAACTTTTATGTGCACAGTGCAACAGACAACTCAGCACGTTGGCTTTCCCCACACTAATCCCCAGCAAACCGACTGATGATCATAAATTGTTGCAGATATTAAGCTTGACTTGCACTTGCCCACAAGTTAATGGCTAATAATGAAGCGTTATTAAAAATGTTGCGTGGCAAATAGCGCAACGCCGCAAAAATGTAGATGGGGAATAGGGATAAAAAGATGAAGCGCAGCAGAATTGCACATTGCTGACGAGAGACTCTTCACTTGTTGGCAGTTAAAGATACTTAATGTCCGCTACGATTAATCCACAACAGGATGTGGCAGGGTGAACTGCATTAAAGATTATACAGCATACTTACTTGGGCTCGTGTTATATTGACCCTACCCACCCTTCACTGGTCTATCGTTAAGTAAATGTAATCAGCAAAAGTGAGCTCAGACACAGCTTGCCTCAATTATTAATAAGAAAATAATGCCAATTAAGAGGCAGCCCCGACTGGTAATCAATTCGCGAATTTCCCAACTCACTGCAATAAATTGTTAATGGCCAGAAGTACGTTCGCATGTTGGTCTTACCTTTGGCGAGAAGAGACACGCAATCGTCACGCTGGCCGACAGACTAATGGTCACCGACATGCTCGTTATTCGCAACGGCACGTGATTGGCAGTTCCAAAATATAATGGTACAAAGGCCAGCCAAATGACGCAAGTGGTGTACATGGTGAAGCCTGTAAAAAGAAAATCAATTGATATATAAATCTGAAAAGCTTAATCAGATCTGATTATGGCGGCAAAGAAATAAAAGTATGATTGTTAATTTAAATTTGCTCTCGTTCTTATCGCAATACATGACTAAAGTTTTTAAAAAACCTTGGTAGATGCTTATTCTGTTTAATTCATTAATAATCGATTTACAAAGACTTAACTTTAGATAAATCTTAAAGCTTCATCTTAACTTCGCATTACATTTAAGTATTATTATTATATGCATGTATATATTTATTCTAATCGTATTAACAGACAACATTAACAAGTGCATTAAGGTTAAGTATAATTATGCTGAAACACTCACCGATATGCTTTGATTCATTGAATGCCTCCGGTATCTTGCGCGTTAGCACCGCATAAACGGTACACACCACAATCAGGACAATGGGATAAGAAAACGCAATCATGTAAGAGGCATCTATGTACGAGTCGCAAACAAGCAGATTATCCTCGCGTGTCGGATAATGATGCATGGCATGTGATGGCGCAATTACCATCCAAACACCATTAATGAGTATCTGCAACGAGCAAGGAGACGAAACAATCAAAACGGGCATTTTTAAACAATATGTCTTGAAAAAGTAAGTTTACTTACCTGCACGCTGACCAGGCACGTGCAAATGACCAACTGTGATTTGGGGCTTATAAATGAGGGCCGTTTTGCTGACTGTTTGCCAGCCTTGAAAATCCTTGCTATACGATTCGTTTTGGTCAACAATGCGGCATAGACGACCGTAAAACAGAAACCAACACCAAAGCTGCAAAGCGCAAGAGTTTAAATGTTTAAAACAACAGAATCTTCAATAAAAACTTACCGCTGTATGGCGCAGACAATATTTGTTGGCTTCAGTACGAGGGCAAAGGTAACACCGTAGCACATAAAAATGCCAGCCAATAATATATAACTTAATTCACGGCCAGAAGCTCGCACAATCGGAGTCTCGTTGTGTCTGTTAGTTAAAGAGTTACAGAGCATTGAGAATAGTTATCAGTGCATGAAAAAAATGCATATACCAATACCAATGAAATGCCAATTAAATGAATTTTCAACCTTGCAGCATGTGCAAAAATATTAAACTTTTTAATTGCCACATATCGAAACTTTGCATTCGTCGCTCAAAGCGGAAACCGGAGAACAAGGAATAAACAAACCAAGACACACGCACACACACATACACACAGTGACAAACTTACCTGACAAACACACCAATAACAAAAAGAGTTATCAATATGCCTGTTGCACTGAATGCCATGGCCCCAATGGCCCAAGCGGATTCTGGTCTTAGGTAGACCTCCGGTATGGGACGACAATACTGCTTGTGTGCATCGGGCAGGGTGCCCAACTGACACACCAGGCAATGTGTCTCATCGTCCGGATGACGTATCTGCAATGGCGAAAAAGATACAAATATTAAAAATCACGAAATAGTTATTTAATGCGAGCAAATCTGCCGAATCTTAAGATACCGCAAAAACTGCAAGACATTAATGAGACTGAACTAGTTGCGTACCCTTTAGCACATATTCTATATTTATAGGGTATTAAAACGTTAGCAAGGAAATGGAATATCTGACATAATTACAATTTAAATTTGAAAAGTGAAATAATAATAAAGCTTAATCCATTGAGTATTAGTTTCTCGTCTATCAGAAATTCGAAATGTGTAAATATCTAATTACATACCGAGAGCATTTAAAAGTATCAGTTAAGCTAGAAATCAATATTGGAAATTGATTTTAAAGTATGCTCTGATGTTAAGTCCAATCCATTAAGCATTGAGCATTGAAGCTTTTCATTTTCTGGTTCTCAGACAATAATTCACAACACTAGGTTTCAATCACGACAAAAGCCTTGCAAATAAATTACTAAACTTTCGCCACTCTCCTGCTTCTGCTTGTGGCCAGAATCAGTTCCACTTAAGCTCAAATCAGGCGACCAGCTGAATGCACACTGCAAGCAGAGAGAGGGGAAGAAAGGAAAAGGAAATTTCACTTACTTGATAAGTTGTACAATTGAAACAGTGCCAACAGCAGCTTTCGCCTTCAACGTATCTCTTTGCCTGACCACGCTCACAGTCCAGACTGCAAACAGATTCCGGTGGTTTCGGATGCAACAGTTTGAACTTAACCTCTGCAGATTGAACGAAGAGAGAATCAAACAAAGCAAATGTTGTTGGTAAAATTATGTGTGATTTACTGCACCTGCTAAGTGGCACCTGTGGAGTGCCTCTCTATCTGTGTATCTACTTACCGGACATGTTGAGACGCAGTTCGCCCTCGTAGTATTCGCCAACCTTGACCCAGCGATACTGACCAGCCACCGATTGCTTAAAGTGGATGATGTTGTAGCGGGCGGGACCATCTCCGTTGCCATCGAAGCGAAAATCATCGCCGCTGAGGCCTGCACAATGAAAGATTTGTTCATTCGTTAGCTCGTTTGCCCTGGGGTTAAAGGCGTTTACGGCCTGTCACCCCAGGACCATGGACCACATACAGTGAAAAAGAGAGACCGAGAGAAAGGACCCAAGGCTCAAGATCTCTGTGCAGGCTGCTGCTTATCAGAAAATTGACAATTTGCGCGTTTTGCGTCAGACTGCCTGTTGCCTGTTGCCAGTTGTGTACTGGCTCTCGCCTGTTTGCCTCTCTTGTATAATTTATTGAATTTCAAATTGAGTTCAATGACGATGACAAGCAAGTCAATTTTCCACTCGAAAGCATGGCCAATGCGCATTGTGGCTATGACTAGATGTAGAAAAAAGGGCACAGAAATCTCTCTCTCTCTCTCCTCTCTCTCCCTCTCTCTCTCTCTTTCTTTCTCTCGTGCACTTAAATTATTTGCGCAACACTTGTGACACGGACACGCTCTTAAAACAAAAAAAAAGCTGCAGATAAAACCTTTAACCAACTTATCTGATAAAACTTTACTTAGACGCATAAATTATTCATTCAAAAAGTCCTTGTAATCGGGCTTAAATTGTTTTTTAATGGCTAGCTCAATGTTTCTTCATTATGAAGGCATGACATTGTTTTCGAACACCATTTGCTGGCCTAGTTCTTTTTTTGAACAGAGTAATGCAGGGCAACCAATTTGATATGTGGGTAAGAGAATTAAGGCTATGACGCTGTTAAACACTAATTACATATTATTGTTACACATATGGCTTAAATAGTTAAATAAGCAAACCAATTTAAATTGACTTTAATTGTTAAGCACACAAAGGGATTATTATGTACGAAGCTAACTTTAAATTGCTTTGCAATTAAATAATCTCAATTTTCCTCTGAATCGATTTAGGGTAATACTTTACCTTACGGCTAACAAACACAGATAAACACACACACACAAGAGATGGCGATTAGACAGCTTACCCTTAAACTCGACTTTGCGTAAATATTTGAGCAAATCAGCTCCCTTTGTTGGCTTCATGGCATCGCACAGAGAAGGTCGACCGCCACACAAATCGCGATGCATATCCCTGTTTAAAGATTTTAAAGTTATTATCAAAACCTATAGATTGTCTGTTTGGGATGTCACAATGTGTGTGGGCACGTGTTAGTACATCTGTGTGTGTGGGCTTGGCGGGGTCAACTTACCTTAAGGCATAGGCAAATGCCATTACCGCATCGCTAACGAACTGCAATTGATCCTCAAAGTCGGTATTTTGGCGTGATAGGCGCTCCTTGGTGGTGCAGCTGCGTGTATAGTTGTTATACGGTGTACTTGTGCTGCCCGGGTAACGGCATTGGAAATGGTCTTCCCAGAACTCTGCAAAAGCAAAATCGTTCAGTTACACTAATTAAAAAAAGCACCTCGGGCGCGCAACAAAGGAAAAGGTGCTCAAAAGGTGGGCAGAATGGAATGTGTATTCACTTACCCACAAACCAAGGATTGCGTTGGTTATTTTCGACGGTTAGGTTAAGAAAATACTCCTCGAAGCCACGCACGGGATTTGCTTGTGGCTGCACGGATAATGTGCCCTCCACCTGCGGAAAACAATAAACAAGAAAACGAGGAGTGAGATAAAGGATGGGTGCCCACATGGCGTATGCGTAATTAATTTGAGTTCAGTCACTGATGTAGTGTAGGTTTTTGTAGTGGCCAAATTAAATTGCCAATGCCTCGCCTTGCGTCGAGCAGTATACATAATTTATTTCAATTAAACCATAATTCATCATAGTAGTAAAAGTAGTAGTAAAAGTAGAGCTTCTCTTCTTGTCTTTTGTTGCCATCATTTATAAATTTGTAGTTGGTGTCATGTCATCACTCATCTCTGAGTGGGCGTGGCACATCAACAGCCAACGGTTCATTAATCACACACTTTTCCCGCACATTAACGCTCATAATATCCGGCACGACATTAATGCTAAATATCTACCCTAGACTTGCCTCGGGTTCATAGTCATCGGAGACAAGATTTCGCGCACTCCATCCATCCGAACCGATCCAGGAGAAGGCGCCAGTTGCATTCGAACGCCTCACAGCACGCATCACTTGACGCACTTCCTGATCTGAGCCAAATATAATTGCGCCTGGCCAACGTTCACATTGTCGTTTGTTCATATTTGCAATATTCGCATTTTAAGTGGCGCATGATAATGGAAGAAAACATACAAATTAATTTTAATTGTATTAAATATTAAGTAAGCGGATTCACTTCCAGTGCAGCAAAGACAGCCAGTCGTTCAATCAGTCTGTCAGTCAGTCAGTTTCGTGTATGCCAATTTGCAATAATTCGTTGCATATTCCTTTTCATTTCACGTTGACCTTTTTCAACAGCAAATTGAATGTAAATTGCATTTTTCCTTTGCAGCCCCAAAGGGTCTGCATTTCTTACTTGCTTACATATTTTACTTCTGAAACTGCAACATTAAAAAATATTTTGCTATAGCTCAAACACCATATGCGATGCTTTAGGAACTTCAAATATTTGAGCCAATTCCAAAAGTAATCGTGTTTTTGGAATTTTCAATTCAATTTAAAACGCTTTTTCATGGAGAAGGGGCTTGTATGTGGTAAAAATTTATTTGATTTGATTTATTCGCTAACGCCGCTTCATCTGCTCGACAAGTCAAACAATGCGATGGCGTAAAAAAACACACCCCGTCAACTTTATACTGTACAATACTTTATTGCCGAAACTTTTTGACATTTAACATGACGAAATGTTAAAAAAAATAACAGCATTAGTGAAAAGAAAATAAAATCCAACCATTCCATACATTTTTCAGCTAAATTCGAAATGACGGCAATGCAAACTGCTTCAATCTTACGCCCTGTGGTACACAATAATTTATAAAAACGATTTTATTCAATTCGATTTGCATACCCTGTTGCATTTAATGTGGTAAAACTCAGCTGATAAGTTTAGCATATGCTATGCATGCTTATTATAGGAAGTGAAGCTTTCTTATTATTTCGCTGACACCTACAGGATATCTGCCAGTCGTTGTATACGTTGCTTGCTGAGCACACCCACTTGAATTTTTTATTGCTTTCAGGTATTTGAAATGTATGTAAAAGTCGCTTTGATTTGTAAATATTAATCAAACGCCAGAGTCAGACTGCCAAGGAGAAATATATGTTAAAAATAATTACCATCACAAGGTTTAGGCGCATATCATTAATCAGGTAGCTGAATGGAAATGAACGGCAGATGGCGCTGCCTACGAATCAAAGTAGTCGAGGCCAATAACATTTGAGTTCTGGCTGGCGTTTGTTGATTTACATAAATGCGCCATCAGTAGTCGTTAAAAAATTGACTGGCTATTCACCTTTATCGAAAAGGGTTGCCAAGTCCAATCATTATTTATTGTGATTTGTGATGTGACGCCATTTACCAGCATTTTCCCATACAATAGACTTTGCTAATCCTGCTGATGCTGCTGCTGCTGCTTTGATTTCACTTGGTTATTAATCAAACTGACAAAGTATGTGTGCTTGAATTGTACAGATGTAGGTGAAAGGTTCAACTTCTGTTCGTTGCTCGAACAATAATATTTCGTCTACGGTTATTGTAACTGTAACTGCTAACTGTCAGCCTGGGTAAAGTTTGCCCCGTAATATGCCCAGTGGGTGTGACCGTATTTGTATGTGCTCTCTTTTTATAGGTCTCCTACATGGTTTTGCACTTTATCGCAAAAAACAGCCAGTTAACACTCTGTGTCACAGATTGCTTGACTTTTTCATTGTGCTCCAGTTTTAAGTTTTGAATATTTTGCGCTAAACTAAAATGGCATATAAATTGGAATGCAAAACACTTGAATACAGAATTTATTCAATAAATATCTGGTTTTTATTAGCAAACTAAAGTGATGAAATTTATTTAGATAGCATCTGCATTAAATTGGTTTTCGAAAATGGCTTGTGTAGATAAAAATTGGTCTCGAATGTTTTTGACACTGTTAACATTGGGCTTTTATCCACGTGCAGCTTAAGTTGGTAAAGTACTGCCAGTTATTGTACTACTTGCGCACTTTGGAAAACTCTCAGCTTGGAGCTCTAAGCTGCCCAGCCACATAGAACAAAGAAGTTGCTTGAGTGTAAATTCAATGGAAGCACAAAAGCGTCGTCAGGTTAGGTTTTGTTTTGCTTTTGTATAGCTCCTGTGCAGCTGTTGCTGCTGCGCCTGATTAAGTTTCGCTTAACTTTCAGCTCGACACAAAAGTCAATCGATAAGTTTGAAGCAAGTACACAAAGCCGGGCAGCGACACTAAAGGCAAAAAGTCAGCCAAGTCAAGCAAAATTATGGCGCAAAACAAAAGCATCAATATGAGTGAAGAATGTGTTTAAGTATGAGAATGGTTAAAGCTGCTGCTACTGCTCCTCTTGATAAGAAATGACAACTGCAGTTGGCACATAACGATGTGGGATGGTAGCATCAGTTTGTTTGTCCATAACAATGAAAGTCATAACAATGAAAGTAACATCGCCAAGGGACTCTGCTCAAGTGTGTCCTGTGTCCTGAGCTGACCATCGAGAGTCACGCGTCAATAAAACAGACACATTTTTCCCCTCATCTTGGCCCATCATTAACAGCCACCACTAAAGAATACAGCCAAGGCGAAAATGAAGAAGAACAAGCGTTAAGTGGCCGGCTGGTCGCACAGCAAGAATTTCTTGCTTATTGCTTGCATCTTGATAAGTTTTGTGCGACCAAGACACTTTGTTGTTGGCCAAAAGCCCTACGAGTATCTTTTTAAGGGTCCTATACCAAATCACTCCACACTCACACTGTCAGCTTATTTAATTAAGTATTGAGCAAAATAACTTTGTGTTTTTATTGTATACAAATTTTAAACGTTTGTTTTTATTGTCGCCCCTTGCGGCTTTGATTTGCACTTGATATTGTTTATATTTGCTTTGGGCTTAATTTACATTTTGTGTTTAATTGGCGTTTCTTGCTTATTTGGCTTTGTTGACTTACGGCCAACTGAAGCTTTGTTCTGCTGTGTGTTGTGGCTAGACGTGTGTGTATTCGGTTGAAAAAATATCTTGATATCATAAAAACTGCATGGTTTGCTTAAAAACCTCAATTAGGCTGAATCAATATTTGGTTAAATTCAAGCTCTCAAGTCAAACCATGTAAGAATGCAATTTAAATTGCCAAACGAAATGAATTTCCATTTTATTTTTACTTTACAATTATGTATTCACTGGTAAGTTGAACGACAATTGGCAGAGGCAACATTAAAAAAAAAAAAACAATATATCCACTATACATTTTCATTATTTGCTTGGCAATTGTAAATATGTTTTTTTGTGCAATCCTTGTTTTTGCCATTGTTCTCTTACAGGTGGACAAGTTCAACTGCAGCACAGCAATTTGACAGCGGCGCCTTATAGTTTGTTTTGTCATTTGCAAAGTCGCTCAACGTTACATTTCAATTTCCTACCCTGGGAAAATTGCGTGGGCAACGTAAAACGTTGTCAAACTGAAACTGCAAAAACTGCAAAACTCGAGCTGTGAAAAAAACATTAGCAGGCTGCTGGTAAAGATTGCTTAACAACAAGATGCCCTATGACTTTTGGCACACTGAATGTTGGTGTCTACAAAACGAAATAAAAAACGCCAGCAATGTTTGCATTACAAATTAAAATATTTAAACAACTTTATTTACAAACTATTTGCAGTTTTTTTAAACTGAATCAACCCATTTTAAACAGCTGTAACGCCTACAGGGTACATTGAGCTAAAAAATATACGGAAGTCGAGTGCCATTTTAAATATTTCCATTTCCAGAGACTGAGCCTCTGGAGCAGCGGAAAAATCTCAGTTTTCAAACAGCAAGAGCGCTGCGAAAGTGGGTGTCAACTTTTGCATGCTATCCGTTTACATTTAATTTAAAATTCGTTCATCTTATACTCTGTATGCACGTAACATAATGCACTAAAGCAAGTTGTATGCAACGCTCAAAAAACAAAACAAAAAACACTTACGTTGAGAGAAAAGAACTGATTTCATAGCATACTTTTGTGCATACAAAAACTGGAAAAGCTTATAGGGTGATTTCCTGTTGGTCAACCAATACAATTTCTTTGTAACTAGAGTTTTTGTTCTGGTTTCAATGTGGCATGTTGTTATTATAGCATTTAGATAGCACTTACCTCGTGCGCGCGGTTTCGTCAGCAGCTTTTGGACAATATTATCGTATGCAATATCCTCAGCCACTCCCGAATCCTTGACGAGCTTCTCCTTAATGGCAATACAAATGTTGTGGCGTGCCAGCAGCTCTTCTAGCTCCTCAAATGCCTGCAAAAACAACAACAGCCACAACAAACACACGTGCAACATGAATATTGTTCCAATTACTATAGAAGAAAAAATAAAATCCTTCGCAGAATCGCACCACATCCGGCACACACACACGCACATACAGATATATACATAGGTGGTGTCCTAGCCGTAAGCGCAATAAAAACAAAATGAATGTGCAACACTGCAAAAACAAAGAAAATTAGAACTGAAGCTGTTTAAGAGAAACAGTCCTCAAGCACGCAATGTGTCTTAATTGGAATCGCTTAAGATGTTAAATGTGCAATCAGAATTGTTCTTTGATATAAAATGAATATATAAATAGGAAAACTTGAATTCTTCACACTTGCAGCTGTTTACCACAAATTATTGGCTACATGCTGCTTACTTACCTTGATACCATAGTTACTCTCCTCATAGATAATCGAGACATAGGTCCAACCCATGCTCTTTACAATCTCAACCATGGCCTTCACCTGGTAGTGGTCAGAGGGGATGGTGCGTGAGAAATATTCAAAACGTTGCTTGTTGCTTAACTCCGGGCTGGTTGAGAAATATGATACCTGCAAAAGATAAAAATATGAAAGTAAGATTTCAAACAACATACACTTAAATGAGAAAATAGGAAAATACTTTGTGCTTCTCCTACACAATATCCTCAAGACATGCATAAATAAAGCGATTTGCTTGATATCTCTTTGGGCGTATTTGTCTACGGAAAACGTTTACTAATCATGTATTACAATAACACAATGTTTTGATGCCAGAAAAATAATGTTTATTTACTTTCAGTTTTCCTGATTCGCTTACGCAAACTGTAACAATATTATTTCAAGAAGGCAAACTTAAAAGCTTTCAGCAGCTATTCAAATCAATTTACCAATCCAACTCTGAATTTTGCATGCATCTTTGCACATGTGTATGTATTATTCTTCCTTTTTTTCATTCATAGTTGCAATTTTTAGCATTTTGCTCCTGTTGTTCGGTTTAGGGTACATCTATGCTTGGAAGCTCTATCGTTTCCGAACCATTTTCCACTGCTTATTTGTTGCCTGACGTTCGTTGGCAACCTGATTTCCCTTCTGCTTGGCATGTGTCGGAAGTTGTTTGCCTCATTTTCCAAAGCTTTCGTTCGTGCATCCAACAAACCACAAATCCCATGACAATGCAATGCACCAAAAATCGAAGTCAAAGCCCAAAAAACCAACAATCGAATACTATCGACTCCCCCATATTTGGCATAGCTCAAAAGTTTTTTTTTCGTACTGGAAAAAAGGAGGAAAAGTGAAACCCAATGCCACTGAAATCCATTTTCACGCACAAATTAACGCCGTTTGCTTGTGCCATGAACGTGGTCGATTTAAGCGGGGAGTGGCAATTAAACCAACTGCAAATTTCGTCTCTGTTCTGGATATTGAAAGTCAACTACAGTTTTCACAAGACATGCTTAATGGAAGAAGTGCGTGCCCCAGAACGCCCAAATGCAGGTTGCACGACAGCTGCAGGTATTGAGCTAACAACTTGATTTCTAATTAATTGTCATTATCATTAGAATGCATCTCGACCTGCCAGCTGACTCTGCCGCTCTGTGTGTCAACAGTTTTGCCAGACAAGTGTTTGCACAGTCTTCGAGGTAGATAATGAAATTCTCAGAATGCTTCACAAACTGTTGCCGCTTTGTGCAAAATTGTTCAAGCATTTACATTTTCAATGAGGTGACAGAAGTATTTGAGTGTATTTATTTCTATGTGGGCGAAAGTTGATTTCTTGTGCTTTATTGATTTGATAAACGTGTTTTTCTCCATGAACTAAAATCTGGAAAAGCTAAATTTTACTTAAAATAGGTAAAGTACCTGAAGGTCAAGAGCTACAAGAGCAACACTAAATATGATTTTAAATTAGATTTTACCGGGGCAAATGTTCAATTTGTAACATTGCTTTGGCTTGAAAGCCACATTCGTTTTATTGGTTTTATCGGTGCACAATTTGTCCTGTTGCGCTGTTGACATTGTTTTTGCCAGCCACAAACAGCCATCAAGCTATCAACTGAAATGCAATCAAATCCTATCACTTAATTTATGGCCATTTTGGAGTTTGAGTTCTTTGAGTTTTTGGGACTGCAATAAGTGCTCTTGGTTAGCTAGATGGTCGGTTGGCTGGTTGGTTGGTTGGTTGGTTGGTTGGTTGGTTGGTTGGTTGGTTGATTGGTTGGTTGGTTAGTTGGGTTCGTGTACTTTGCAGGCGTAGTCTGCCGTAAGTCGTGCTGCTACTTAATATCGCATATTGACTTTTGGCCAATCCTCACGTAGTGGCAACGCTGCGGCTACTCAATCTTGCGACGGGACGTGACTTTTGGGCTGCCGCACGGCGCTTAGTGGAATGAAATGCTGCTCCACTGAACGGGGCAACAGGCGACACACAGTGAGAATTCGGAAGGGGATAAGGAAAAGGAAACGGAAGCGCAAGCGGATACTAGGCTAAAACGGAAGCGGTGTAAGTGCCCTTGACATTTACTGTTGTGCAACAGCTGCACTTTGCCTGATTTGTTGGCCCCTTAAGGGCCAAACTAATTTTTAGAGCCACGTGCCGCCCCTTAAACTAATTTCCAACTCAGCATCATCCTGTAACAGTTTTTGTACACTTTTTAATTACAACCACAAAAAGCAACAGCAAGGTAAAAAAAGTTCCAACGAACGACAAAATGAATAGTGGAAAAATACTGAAGACATACTGAACGGAGTCCAAACACTTAGTACTGAGGGTAAAGTAACGTATACGCAATATACAAAAACCTACCTGTGGTATTCGAAACAATCTCAGTAAATTGGCCACCTGTATGGATGTCACCGATGAGGCAGCGCCAACTACACCTGATATGACCTTGCGCACCTGCGTCTTGTTGCAATGATACTCGGCATCATCAATATTACTGATCGAACCTGTAAGCAAAAGGAAAAAATCAAATCCATTAATAGATAAGCGTCGTAATAGGCTTCCTATTTATGCCTATTTCCGAAATAATAGCTTAGAAGAATATTTTTATCATAGTGCAAGGCCAACTCCAGCTCTACCTCAAAGCAAATCAAACTTGTACTCTCCAAAGACCACAAATAAATAAACTAATACAAAGCAGTCATTTTGTTTTTACCTCAAACACACTAACGCACACATAGATGCGGGTGCGACCCCAACATTTTATTCATTTGCATATTTTTGTTTATGTTTTTCAATTTTTGTTTTTGTGGACGCTTTTTCTTTTTTTTTAATTATAAAACTTTTGTGCAAAGAAGAAAATTGTACCGTTAGTAAATAAGATTTTTTTTTCGTTTGGTAATTAAAATTCCGTTTTATTCATAATATTTGTATTTAAGTTTGCGCAACGTTTTATTCACAACAACAAAAAGGGTGAAGAATAGTAACATAAAAAAATAAAATCTAAAGCAGTTTCCTGTTTATTTTGCCAGCTATGTTATGGATGTTGTCTAAACATTGGTAAATAACGTATACGCTGTAACTGGAAAATATAAAGATGATTAAGTTAAAGTTGAGTTAAGTTATTTAGTTTCAAATGATATGATTTAGGCCCTCAGAAAATCCCAGTTTCTGACTTGCTACTGCGTTTAGGAACTCTAATTACCATAAAGAATTCCAGCTGTCTTTGCTTTCATATTAGATTTAACCTCAGCTCCTTTTTCACACACACATTTATGTGTATTATGGGTATTGTAACAAACAGATGCCAGGTTATGCAACTCCTTGGCTCCTTCCGGGCTTAGCTGCCAGCATCAGATTCAATTAAACTAAAGTCTACTCGATTTAATTCAGAAAATATTTATACAACATTGCTGCTGGCATATCTGTCTAATGTTTAGGGGTCGGTTATTGCTATGAGCATGCCACGCCCAATTCGCATCACTACGTAGCACATTTTGGCAGCTGTACTTAAATACAAATTAATTAACTCGATTGGCAGAATGCTGCCTTTCACTGATGATGAAACTGATGAAGATGATGACTTGTATATTGGTTAAGAGAAAAATAGAAAGAGAAAGATGTAGACGTAGAGAAAAGTGGCTCATAGTTTGCGGCATGCCTAATCCTGTCAATATAATTCAGTGACTTGGAAAATTATATTTTTCATACATTAGCTGCAAAAGAGAGAAAGAGGAGCTGGCAATATGCTTTGCTAGTCGCGGAGGCAAGTCCCTTAAATAAATCCTTGCTGCGCACATAAATAATAAAATTATGGAGATTAGAAAGTATTCAGGCCTAGCTCAACAACAGCAAGAACAATGACAAAAACAACAAGTACGGCACTTGTAGCATAGCAAACCAAAGGCTTGCCATCATTCCTGGCGCAATTGATTATAGATCGTTGTTGTTGTTGCTGTTGCTGTTGTCTCATGTGCCGTTTTGTAGCCAGATAAAAGCAATAAGCGCTACTTTTATGTGTTCTGGCAGAGTGCCAGACAAAACTGACAGGCCAAACTCAACGCTTTAACACTTTCGCCGCCTACCTCGCCAACATACGGCCAAAATGTGTTGATCTCCTACGGCGCTTTTAATATTTGCGCACGGTCTTTCTTTTTTTTCGCTCCCTAGCGTGTGTGTGAAATTCAATAAGTGACACCGTTTTGTCTTAAGGGAATTATGTATATTAGTTTAGGTGCCTGAATGGCGCTCAGTGAGCGTAAAGGTTCCAAAGCTTGTTGCTTCTGAGTTATCTCCGCTGGGAAAACGCATAAATTATATATTAACTACCGCTAACAGTGCAGAACTTGCCGAATGGTTTGTAAAGGTTTCGAAAGAAATTGAACTCAACCAACCAGTTCTATGTTATTATGAATGGTTTTAGGCACATCGCATTTATTGGCTTTAAGTATGCATCGAAAACCGTTTACCTTTTATAAAATCCACAGCCATTTCCAGGCCATACGAGTCCTTGTCACAATCGTCAAGTAAGTGTGCACCAAGCGTTATATTTGGCAGCAACGCCATCTCATTAATGCGATCGATGGTATAGAGCATGGCCTCCAATGCCTGAATGCCACCCTGTGGCATGATGGGGCCACAGGTTATGCTGTCCTCGCGCGAATGAACCATCATTAAACCACCTAAGATGACATCGCCCTCAACGATGGCCTCACGCTTGACAGGCCAATGACGCTGCGGCTGTGTGGCATAAAGACGATCCTGCAGAAAGTCAACAGAGTCTGGCAGCGAACGCAGATACTTTCCGCTCAGCTCTGAGATCAATGGTAGCATAACATTATGGTTGCTATTGATGTTGTGGCCGTTACTGTGTGTAATCACATGTCGTCCACGGTGTCGACCCGAACGGGGTGAGGCAGAGTTGGGCAACTCAACGTTTATGTAGCGTTGATAGCTTTCCAAATTAAAATGATTGTTGTTGTAGTCGTAGGTCTCGTCATATTGCTGTAGCTGTTGCTCTTGCCGTTGCCTGTGTTGCAGCTCTTCCTCATCGTTGACATAATCGGGCATGGTTGGGTTTGGAGTGGGTGCGGTTTTTGTTGCTGCTGTTGCTGGTTGCTGCCAGTGGAGTGAATGTTTGCCCAGCTGTTGTCGTTGCTGTTCCAATGCGAGTGCCTTGTAATGATTTCGTCTGTAAATTTCGCCATGCTCATCATAATGATGATAATGCTGGTTTGTATGCAGATATGGATGATGTTGTTGCTGTTTCTGTTGGCGATGGTGCTTTTGATGATGATGATGATGATGTTGCTGTAGCGGCTGCTGTTGATGATGTCTCGCGGCTATGAAGCTGTCCAATTGTTGAACTGAAAACAGTCGCAACTGTTGCGGGTCATCCTTGTGTTGCTGCTCCTGTTGCTGCCGCTGCTGTTCGTCTTCATTACTTGTCCACTTTTCATAAATATCACCAATTACAGCATTCTCTACACTACCACTAGCACCTCTTAATTTGCTCAGCCCAACAAGCACACAAACACAAAAATGCACAAACAAACGGTTGCAACATGCTAATTTCATGTTTGCTTTAACAATCTATTGATGCTTGTTAGTTGTTGGCTAGTTGGCGAGGTTATTGTTTTATATTTTCTTTTTTTTTGGTAATTTATTTGATTTTCGATTTTGGATTAATTAGTTCCATTTTTGTGTTAGACAAACAAATTTTTGTTTGCTCTTTATGATTTGTACACATGTTTTGCCAAAATTTATTAGTCAATTAGTTGCACTTATTTGATGTGTTAGAATTTACAAATAATTAATATACCACTTCATTTCTATGCACTTGGTGTGTTTAATTTAAGCATTTTAATTGCAAAAGCATTTATGTGGCTCTGGTTAGTAGTTAAATGTTTGCTCTTATTTATTATTATTGCATTGTCATTAAAATTACTTAAATTGCTGCGCTTCTGTCAGCGATCGGACTTTATTGCAACCCAAGTCTAAACATTGTATAAGCACTGAAATGGGGCTTATAGCTGTCAACCGCAATGAAAACATGGCATAAGCCGGTGAGTTGAATGCCTGGAGCGGCTATTTGGACCATACAAATTATTGCGTTGTATTTGGCCTTAGGTAAATTCAAATTTCTTGCATATAATTTATGCTTGGCGAAGGCGCAACACAAAACGAAACTAAAACACTCCCACACATACATAATGCAAAAATCCTTTGCAATGGGGCAACACAAACAGGAATAAAAAAGTGTGTAGCATACAACCCGGCGCAAAAAGGTAATTAATCAAATTGTTGGCGGCATAATGAGCTTGTCGTCCTGCCAGAGCGAACCACCTTGAAAAATCGAGAGCGAGATGGAGAGATTGAGACTTTGACTCTGACTTTGACTCTGACTAATCAACGGGCGCATTAACGCCGCTTTTGAGGCTGGCATCCTCGGTAGTGCACTTGGAGTTTACAAAATTACTTATCATCAGCATAATCAGCAGCATTATCAAGCTAAGGCCAACTGGTTGGTGGTGATTTGGTGGCGGAAGAATGAAAGAAAAGAGGGCCTGTCATTGCGCCCTGACCTCAATACTTGTCACTGTCAGGGGCGCACACGCCCCACCCCCCCTTAAGCCAACAGCAAGAAGGCCTGTGGGTTGCAACACCAGTAGCAGCTACAGCAAAAGCAGCAGCTGTGCCGTCGGCTTTGGGACGCATCTAATAATGAGATTGCGTTAAACAAATGGTGCTTTCCTTTTATTGCCCTTAATAGACACCGGAGGCTGCTTACACGCTCGTAATTTATTTTGATTACATTTTGTTGCTATCTCTGCTCTACTTGTGCAAGCTTTTAGTATGTGTCTGTGTGTCTATTGGTGTAAGTGAAGGGTATTTAAGTTTGATTAGCATATTTGTAGCTCAATTTTAAGAGACTTACTTCAATTGAAATAACTATGTAAAGGTATTCTTAAAACTTAAATCGCAATCATAATTTCCTTTTAGTAAAATTCATGCATAAGAAATACCTCATTTGTTAAGAGCTCCATCACCCACAGTATAAATTTCCATATTGGAAGAGAATAATATAAGCTTGTACCTTTGTAAAGTTTGCAGACATTGCCGAGAGTTTGCCATTAGCATTTTTCTGTAAAATTAACTGAATAGTAAAACATTCCAAGCGTTGATATCGCATAACTATGACAAAGCCAAACATCCAAAGAATAATGAAAAACTTGTGTATGACAAGGATAGTGCACCAGTTGAAATTCATTGCATTTAATATAATAGTGTATGATATACGAAATATATAGAATTGTCTTTTCTAGGCTTATCCTTAGTTGGGTCAGTGAAACTGTAGCTGACACTTGGACCACGGATCCATGGACCCTTGGACTTGTCGTCATTGCGCTGTGTCCTTTGCCCTTTGTCTCATTTTGCATTTCATTGTGTATCGGGAAGGACAACAAAAACGACAACGACAACGACAACGACGACTTTGATTTGATTGAGCATTTCGCTCACTTGCCTTGTCCCTTTGCCTTTTATTTTGTGCGCTTATTTGAATTTTCCCGACTGTGGCATTGAAATTGAAATATGTGTATGCATTGGCAAGTATACGGAACGAATGCTGCCAAGACCCAGGATATAAAGATAATTTGTGAGTGCCAGAGACAACTTCTGAATGCGGCCAATTTGTTTCTTGCTGCTGGTTTGCTGGCAGCGTAACAGATCCTGGCACTGACTGTAAAGCCTGCGTGTTGGATTTCAGCATTCAGCTTGTGCAAATTGATTTTCATCGATAGCAGATAAAGTTGCATAAATTGCCACTTGATGTGCTTTTGTGTTAAGCTCGACACAAGGTCAAACACTCAATCCAAGCGATAGCCGCTTAAAAACCAATATCGCATTAACCATACGCACAAAAAACAAAATTGAAGCAAACTTAACGCCATAAAATAACACTCGATGCGCAGATAAGTAGACTGCAAAAAACATGCGCAAAGTCTGTAATTTATGCATTTATTTTCAGCGCCCGAGGGACAAGTGACGAGTGCGTTTTTCACTTGACACTGCTGCTCGGTGTAAGCTTTCAACAGGCAGGAATTCTAAAAATATCCATACACTAGTGTATTACCGTGTATCAGTACGATTGCTGATTGAATGTCAAAGGAGGACGAGAAAGTGATTTAATTCTATTTTTCAATGTGTTGTGCAATTAAGTTTACTTTTACTGCGCAACTCGATGCCATTTTTCAGCTTGTTTCATAAATTTCAATGGTACCTCAAGACAAACATACATAATTTAACCTTTCCCAGACAGCCGTTGAAAATGCAAAACAAATTGTAACATTTAGATAAATGCCAAGCGCAAACAACAGGCGGCGTTAGGAAATTTCACAGAATTCACATCAAATAACTTTCAATCATACTTTTCTTTACACACACAGACGAACAAACACACACACAGAATGTGACACCTGGCCAAGAATGTCGACGTCCTGCAGCTAATGGCTTGACAGCATTCGATGTGGGAGAGAAGGTAGGTACTGTAATGCAGATTAGGCCAATGTCTTCAATTTGCTACGCGACGAAGCAAAAAATTAATCGCAACACATGTAAAAAAATGCTGCTTGCCAAAAATATACATGCAACACACACACCCACACAACAACAAAAAAGTGCGCAATGTCAGAAATATGAATAACTTTGACAGGTGTACGCATATGAGCTGATATGCAAATTCTTCACCCTCAACTTCAACTTTCTACAACATTTCTTTGTTGCCGTCTACGTCAGTTACAAATGTCTGCAAGTGTGTGATAAATTTCGTTGACAAACAACGAGAGTGAGAGGGAGTGAGGGGGAATGAGTAAGAGGGTTTGACTATAAACGGAAATGAAATTTAAGGCTACAATTCCATGGTAACTGACATCGTATGCGTATATACTAGCATATCTGTAGATGTCAAGGTAATCAGCAACAGTGACAGCAACATATTTTTGACAGTTGCACAATCACTTTTAATTTGATAAGCCTTTACACTGAAATAAATATCAGCTGATGTGTATAAAATTTTTGTTAAGCGAAAAACAATGAAAACTTTTTACAAAACTTAAAATATAATGAGCAATTAAAACTATAAAGCGTTTTTTCTCAGTAACAGCAACAAACCAAATTTTAAATCATATTAACCGCTTTTTTGCTTTAAATAAAAATGTTATTGTGTGATAATAATAACTCTAAGAAACAAAGCTGCTTAATCCATTAAAAAGTTGAATAATTTAAGCTATGAAGTGAAAAGTTTTTTGTGCTTAATGTTTTTAAATCTTTCCTTTGATTAAATAAAACTAAGATGAAACAGGAAACTTTATTTAATTACAAATGTCGGTAAGTTGCTTTTGCTTCCTAATTAATTTGAATATCTCAACAAATCCAAAAGACTTGGCTGCTGACACTCCTTGCCAGTGTAATTCTATCTAGCTAATAGAAATAATTGCTAATTTCATTACGTGGAACATATTAATGAGCGACAGGCAGCAATGATTACGAAGCTATGAAAGTCATTTTGATAAAGGTCAACACACATAAATATGGGCAGAAAACAATTTCACTTTCATTTCCTGTCCCAAAAGCCAAAAACAAACGCGCTGTGATAAACTTTATTTGGCTAACTTTTCTTTTTTTTTATTACGTGTGCTACGTTGAGCTTGAGTTCGAGAAACGCCTCAGTAAATACATAAAAATATGCGCAAATAACAATAAAACCTACAAAATTATTGATATTGAGCGCATAAAAATTGCTACTCAATGTGGGCGTAACTCAAAGTACGTCTACGAACTAAAGCTAAAGCTAAAGCTGAAGCTAAAGCTGAAACTGAGAGCTATTTCTGTGAGGCGGTAGCTGAAAAACTAAGTAAACAACCCTTAGATATTGTGTATACGCATTTTATGCATGCTCAAGGCGAACTAATATTAAAACAAATATGCTTGAGTCGAGACCACGTGTCCTAAGAAAACTTCTGCAAGCCAAATACTTTAAGGCAAACTTTATTAGCTACCAAAATACCTGAGATTTGTGTGTGTTTGCCGTCAGACTTAATATAGACAGGCATCTTAGGCCACTCTCTTCGACACAGACGCAGCCCCAACCCAACCCTAAGTTATATGCATGTGCCATGAAACATACAAAATGGAAGAATTGTAATTGGTTTCGTGTGTTTAACGCTTTGCGCCTTAGGGCCACAAAATGTAGCTAATAATCCCGTCTAGGCACGCAGCACACAGCTCAAACAACAACTTCTCTCGACTGTATGATTTTTGTTGCCCAAAAACGTTGTTCATACACACTTTGGCCTTGTAAAGATGAGTGTTAAAGTTTGCTAAACTCAAACTTGTAAGCTCTTCAGTAATAGTTAAACATTTTTGATGCTTTGTGCATTATGTAGAAAAATAATTATTTAATCAATAATAAAATTAAATGTTTTAATATATTATACATTATACAAAATTTGCCAAAAAATGAGTTTAAACTTAATGAATCACAATCAAAACATTTTGCTACCTATTGTAATCAAAATAAACACAGAAAAATAATATTCTACCCATTTTGTGTTGTCAAGTGGATGACAGATTCAATATGCGTAAAACAATTAAAAGCAATCAATGGCATTTATGACGGAAGTAATTAAGCAAAATGTTTGAGAAAAGGTGCAATGCCAACGTCAGATAAACTGCAGCGCGTTGCGGAAGAGCCATATAAATACAAAATTATTAAACACACACAAACGCATTGAAAAGTCACACTCAAACATGCTTCTCACACGTGCCAAAGCAAAGAGAGAAAGTGAGTAAGTCCGTGAGGCAAAGTGGAGCACATGATAGGAAATCGACAGGCGCTGCCATGTAGCAATTTAGCAGCAAATTGTTTTCTTTCACATGACAGCTGCAAGCACCCCCAACTCAATCATATGTCATGTGGTGCAATGTGCCATATGCCAAGTGTGTCTGTGCTTTCTAACATGCATTGATTTAGTCAATATTGCGGTACAAATTAACCAATATGACCACAGCTGTGTTTTGTTTGTGTTTGATATTATATGCAACTTAATTATGGGCTTAAGAGCACAAATAACAAAATACTTAAAGTTTTGGCGCGAAGAAGAATAAAATTAAACTTGATCGAATTAAAGTTGCTATACATTTCTTACACTTCTCTGTTAAGTCCTAACTATCTTTTGATACTCTTTCAATAGTTGCAATCTTTCAATAGTTTACAGCGACATTTTATTCTTATCAATGAACATTAGGGGGACATTATCTAATAATCTTATTCTATAGTTTTATAGTGTTCAACAACAGCAAAAAACTTGCAGCGTTTTACTTTTACTTTTTATGTGAAATATGAGACATTTTAATAATTAAATTCTGCACGCCAAATAAACGCATTAGCTTAACAAAGTTACAAGTAACCAAAAACTCAGACGTTAAGTGAAAATTTTCATAATTAATTTTTGTGGGCTTCAAGTTGTTAGGGTCTTTTTCCACTTCTTCTACTTCTGTGTGTCCTTGTCCCCAAACCCAAAATTTCTGCTTCACCCTGCTTCAAACTGTCCATGTTGCGCACCGTTTTCAACGCTTTTGCCATGTTTACGCGCAATTTGTCCAGTTTTCGGCGCGTCAATTTGGTCGACTGTTTGCCCAACGACAACACAACACAACACAACACAGCAGAACTGTACAGAGGACAATAAACCTCACGCCTAAATTGCCAGCCATAGAGAGACAAAGCTAGGCTGGCCACACACTTTTAGTTAGCACTGCGGCTGACCGCGCCTAACACGCATCCAATGTAAATACGTTCCACAGCGACTTCCAAACATGTTGCATAGAGAGACACACTTACACATAGACAATACACAATACACATGTACTGAATTATTGATGCGCCTAACGACCAACAGAAAATGGCAGACGAGCTGAATTTGTTCATTAAAATAGTTGGCATTTTCGTGCTGCGAGTAGCCTTAGTCTTGCCAGTATAAATGCAATGACTTTCGACAATTTGGCTAATTGAATTCGTAAGACTGAGCTTTGGCCTAATGCGGCTATTTATAGTTGTTACTCTTGCTTAAGATATGCGAAATTATTCTTATTTTTATTTGTTCGAAACTTTCGTGTTTATTTAATAAATTTTATTACAATACTGGCTATTGTAGAACTAGTTTATTGCTTTCATTTAGTTTTCTTATCAAGGTTTAAGCTTCAATTTAATTTAAGCTAGCGAAGTTGATAAACAGCTTGAAATGTTGCAGCAAAATCAACCAATTCGATATTTTTCTTAAAACTAACATTTTCTCTACAAAATATAAAGCAAGTCAGTCATAGTAACTATTAATCACGGGTAAAGCTAAAATTGAGCTATTTGTGTACTTGACAGTAAATTAAAGCTTCTGACATCACCTTAGCCAGCTAACACTTACAAACATTTATAGTATATATCATACTATATGCCATTATAATTTTCTAAGTCAGTTCAGTCAGGTGGCAAGTGAAGCGAATGGGCAGCTGTTGACAGCGTGGCAGCTGACAGTCATCAGCATTTTCTACCACAAGCCGTCAATCTTGCTTGCACAATTTCATTTGTGCATTCGTGTAGGACCATAAAGAATTTTTCTTTTGACAAGCGACTACAGCCGCTCCTCACGCTTATCAGTGACTGTTCACACTTCTGACTTCTACTCACATATACTTTTATTTTTATAGATGATTTTCGCTAGCTTTTGTGCACTCGCTGTGAGTTGGTTAGTAAGATTATGTGTGTGTGTGAAAGTTAGAGTTGGTTGGATCAAAGCTTGAGTGACAGCTATACTACCTAGCACACAGTTTGCACAAATCGTTGTGCATGGCGCTGTAAATAATCTATTTCATGTTTACTTGCCACTTGCCAGCTAACCAACCAGGATATACACGCTCGCAAAAACCCATACATGTGTGGGTTTCAACTCTGCTCTCTTAGCTGCTGTATGCATGTGAAAGTAACAGGCAAAACTAGATGGCGACAGTTTGTTGCCAGTTTGTTTGCTGGTGTGATAAATTATTATCGAATATTGGTTCTCAAATCACTACATGAGAATTGACTAGGATAAACCGAGAGCGAGAGAGAGACAGACCCTAAACATCCTGTGTTCAGCTGCAGTTGAGTATATATTGGCCACATGCAAGGCCCACCTTAAATTGAAATTCAAATGAGATTTATACGGTTGAGCTTTTAAGCATTTTAGCACAGGAATACATAAGTATATATATGCACTCAAGCGATGAAAAGAACGGCTTATACCGTAAAAGAAGCTTAAAAACATTGCTTGTTGTATAAAATATAAATTATATCTATAAAAACCTCACAGAAGTGTTCTTCTTGTAGTTATACTTGAAACAACAATTTTTCAAACTTCAGTATACTTTCATTACAGATTTTGGCTAATAGAAAGTGTAGTTTAGATTGTACTTTAATATGTTAGATATAGATATAAAAAAAACATGGCTCGTGAGACTTTATTATATTGGTGAAATACTAGTTTCTCAAGCGTTTCTTAGAAACAGAAATAAAGCATTATGTTAACATTGGTAACCATTTTATGTTGAACATTGTAGATCATAATTTATTATTATTTGATAGTGTTGCCACAAAAATAATTGGTTGATAAGCTGCAAATGACACAATTTAATTGAAATGCTCAAAACATGAATTGAATATTCACCATTTATAGATAAAAGATTATTGCTTTTTGGAAATGTTTCTTTGGTAACTGTATCCAATTTTAATTTATTCTATATTTGGCTTTTAGTAGTTTTAAATTTAGTTTCTGGCTATTTGTCGAACAAAATATGCAATATCTGTCTACCCCTTTTTTGTATGCATAAGCTTCAATGGCAAATGGCTAAGTGATATTTATTTGTGGCAGTTGCAGCACCAACTCTACTTTATACATATATATATTGGTGGCCTGACATGTCACATTCAGCATATTCATAGTTACGGCAACAGGAGCAAAATGGCAAATACTGTTTTATGCATTTTTACGCCGCTCGAATGCAGCTAAGAGTTAATGAAATTTTCATGAAACCGACTAGTTTAAAAAGAATCGCAAACAAAGCAAGTATAGCCCACGGACAAAGTAGTTTAGCCTCGCTTTTGTTTGTTTTTTTGTGCTGTATTCACCAGAATTATTACAATTTCATGCAAATTTCATGCAGTACTAAAACACAACATGCAAATCATAGTATATGAAAACTGTTAACAAAGCTGTTGCCAAAGTTCCGGCTGCGGAAATTGAATCATTGTTTGTAGCCGTGGTTGTAGCTGTTGCACCTGGCTTGCAGGCCATAATTAAAGCCAACATGCACACGGGTTTCGTACTGTTAACATAACTCACAAGCAGCTGCAAAACATTTACGGGCTCTGGACATGCAACACAACAACGAGTAGTATCCGAACCACATAAACTCAGGCCAGGTGGCAGCTAACATTAAAATGGTGTTAACTGTTTTATGCAGTTCACTGACCAGCCTATCAAAATCTATTTTTGTCTGTCTAAAGACAGGAAACCGGAAATTAGCAGGGCAGGTTAAGTGGAATTTATTTATTTCAGCAACAGACAAACGTTTTGTATGCTAACCGCTTCAACGGTTTCAGCTTGTTGCATTTACGTAAAATAAGGCGGATATATTCCAGAAACCTTAATTCAAGAAAAAAAAGGCACAGTCGAATAATAATTTTTATAGGAAAGCAGTATGCATACACTTTTCAATATTTGCTCAATGGATATGCTCTAAAATCTGACTATAAACATTTCATCGAAAAGCACTTTATGAGCCAGAAAGCACACTCCCTGTTCAACTTAAGCACGGTGGTCTGCCAGATAGCATGAGTATATGCCACAATGACCAGCCGCAAAAAGCATTCGAGTGCCATTTTACTTGTGGGGCAATTGGCACACTGTACGAAGTATCAATGCCCATAAATTTTTGAAGAGCCAGCCCCCAAGCGGCTACTGTAATTGCGTGGAATCGTACGGTACAACGAGATTGGGTGTAGGTTAACCCATTTTGCAATTTGCCTAACTCATTCTGAATGCCCCAGCGGAAGCAGATGAAATTATGTGCAAAGTGTTGGCGCCCAAAAGAAAAAAAACGTGGTTGAAAAAAATAAAATGTTATGTGGTTGCAAGTGTATGTTGAATTTTGTATGTTGTTGCGTGCCAGACGGCATAAATTTTACACTCCAATATGCGAAGAAGACGTAGGTGGAGGCACGTAAATGCCATATTTACTTTTTACGATAACAATGTATTTCGTTTTTTTTTTTTTTTGCTCCTCGTTTGGTTCTCTTTTTAAGGATCGTAAATAATTAGTGCTGCTTTTGTGTCATAAAATGTGTCGTTTGCTGCTTTTTGTTTTTTATGCAACGCGAGTGACAAGTGACATGTGACAAAAAGATACAAGATACTTATGTACTTTGCGTCAAAACTTTTTTACGATATGTGTAAAATTAGGCATAATAAAATTAAGTTTATCGCTCTCTGAGCAATATATAACAAATGTAAAGTGCATTTCAAATGGGCGAGTTCACATTCTATTTAGAATTATAAAATGTATGCTTTTGTCTTGTGTAATTTGAGATACATTTACTTTTATTTCATTTTAACTGTAAGCTCAGGAAGCTATATAAAATGACAAATTTGGGGATTTGTGGATTAATTAAGTTTGTCCTGGTTCGTTCTAATTTAAAAGCAACATTCGTAGCGTGTGGCAAACTTTTACCACCTTCGATGCGCTTTACAAAATTAGTTTTGCCAACAATGGTAAAAGGAAAATCGTTGATAATTCTTGCAGTTTTTGGCAAAGACGTGTTGCCATTAAGCCAGCCAAAAAGCCAGCCATATGAGAATACCATGTACCTTGTGCGTTTGTGTATAATTTAAAAACACTCAAGTGGCAATTTCCGTTTTTACTCAATTAAATTTCAGTTTCTGTTACAGTTGCAGTTACCGTTGCAATTGTGCAAATGGTTTTTCTTTTACCGGATCACAAATCGCAAGCCGAAACATTCATAACACAAGAAAAAAATACACAGCAATGGCATAAAAACCAACACTGCCAGCTGTGCGTTTTGCATAAAAACCTTGATTAAGAAAATAATAAAATAAAGCACAAAAGAAACAATGTGAACCGAAAGTTTTTCAATGCCAGGTGGATTTTGAATAAAAACAAGAAAAAAGAACAATGCACTAAATATTTTGTTTGTTTTTTTGTGTAAATTGAGCAATCAGTGAGTCAAAGAGAGTATTTCAGAAACTATAAAAAAATGCTAGCGGATAGTTTTTTGTTTGTTTTTTCTTCAATTAAGTTAAGCCATGACAACTGGCGGTATTTTGGTATTTTAATATTTCAATTTACTTTTTAAATATTTGAGAAAAGGATGTTATTTATATGTAAGATAAAAATGAAATCATGTTCATTGAATATTCAATTATTTTAACACTGCATTAATGGATACAATATGAATAAAATATGCTTTCAATTGATAATTTGTCTGCTTTGCTGCTATTTAAAAAAAAAAAAACTCAGTAAAGATATATTTCCGTTGTCCAGTATTTACTTAAAGAGTTTATTAAACATCTTTTAGTTGGTTTGTTGAGCGCATATTTAAATAGCCAGGAGTGTTTGCTTTGGCCCAGTGTGACCAGACTCAGTGATTGACTATGCATTAAGTATTTGGCCTCATTCAGCGTTCTATGCTATCCCTTCTTGCTAGCCCAAGGGGCGTTTTATTGAATTTCTAACCCGCAGTCAGTCACAGAGCACATAGAGCTGTTGACGTCAAAACTTTTGTCAAGTTTGACTTGATGGATTGATATTTATCAGCCTGTTGCCAGCCGTTTTCTTTCCTTCTTTCTGCTCTTTTTTCTTATCATCGAGAAGCCAAACCTTTTGCCATCGATTAGTTTGACTTTGACATATTTGCATTGCGACCAAAGAGCAAACAGCGCATACAGATAAATGGCAAACAGTGCAAAACGACAAAGAAATAATGTTGATAATAATAGTAATAACAAGCCACAACACTTTGAACAAGGTATTTTCTATGTCTATATATCTGTCAGTGCATATTTTTCTGCATATTGTTTTATTATGTTGCCTACTCAGCTGATTTAATGCAGCTGCATGGTTTTACTTTGTTAGCATAAGCAGACAGTGCTTATTCGCTTGCCTAAGGTCTGTATGAACATGTGTGTGTGTGTGTACATTTTAGTTTTTAATTTTAAGCGCAGCTCACGTAACATCACACACAGATGCCGACAACGTTGCGTATACGCAATATTCGCTCTGCCACTGTACTCAACTCAATTGGTGATACATTGAATATATATATATATATATATATATATATACACCGCTCTGTCATAACAAGCGACTGAATGCCTTAAAGGCTCTCTACCCCTCTTTTCCCCTCTCTTCCTCTCTCTCTCGCTTTCTCTCTGTCTGTCTCTTGTGCATCACAAACGAGTTTAATTAAAAGAAACAACCAATAATCCGTGACCAGAACGAACAACAGCTGTCGTATCCATTTTGCTCATATTAACTATTGAAAGAAAGCTTAACAGCTGAGTTTATTGTGCTCGGTAGGTAATTTGTATATAAGAATGGCAAAAAAAAAGATATGTATAGAGCCTAAGCCTACGATATACGATAACTGACGCTTTAATTAGAATGCATCAAGAGTTATTTTAAGCAAGTGTCAATGATTTATTAAGTGTTTGCCACTTAAGCACGATAGATTGATATCGGAGAGAGCATAAATATATGTGTATGCATCGGCTGATGTCAGCGAGCTTTAATAAAACACTCAGGCCGTTTAGAGGCATGGCAGTGGTAGCATCATCGTTGTCTTCAGCTTGCGTTGCGGCTGCTATCAAGAGCCAATAAATAAAATCTCATTAAGTTGAAGCCGCAACAGCGTGTCTGGCGTAGAATGAAGTCAATGGTAGCGGTTATATGGTTAGATGCTTATGAGTGTATGTGTGTGTTTAAGAATCTCATGGGAAAATTATAAAATTTCCATTTTATTGACATTCGAAATTGACTTATATCAGGCGCGAAGCAAAACGAATACTTGGCTGGGCTTAAGTGTTTGCCTGTTGGCTATTCTCACTTTCTCAACTTGGAACAAGGCCACGATAAATAAGCAGCAGAAAATAAAAGTGTGTGTGTGTGTGTGTGTGTATGTATTTGTGTGCAGCAACAATAAGTCAATCAAGTTTGGCGAAATGGTTCAATAAAGTCAACACACACATATAGAAGACAACCGCAGGGGTTGGACGTGGCAACACCCTGCAGCACCAGCTGAGTTGAAGTTCAAACAAATATTTTTTTGTGGGGCTACCCCAACTCTTTTGACATAAAGAAATTACATTAACACCGCACCCAGAGCACAAGGCGCAGAAAGGAATACGGAGATAACGAGAAAGAGTACATAGAGAAAAAGAAAGTGCTTGAGACAGAGAAGAAGTGCATACAAATGAGCACGAAGGAAGCGCACTGGAGTGTCGATTGCTGATAACAGCCGGAAGCGAAGTACACAGCAAAAGCAATAACAAAACAACAACAACGGCAATAACTAACAAACGCCAACAACAAAGCTCAAAAGACAAAAGCCTTGGGCCTGCCAGAGGCGAAGGGCAAATAATTTTTGTATTCTCTGCGACAAGACGAAAATTTTATAAAACGAAATTGGCTGAAAAGCAATTTTTGCATAAAGTTCATATACAAATAGGTGTGGCGTTATTGGTGCGATGGTAGGCGGGTCGGGGGGCTGAGTGGGTGAGAGGTTGTTTGGCTGTAGGCGTGCCATCCTTGTGGCATAACACAAATTTAGACATTGTTTCGGGTCGCCTTTTGGAAGCGCACTATGCTTGGTTTGGCTTGCCAATCAATAATTCAAATTATGTTTGGTATTTTTCCGCGTCTCTGGAGCAGCAGCGTTCTAGGTAGGCAGCGTGAACGGGGCCAGTGAGGGGGGAAAGAAAGCTTCGCATTAATTTGCATGCAAAGCAAAATAAACTTGCACTTGTCACTCAATATATGTCTTGTAATATTTATTTATTTACTTGGCAACAGCAACTTTTTCTCTTTTACCTTGTGGGTGCTATAGTAATTGGGAGAAAAAGTTTCTCATAATTTCTACACATAAGTTGACTGTAAAGATTGTGTAAAATTAATAAACAAGACAGGAGCAGGTAGTTTTTTTCTTAGCAAATCAAATTTGAAAAGTTAAATTATGTTGGAAATTTATGTGGTGTTATGATTTCGGTTTCGCTTAATTATACTTTTAAGCCGAAGACAAAAAAATACTGTTAACTTTTCATTCTGCTGAGAGCGGCTAGAAAGCAAAGTTTTCTTAAGGCCAAAAAAACTTTTATTAGAAACAATAACACAAACATTTGCCATGGTAAAGTTATGGAAAAGTCAAATATGCAATATAAATAAACAATAAATTATGCAGTCACTTAAAAACTCACAAATGCGCAAATGACCAGCAACATACTCTTTCTCTTTTTCTCGCTCTCTCTCTCTCTCTTTCTATCTTTCTCTCTCTTTTATTCGCTTGTGTTTAATCGTGAGTCATAAATCACTGTGCGAAAGTATGCTAAAAAAATAAAAACCAACAAAAGTCGAACTGTGAATGTGAACTCTGGCTTTCTGCTGCTGCTGATGTTTGTTGTTGGCTCTTGGCTGACTGGGCCAGTGTTGATTTATGGCCTTAATGTAAGCTTAAAAATGTTGCAAAAATGCACAAGCTACGTCATGTTGTTGTTCGTGTTTCCACAATCTGTATTTTGCACGTCCTGGTGCGCTTTTCAAGTTTCTTCAATAGATGTTTGCCTTCATTCACAATGTGACTTTAAGGATGCGGTACTCAAGATTGTGGCTTAGCTGCATGGTCTAATTTATGGTTTTTAAATGGTTTTATTAATAGTTAATATATTTCAAATTCATATTTTTATTGACAGTTATCTTTTTTCCCAAAACTATTGTCTTAAGCATTGCCATAAAATTCGCATGAATATATCCCATTATAATCGATTTGTTGTCCTTTTTTGAATGAGCCAACACAACAAAAGACACAAAAAACGAATTCAAATGCTTCATAACCCTATTGAAGACACACATAAGTATATAATAATATATCTATACATATATTTGTGTCTTCACATATCATCGGTTGAGCTTAAGCGTGTGTCGTTTACTGGTGCCTGGCACACACAAGAAACAGATACGATTTATATGGCCAGCTCGCAAGCAAATAAATAAATGGCAAAAGAGTCAGCAGCACCAGCAGCAGGAGCAACAACATCATCAACAACAACAACAACATCCAGTTTACGATACAAAAATCAACATCAAAGGCAGCAAAATGAAAGCTCGACTTGTCAGCCATAAAACAAATTGACATTTTTTTTATTATTATGACAAACAGTCAGGATATCACACTTTGCATCCAAAAAAATAAAAAGAAAATAACAGCAAAGTGAATAAAATATAATAGAAAGAGGCAAAAGTGCTGTTGATAATGTTCATTTGGTTGACTGTCAACTAGTTTAAAAAAGCTGACAGTTAGAAAAAAAAAGAGCAACAAAAACAGCGAGATATATTCACAATGTTTAGCTGCAACACTTTCAATTCAATTCACTTTTTGCAACCACCTGTTAAAAACTGCACAGTTTCCATCAACATGGCAATCAAAAACACTTTTCTTTTTAACATTTTTAATGACTCAATACTCATACTCGTAAATATTTGGCACATAGCACACTTTTGCACTTTTGCACTTCCGGGCAAATTTGCAATGGAACTTTTTGACAACGGCGTTGCCGCTGCAGTTATTTATGTTTTTTGACTTTTATGAAAAAGGCCATGCATGTTTGCTGCTATCGGCATTGAATTTAGTGCAGCATAAAGCGATTTTTGTGTCAAAATTCCTATTGGTTGATGTGCCACAAAAAGTTTAACTAAAGCTTTAGATACAATTTTTATAAGCGAATAGTTGAGAAAACATTTTGCGGATGTAAAAACTTGCTTGGTAAAACCATTCTACTTGACGGATTTCAGCAACGTTAATATCAGCTAATTTTGATTGAAATTCTATTTGAATATTCATCGCAACAGAGCAAGTAACAATGTTGCTTAGTATGCCACGTTTTATTCAACATTTGATCGACTTATTTAAAATTCCACCTGCTCTTCAACAGAATTCTTGAATAACGGCAAAACAGTAAATTCAACAAATTATGAATAAACAGCAAAGCTCGCATTTAATTGACGACATTTTTGAGTTATCTTTGATGACGCACATTTAGACAGCTCATAAATGAAAATGCGTCCAATCCTGCCAACATTCATAAAAATTTTCAAGTCTAGGCAAACCCTGCTCAACATTTTTGCCTGTCGTTAATTGTTATCCTTGTGAAAGGCGAATTATTTGCCATTGCCTTCTGCTGCATGCTAAATTTATTAGCCTCTTTTGTGCCAGTCAAGTTAACAACTTTAAGAACAGTTTACTTGACTATAAAATCACCCTTAAAAAGTTTGTTTTTGACTTTTACTTTAAATTATGCGCATAACTCAGTTTGCCAAGCTGCCAATATTGCTTGGAATATTCCATGATAAAAAGTTGCTTTAATATTCATCAGGTTAATTAACAAACACATTCGCTCGTATCTGGTGTACAACATGTTCCTGGAAATAGGTATTTGGTATTCCGTTTAATAAAAAAGGTCTTAGCTTTAGTGAAATAACATTACTTTGATAAATCCTGCCCAGTTCTTTTGATGTCTTTCTACTTCTGGTGCTGTTCTTATCCATTCTATGCACAATATTTCTGTAAAGAGTATCACAATGCCATTGGCAGCAGATTGTAAACTGTAAAAGGCTTTAAAAGTGTGTGTTTCACAATTTTAAGCTGGCTTTAAGTTTTGTATTGACCGCGCAGGCGGGCAGCAGAAGGCACGTGTGCGGCATTTTAATCGGATTTCCATGCAAAACCTGCCATTGTCTATACAAAATTTAATGTATTGGAATTAATCAAGGGACAGAGAGCCCTGTTTTGGTTTGCCTTCTGCCCTCTGCCACCGCTTTAACTCCTGCTCAAGGTTTTTGTGTCCCTGGGTGGCAAATTCTTGAGCTTGCCAGCCAATTTTCAAATATTTTCTGGTTGCTGTTGTTGCCTCTGCCGTTTAATAGCCAATGCTGCCGAAATGGGAGGAGAGCGCGCGTACACATAAAAAGCCGCCCGAAACAGTAGAGCTGCATAAATATTTTTATTTTTATTTCTATTTTTACGATGCCGCGTGTTGAGATAAAGCAAAACAAAAAAAAAGTTAATGGCAAAGGGTGTACGGTGTGTAAGAAAAGCAGCTAACAAAATGATGGGGAAATGATTTTTGGTGTTTCTACAACACAGCAGCTGTAAATAGTTGAAGTCGTTAATGGGCAGCCATAAAAGCACGCAGCACGCTGCTAGCAGCTCTCAACTCTCAGCTTCTAGCCGTAAGACAAAGCAAAAACCAGAGCCATTCAACAATAATAAGCACAGCTTACGTATGCTGCCTTCAAAACTGGGCAAAATTGATAGGGAAGAGTGAAAGCAGATCGTAACCTTGGGCGAATCGAGGACCCGTAGACCTGCACCCTACCCCAAGTCTGGGTCCTTTTTCTTATGAGGTCAAGCTGCTGCTAAGCTTCGCATTTGACGCTGACACCGCACAATGCAGGGTTGTAAAGTTAAGAGAAAAAAAAGGGTCATGTTAGGGTCGACACTGTTTGTTCGATTTGATTGTGAAAATTGTGTCAAAATGCTTTAAGCACATTAAATTCCTCAATACGGGTAGCCCACGAAAAACACAAAAGATATAATAATTTAAAAAGCAATTTCTTTCAAATATTGTCAAAAACATCAAATAAAACCTAATCGTACTTGCTAAAATTATACGATATGCATTATCTTAGGCTATTTTGGTAACGTTTCAAGCCCTGAAGTATGCAACAAAAAGCGAGTTCAGTTTAAGTGAACAAAATTTTTGTGCAAAAAGCAATAAGAAAGCAAAACAACAGCCGTTTTCACTCCGTTTGACAGCCTTTTTAATATGTAACCAATGCCGGAGACAGCCAAGCACAAGAGCAAAAGAGAGAGCGTAAATCGAAGAGTGAGACACACAGACATATATCTGCTTATATAGTATGTATATGTATGTTTGCGTGCACAAATTGATATTATGCAAAAAAAAAAGGGCAAATGTGTGTTACATGTTTGCTTTACGCTCGCTTCCCGTTTTGTTTCGGCTCCACAGATTTTCTGAACCCCGTTTTCTGTGCCGTTTTCGGTGTGCCGCGTAAATTGTACTTTATGGATTAAATATGTTGTTTGCTTATGCAATGCCCAAGACAACAGGCCTGAAAGAACTGAAGGGGCATCAGCTGGAGTGCAGAATTTGGCGTTTATTAAAGGACAATTTGCTTAAATTCAAAATCAGCTTAGCATAAAATCATTTTTACAAGCTGTTGTATATATTTAAAAAGAAAACAAAAGTTTTTGGAACATATATTTTGTTTACCAACTGTGTAAAAATGCAGCAGTCAGAAAACTATTTGCATTTCATTGGAGTCTAAAACAAACTCTAACTTTATATTCATTTTTGTGTGCAGGCTTATTTTGTTGTCTTTTCTGTAAGTTGTCGAAAATTAGTTTATTTTCGATAAAATCAATCAAGTTTCATATTGAGTTCAAGCCATAAGCCAACTCATATTTAAATTTTTATTCGGATTTATTTGTAAGAAAATATTAAATTTAGCATTTTTATGTTAGACATTTTGCATCTGTAACATTTTTGACGTCACTACTAAACTTACACATTTTCTGACATACTCTTGGTCTCTTATAAAGCTCTATGTGGGTGTGTATGAGTGCGTGTTTGCATATGTTTGTATGTGTTTGTATGTCAAAATGGCTGTGATTGAAGCCATTGTGAAGTGAAACCGCAAAACGCAAGCACTAGCTTATGCAAATTGGATGCAACATTCACCACATGAGGCTCTTGCGACACAGCAATTGTGTTTGCAGCCAGCTTAACTGCTTTGAACAGCTAAATTCCATATTCCGCTACTGAATGCGGTTATCAATGCATTGATACTCCTTCAAACTGATTGCATTTCGCTAATGTGAATGATTTAACTTGAAATCACAGTTCCCATTTGACATATACTTATCGAAGGGTACTGTACAAAGTAAGCAGTATGTCAGTGCTTAAAGCTAATTAATTTAATGCTGTTTCAGGCTGAACGCCTTTTTGCCCATTCACTGTATACGCTCACACAATGCCAAGTAATCGTCACGCATGGCAGTCACAACTTCTACATATTCAATTAGACGCTCCTAATAATCATAATATACTTGGCCAAGCATGAATAGCATTTTACCAGCTGCATGACAGCTACAAAAAAAATATTCACATAAACACACACAGAAGTGAAAACGAAAGATGGAGAATAAAACTGGTTAAGCAAAGCAGCTGGCTAGAAGCATAAGGAAGGGGAAAACATTTTGCTGTTGGGCTTGCGGTAAACGACAACATTCAGTTAACTTTTCCTCTAATGGTGTAAGGCAAAAGTGCAAACCAAGCAGAGCCACTGCCAGCGCCATAAACGTGACGCTCGAGTGGCAATTAAAGCAGGTGTCGCTCGGAGACAGTCTAACAACTCTAAGCTAGAGATGTCCTTAATTTGAAAATATATTAATAAATAAATATGTCCCTAAAAGCATAACATAATCTGACACTGTGTCTTAATTGAAACTTGTAGCAGTGGTATTGCTTTGACAAAAGTATTTTTTATGTGCATTTTTAACTTAATCTTTATTAAAATACTTCAATTATAGACACATTGTCATCTCTAGCTTTTTATGTTATCTCTGCTGAACCATAGTCCTGTGAAGGTGTAAATTTTGTGACTCTCATAACACCACTTAATTATTTTCGCTTAAAGCAACAACGCTCGAGACTGTATAAGTGAGTGTGTGTCTGTGTGTGTGTGTGTGTGTGTGTGTGTGAATAATTTGTGCACACGTGTAGACCGCATAGCGGCGTTTAAGATAAATAACGACAACTAAATGGGCTTAGCTTCTTCAGCTCAACACGTTAGTTGGAAGAGTGCTTGCCCCTTAATGACTGGCATTTGATAATACACATGTTTCTGCCTGCCTGAATATTTGCCTGACTGTCTGGTTGGCTGCCTTCGACAGGTGCTCAGCATGCAGCTTAATTGCCGAAAAAAACAAAAAAAAAAATAAACACAAATTCTGAAATTAGTACAAAAAATAAGAGAGTAACATAAATGTTTGGCACACGCACAAAAATGTAATTAAGTTATTATCTCAGCTGCCACTACTCTGCCAACTCTCTACATAATCAACACACCCCCCTACTAAGTAGTGGGGTTGGGCGTTTGTTTTAGTTTTTGGCAGCTGGCTGATTGCGTGTCAGCATCACATTTTCCATCGCTCTTCAGTACTTTTGTCTATCGTACTACACAGCGGACGCTGTCAATAAGCGAAAATTGCAAGCTGTAACGATATTATTATTTTTTTTTTGTTTTTTGGATTTTGGCAAATGCATTTAATGAGTTTTAGTGACCAGGCAACTTAATGTGGCTGCCTATTCTCTGTCTCACTTGTCACGCTCTGATTAAAGCCGGACACATGACACATGGCGTCGCTAACAGTTGAGTATTGTTGCAAATAACATTTTAATGCCTTTAAAAGCTATTTCTTGCTACATAGTATAACTTTTAATTTGATTACATGCCACAGACACGCAAAACTTCTACCTACTCACATACCAATATAAAATATGACGTGCCACGCGGCTCAACGTGTGTCGGCTGCCACACGCACACAAACGCACGCCTACACCAGTTACATGCATATTTCATCAGGCCAATACGCACACGTACGCACTATAAACACACTAACAAGAGCACAGAAACGAGCCAAAAAGTCGAAATTTATGTGCTGCATAAATATAAATTTCAATTTGTTGTTGTTTTTTTGTTTTGCCCAACAGTCAACATCATCTCAATCGAGAGAGAAGGTCTTTCTCTAGTCCTGCACCTATTCTGGTCGCTATTTTTGTGGGTTGACTGCACAGCACTAGTGGTTGGGCTGAGAGATGGTGGTCTTTGATGTATATAGCTTATAGGCTTGAGGCTTGTAGTTTTAGGCAACAGACGCAGAGGCAGACTGCGTAAATATTTTTAGTATACGGACAGCTTATTTGCTCGAGGCAATACGTATACGCAGACTAGCACCCACTTAGACAGCTACTTACACACAGAAACGAGACATTCTCATATGCCTGCCACACACACACATACACACACTCACCCATATATCTGATTACAAGTGAGGCAGACACTAAGCTACCCTGTTGTTGAATAAATCACACACACAAGTAAATTTTGATAAATTAAACTTTAATTTTAAGTCAAGAAAATTTATCTGCACGACAAACTTTTGATCTTTTTTTTTTGTCAACTGCCTTTCAACCTGAAAAGTTAGCTATGAATACCCTAGCTTTCCCCTACCCACCCGCTGCGTATGGATTCCTTTACATGATAAACTTAAGCTGAGTATTTTGATATTTTATAGATGGCTGCGCTTAATTGTATGCTTGGCTTCGCTGGCATGCGCTGACCTTCGTTTTGGTCCTACATTAAACCAAAGCCAAAGAAGCACTTGCCAAAATTTGATGGCGCTCTCTCACTCTCTCTTTGAGTGTGCATAATTTTGGGGCTCTTTAAGTCGAAATGTGGCCCATACAAATTGTTTATGCACAACTTGTGCAAATTCAGACAAAGCGGGCTGCTTAAACTAACTAACTAACAAATTGAATGAGCAGACATCCAGGCAGCTAGGCAGCTAGGCAGCCAACGCGTTGTGAGAGAGACTTTTATGAAAACTATGAATTTTCACTCTCGTCAGCTGTTTGGAAACTTTTTAATTATTATTTCATTTGCCAAGGATACCAGCATGTTTTTTAAATCGGGTGCCGGAGTCGGCTTGAAATAATTTTAAACTGCATTATCAACATTCGCTTAAGTCACCCATTATTCATACGTTGAAGTTCGACAGATGCAACTAATTTTAAGCTAAGGTCCTTACAAAACTTTCACCAACACCCGCTTGCTGGCTATATTGAAAAGTTTAAGTGTTATTTAGTATAAAATCTATGTTAAAAATAATTTAAATCATTAAATTGAAGCTAGGCAGAAAATTCGATGTTTTTACAGCCAAAACTTATTACATGGAAAATGCATTCGAAAACTTTTTCAACTTTCACATTGCCATTTCAATTTAACTTTAACTGACCTCTTTTTGTATGTACTTTATCCAATGTTATTATTTGCCAACTGTATACATATAATAACAGCAATAGCTGTTTACATAAAAGTGCTTGAACCTGACAGCTAATTAGGGAACAAACGATGCAAATAAATAAAACGCAGAAAGTCTTTCTTCTCTCGCTCTTTGTATGCAGGCAATTTATATTAATACAATAGTTACTACTACATATGATCAACATAAAAAAACTAAAATATGTTATATGAATTTCCGTTTTCCTAAAGACTAGTGAACATTGCAGCTGACAAAACAAACAAGTAAATAACGCAATACATGGCTAATAACAGATACAGAAAATTTCAATAGTAGAACGACAATAGCATTAGCTAAGAAACAAAGCCAAATGTTAATGGCAGGCAAATGTTAATGTGTGTTTGTTTGTTTGTGTGTGGAAATGTCGCATAAATCACAAAAGCTACAAACTGTGGCGTGCCCTAGTGTCACTGGCATTGCTCGCAAGTGCATTTTTCACCCAACTTTCAGCCAGTCTCTCGGCAAATGCTTCGCCTCTGCGTAACGCCCATACATGTGGCATGACATATTGGTAAGATCTGACTTATAAAATATATATGTATATATTTGTATGTGTGTGTGCTAGCTGGTTTATTTCGGCACGTGACTTGCATAACAATTGTCGAGTAATACACACAAATTGAAAGCAACAAATACATTGCCTACTTACAGGCGACACCCATTTGAGAATTGGGCGTATTTTGCTTGCGTGACACCAAAAACGCTCAAGTCAACAAAACCTACGAGCTTTGCAAATATTTCGCATACATTCTGAAAATACGACACAAAAAAAAATTGTATATGGAACGTGCACTGAAACTTTCTCCAGTAGAATCTTTTACCAGTATTTTATACAAAATTATTTTATTAATAATCTTTAAAAAATTCTAGTTATCTTTCTTGGTCGTGAGAGACCTTCATCTCTAGAGCTGAAATCTGATTTTTAGCTGGCTGATTTTTCTGTGATTCTTTTTTAAAAACTGCAACCAAATTTTGCGCATAGTGCCAAGCTTTTGTGTCTGTGTCGCTTACACACAATTTGCTAATTCAGTGCACATTACGTACATACGGGCTGTGGCAAATTTAAATAGCCATAATTTGGGTGCTAACACAAATCCGATTAAAATGCTCAGCACGTGCTAGCGACCTAAATTTACATGGGTTAAGCTTCTTCTTCTTGTTTTTGTGCTAAAAACTAGTATGCAAAATGTGAATTAGCAGCTTTAGTTTCACTGAAATTGTTTATTTAAGCAACGAAATATGAAAACTGGCATGTCTGTTTTACCTTACGTAGGCTTTCCAACACACCAAAAAAAACAAAAAAAGACAAAGCACATGGAAACCAAAAAAAAAAACAACAACAATTTTTTTCTTGTTCGTATCTAAAAGCGCAAAGTCATCACAAATACAACCAAATAAAATTACACGTATGCATATATGTATATATGTGTGTGTGGGCTTTTGTTTGTTTTGCCAGCGATTTTTCGGGATGTCTCCAATTGTGCCCCGGATATGAGCAACAAAAAGATCATTACCACAGTGTCTATTGTCTGGCAGTTTCAAGAATGCTAAGCATTCTGTCGACGCTTTTATTTGCTGCAAACACACACGCATACACACATTTATAAGCTGTGCTGCACAAAAACTAAGTACTAAATATTTTATAGCTTTATATTTATGTATGTATGTCCCAAATGTACACATAAGCATATATCTTCTTCATATTTTTATTCTATTTGTTTGCCTTTTTGCCTGCTGTGCGACTAACTAATAAATGCCAGGCTGGCATGTTTACTGTTTGCTATAGCCGCTGGCTGATGGCTGGTCGGCATAACAAAAGCAAAAAAATAACGTATATATTTTTGGCATATGTGTGTGTGTATGTAAATAAATAAACACATGCATGCGTACATGCATACTTGTATTTAATTTTGGGCCCTAAAGTGTGCTTTAATTTGGACAGCCATCAATTTTGTGTCGTCCTTTGATTTTGGTGTCTCTTGTGTTTGTGTAGCATTTTATTTTCATTATTTTTTTATGACAATGCGTGCGTCACGCATTCAATTAGATTTGTTTTTTGTCCAGCTGAAGTACACTTGAACTTACCAGTCGCAAGCAGTCGAGTGTGTCCGAGTGCTGCGCTCAATTCAATTGCAACAAGATTTCAGCAGGATTTCAGCAGGATTTCAGCAGGATTTGTTATAAATTGCTAATAAAACTAACAGCCTTAGAGCTAAGCATTAAAAGTAGGAGTTTAAGTCATCAATTTGCCAACGTTGGCAAAGTTTGCCAACTGCAACTACTTGCTTTTCTTTCTGCCATTTTCTTACTTCTCTCTTCAAAGTCCATTTAACTTTGGCTCTAGCGCCACCAACTCAATTAAACCTTATCTAAAAACAATTTAAATTTTAGCGCTGCCCGACGCCATTAAAAAGAAGAAAAAAAAATAAAAGCCCGCACAGTGACGCCGAGTTCTTAAAAAAGAGTCGTAAAACTGGTGGTCAAACAAAAAATTCTGTTAAAACAAACACAAACAAGCAACTGCAAAAATTAATTGCATAATTAGTGGCGCTTATCTTTGTGTGTGTTTGTCGGTGTGCGGGCGTGCATTAAACAGTGCTTACTGCAGTCAGTGAACCAATTAAATACAAATTGATATGTTTGCATTCTGACATATTGGTTAAAGAGCCAGCAAAGCCAGCCTGCTTAAATTAAGCGCCATTAAAGAGCAAACGTTTTGCTTTTGACAGCCAGCTTTTGGCTGCCACATCCAAATTGACTTAATCATAAAAGTTTGCGCAGTCAAACTGCTATGTTCAACTTTGGCGTTTAACAGCCAACAACTTCTTACACACACACACACACACACAAATACATATACAAATACATTTCCGTCGAGTTTCTCATTTTTATTTGCACGCAAGTTTTACGCACCAAACTTGCACTAATACAAAAATCAAAACATTCACACTTATACTTTTCATACATATTTATGTGTATATATAAGAGGTGGCAGAGCGTTAATGCCACGCCCATGCTGTGGCAAGTTTGTCTGGAGTTTGTATAACACTCTCATATTTATCTGCCTCGGCGTATTCCATATTTTAATTGCGCTTCTTGGGCTCACTAATGAGAAATATTCAATGCTGAATAATAATGAATGTCGAAGAACACTGAGTCGACAAGATTTGTTGTTGTTTTTCGGGAACAGCCTAAGGATACAACTTTCGTTTGCAGTGCTTAACTTTACGCTTTCGCTTAAAGTTTAACACTGTTCTGCGCCATTTCCGTTTCCGCCTTACACCTGTTAGCTCCAGCTCGATGTCTGCACTTGAATACCAGCAATAGTAGTTGTACTATTTGATTTTCTAATTATTTTACTCATGAGAATTTATGGCGTGTCTAGGCAACAGGTAAATACAAATTATGTGTGTGTGTAGGGGAGGGCTTAAAGAGCATTGGGTTGGTCATAAATAAATTAACAGTTTCCCATGCGTATACTTATTTGTATACAGGTTGTGCCTCCGGCTAGTTCGCTCATTATGCACACTTATTAATTTTAACTATTGCCTCAAGTAATTATAGCTGCTGCTACTGCTGCTCTTGCACATACACAAATGCTTTCATGATATTTGATATTAACGAGCTGCGTTGTATCCATTACTCCTACACCGATACACACATGTACGTATGTATCCGAGAAATTTACGCTAAAGCGCACTATTTTGCAAATAAGTTATTGGCGATTAGCGTAGTGTTTTCAAAGACTGCTCATTAATTTCACACATTTTAAAAAAACTTTCTGCATATCTATAATTAAACTGCTAAGTGTATTACAGTCAAAGCCTCAATACTCTTCATTTATTTAATTTGTATCTCTAGAGAATAAGTTAATAGTTTTTGGACAGTTTGTGGTAATGCTTGTTATTTATTATCATGCATTATTGTCAAACCGTTTGCACTGACAATCAATTCGAATATTACGTATACGCGCTTAATAGAAACAGAGCAAATAAACCAATCATTTGGCTAAACTATTTTTACAGCGCAAATTATTCAGGTAACACATAAAAGCAAACTATTTGCATCTATAAATTCCATTTTTATACAATATACTCTTTTTGCATTTGGCTTATGGCATTGCCAAATAATTTATTAGATGAGGGAATTTATTGCTTAAGCCATTTATTTCTTGGACTTGACGTTCACTTGCTGCTAGCTGTTTTTGCTTGCAAGGCTCCGCACAATATTTATTACTAGCCATCTATTCCAATTCAAATTTTATTACATATTTATGCATGAATGAGTTAATATTCTATGGATTATATTTAAACGAGAGGGCACATCAGACACTGGATAGCTTCCCTTTCTAGCTGGCGATTTTACAATTTAAATAACAAAGTTAATTGAATGAGGTCCAAAAGGGCTAGAAAGCCTAATATGATAAATGACATGCAAACGTTGGTTGGTTCATTAGTAAAGGAGAAAAGATATCCCTTTTTTATAATTAAACAAAGGTCAGCTGTGGGCTCAGACGACAATGTGCCAACGACTGCTCCCAATGGGAGACTTGCAAAGAGCATTTATCACACACACACACACACAGACACAGAAATCCCACAGAATACGTGACCAAAGTGAACTAGCCTTAGACATCTGCATGCACAGAAGAATGCGAAATAAGCTGCAGATTTGTATACAGCGTCCGGGAGACTCTTGTAATTACAAGGCAGACATGCGTTCATTCCATTCAGTCGGTCAAAAGAGTGGGAGAGACACAGAGAGAACGAGAGACCCAACTGCTGCTAATGCGCTTTAGCTGGAAATAAAATTTTGCAAAACGCGGCCAATTGTTGCCCAAGTAGGGAAATCTAATATCCAGTAGGTGTAGCTGGTAAAAGGGAAACGGCACACACACAATTGGGTAATTGTATTTTCATTTTTATTAGGTCTGGCAGCACTCGTTGGTCTTGACTGCTCTTAGCTGAGCTTTGCTTGGCCTGTGATATCTGATACCACACACATGTGCAGCTCTGGCACAATTTTTGTTTGTAAATTTTGCATAATTTTCTAATTAGTTTTAAATGCTTTTAATTGCCTCAAAAAGTATGAGGTAGCGAGAGAGAGAGAGAAGAAAGAGGCGAGAGGCTGACTTTTGTTAATTAGCTTTCCAGGTTTTTGGACAGAAGTTTATCAAAAGGGCGGCTGTAGCACACATGTGAGCCACGTGTCGTATGAGGAACGGCTTTGCATAATTTGTGGTCGTTTGGGAATCATGTGCAAGTGCGAGAAAAAGTATGTAATTACAGCCATTTTGTATAACATTATGCCAGGCAATGTACTGGGATAATGTTTTAAAACTAGTTTCTGTAGACATTTTTAAAGGCAGATTGCAGATTGAGTGCTGTTTGTCGCCAGCACAACGAAAAATTTGATTGCCTCTTGTCCTTGTCGGCAATTTAATTAAAATACTTCAACGCCTCCAACTCAGGCTCATAAACTTTTCCTATTTTCATTTTCAAAACAACAAGAAAGTGCCCACTCAGCATCTACAAAACAAAAAATATCAACAACTCACCGAGGTCCAGCGGTAGCAAAATACAAAAAAAAAATTTTTCAAAAAAAAAAAAACTTATAATTAAAGGTAGAACATAAAGCAAAATGCAAAACATTGTTTAACTTTTGCTTTGCTCAAATTTGAGCTGTTTCTTTTTTATATTTTGTCTTGTTTTGGGTTAGACTTTGCCAACCGAAGCGCATAGAATTATTTAGATTTATATTAATGAATATTTGCTTTGTACTTTTTGAAGTGGCACTGTTTCGCTTGAGGGAATAGCAAATAAAAGTATCACAAATCCCTGCAGCTATTTATGTATTTGAATAATTAAATTAGTTTCGCATTAGAGACGACTTAAGAATTTATTTATTTTTTTTATGCTTATAAAGCTTTCAGTTTTGGGCTCTAAAAGGGTTATAAAAGTAAAAAAAAATGTAAGAGCTTTTAATGTTTTAATTGAAGTTTTCTCTTCAGCTTTTACTTAATGACATTGCAAATTGTTATATTTTTTATTAATGAGCATAAATAATGTTTTGCTTTTTTTCGTTAATAACCTTAGTTTATTTCATGATTGATTTGTATTTTTTCTTGTTGTATTTGTTTATTTTGCTGCAATTTTACTTATTTATTGTAAAAATTAAATATTTTCTTCAAAAAAGTATCTATTTGAAATCGATACACTGGCAAACTTTCACAATTTGTCATAGATAAACCGTTTTAATCGTTACATTAATCAAAGCCAACCGGAATCGCGCCCATGTTCGGGGCCCCACTTTAAGTCGACAACTGATAAATGTTCTTCAACAGCCGAAGGTGCGTCTTAATCGTTGTAGGACCGGCGTGCAACTAAGGGACACCAACGTTGCCTCAAAAAACCCAAAGCTATGCTTGCGTCCGAATGAAGGACTCGTGCGTTTTTATTTCGTATTCGTAAGAGTTCGTGTCGCAGGGATGTGTGTGTACTAAAAACTTGGCGCTTGTGTAGCACAGTTAATGTATGCAATCGGGGGCACTGGGTTAGTCGGCAAAGCGGCTATTTATGAATGGAACAAACACTTGTTAGCGTGCGCATGGGGAATGTGTGAAACATTTTAGATACTTGTTATACAACTGTCATACGGCGGGTTTGGGGCAACAATTGTCAGGATTCAGGAAAATAAAATTATGCTCTGTTTATAACCCTCCAGCAATAGTTCTTTAGGGCAAAAAATGTATATTAGTGTAAGGATTTTGTTATACATAATTAAAATGCAACGTACATTTTACTTCGGCAGTCAAAGCGTTTAATTAAGCAACATTGTTATCACCCAGATAGCTGTTGCCATCCGAACTATCTTACTTAGAAGCTAAATTAACAAGGGAAGGCAAGTTCTAGTAAACTGTTTTGTAATGGAATCTTAAGTTATCTTTGCCCAACTGAGTTGGTCAACAAAATTTGGTCTGGGACAGACGGAGCCACTGACCGAAGTGTCTGCCCAAGGCTATTTGTTTGGAGTTTCATAGGTTGTATTCTCTGACCACTGTGGCAGGGCTTGCAAAAATTACCACATTTAAATTGTGCAGAGTACGTGTAAATACACTGGGGACCTTGACATGGCACACAGGGCTCTGTTGATAAATTGGCAAACGAAACATATAGCTTTAACAAATCTAACAGACACTGCGTAGGAGATTAAAGTTTGACCAAATTGTTGACCAAATATATATAAACTAGTCATTGCTGTAGGTAAAATGGACATCCAACTATGTTTTATATATTTTAAATGCTCCCTGTAGGCAATTTCAATAACTTCTGTGTAAAGTTTGTGCTTAACTGTATTACTTTTACATTACAGCTTATAATTAATAAGTTAATTAGTTCTGCAAAATTTAATTATATTTCGTAATCACATGATACATTGTATAATGAACCCAGGCTAGTAATAAAGCAAGCTGAATGTATTAACTTGTATCACAATTTCATTTGCATTTCGTTTGAATTTGTTCAACGAAAATATTCAATTACACAAATAAATAACATTCAATGCAAAAAATAAACTGTTTTTCATAACAATACACTTATTGCATTTTCTTTATTTATTATATATATCTAAAGTTACGAATGGAAGACACTGACGGAAAACGCACAAATCCGGACCTTTTTTCTGCAATTGCCAGATGCAGTCAAGTCAGCCAGAGACCGAGTGCGCTTCACAATGTAAACAACGCGATAAATGGTGGCGCTGCCTAGCAAAACCTAACAATGTGGGGGTAGACAGACAGCAAGTCTGTCAGTCAGTCAGACAGCTTGTAAGCTGAGTCAACAGTCAAGTGCCAGGAGGCTGTACGTACGAGGCGAACGGTAAGTTTTGTGGTCAACAACAATAAAAGGTATTCAAGTCAGCAACAACAATAAGCCACAAGATGCGAAAAAGTATGCTAGGCTATGATATACGTAACGTATACGTTATGTCGGTCAAAGTAAATAGCTTCAGCGTTGAATGGGAAATGTGCTTTTTGGCAGCAAAAAAGCTGCACTGCTGCTTCAACAGGGTATAACACAACTCTGACCTGCAGATAAGTGAGCTTTAATATTGTTAGTCGATTGCAGTACTTGATGCATTTGTTGATACTTTTCTCCGGTTTCTTCGTACCCCGAAGTACAATAAAAAACAGAACACTTTGTTAGAGCATTCAAGTCGTATAGTAGTATATATGGTTACAATGCAAACAACACACAAAATTACTTTGCTAAACTAGAGTGCCAGAAAATAAAATGAAATGCGATAAACTGGAGCAAAAGCAAGAAAAAAAAGAAAGGTGGCATTGAAACATGTGTCGAATCTGATAATCGGAATTTCTCGGTTTGTCAATTTTCATGTAAAGTTTCGTATTACATGCTATCAGAAGCAAATAGAAATTGATATGCGCTATTGAAATGGGAATTCAAACCCATATGCATGTCCTATATATATATACTTGTATGAATATGTGTATGAATGCGCAATTCAAGAGAATATGGGAAATGTAAAAACAAGCTGCGACTACTCAAGTAGTCAGCCTTAAATGTGTCCAAACAGTTTACAGCTTAGACTTAAATCAGGCAAACAGGCAGAGTGGAAAACAAAAACTCTGCAGCAAAAAGAATAGTTGTGTGTGTGGCTAATGCATTAGTAAGTAAGTAAGTAAATTAGGCAGTCAAAGCAACTAAGCATTTGGCCAATAAAATCTTGTTAGCAATCAAAGTCAAAGCAAGCAAAATAGGGCTCACACGCATGGCTTTCACAGACATATTTTGAGTTCGAAAACAAAAAACAAAAGGAAGAAAGGAAAGAAAAATGGCAAGCTGAAAAAAGTTTTAGCTAAAAGCCGGCAGCAAGCCAGCAAGTTCTAAGAGAGCGAGAGTGCTCGAAGACAACGCAGGCGAGCGTCTTCAATTTCGCACAAAGGATACCGGAAGGCAGACGTCGAAAGGATAATGCCTGGCATGCGTAACGCATAAGCGGCAAATTCCATTAAGTGCCAAGCAACAAAAACAACAACAAACGAGTAAGTAGGAGTCGAAGGACCAAAGAAGTTTTGCTATGCGGTATGCACTGGCGAATTAAAATCATATGAACAGCCAGAGAGAAAAGAAAGAGTGTGTAAGTGGATTGCCAGAGTTGCCGCTGCGTCATGGCAAATAAACTATTTTATATGCCTTTTGATGAGGGTGCGCTAGTGTGCGTGTGTGGAACAGGAAATTATAATTTCAATTTACAAGTATAACTGGGTCAGTTAAAGAAAACCAAAGGATTCCGATTTTTAAGTATGCTGCGATGCAGATCGTAAAAGACAGGTTTCAACCCAACATCAGAAATTTATATTCATCGATTTATGGTCATGACATTTACTTATATAGGGTATATGATTTTTTCACTATTATTGCTGCAGTAAACGCAAATTTACAATAAATGCAGCTTATAAGAAGTTATTATTGTGTATGTAAATAATGCAAAAAGCTAATAAATCAGTTGAGCATTTAAACCGCATTAAGGAATTTCACAGCTAAAGACAAATATTTTAATTGTTTCAATCAATGCATGCATATAATATAATGTGAAAGTACAACTATTTATTCATTATTGAAATTATTGATTACATTTGTGTGGTTTTTACGCTTTTAACTTGATGAGCCTTTTTAGCCAGTTGTGTTGGTTAGCCAAATGTGAGAAGCAAAGTCACAAATGCAATATGTTTTCTAAAGGCACTGTTAAAAGGGCTTTTCTGATTTTTAGATAAAGTGAAACAAATCTGACATTTAGTTAATTTAAATGTTTTGTTGCAATCAAATATTGTCCCAAATATGTTACCATGCTGGTATGCTACAACTTTATGTTAAACACTTAACATTTGCTTGTCCCAACTTTAAGTCAGGACAACAACCAATTGGCAAAGCTTTCTGTCTGTTGGTTAACAGCAACAGAAACAGCATCCACAAAACTGTTAAGCTATCCCATCACAAAGCAACTAAGAACACAGGAGAACAACACATCAAGTTCAACGAACGACAAAAGGACACTGATGTGTGTGCAACAGGAAATGTGGCATAAAACGAAAATAAAAACAAAATGCATTTTGTTTAACCCAATTAGTTGGCTGTTGGGAAATTACAAGCGCAAACAAATAATTATAGAAAGCAGCTGCTCGGATTGACAAACGTGCTAATTATATCCGATATCCTGATGAACACATAGCACTGCAAAGAATGTGACACCGCCAACAATGACAAATGTGTCGAGGGGTTGGCAGGAAGGAAACACAGTTGACAAGTGTTAAGCAACAACAAAAACAACAACAACAATAGTATTCATATCGGTGTTGTTGTTAAGTGAAAGAAATACACGCAGTCAAACAGAATTGTTTGTATGCAAATAGAGCTTATGTAGAGCACACATACATACAACCGGAACCAGCAAAAGTCAGAATTAATATTGCCGACAATGGGATTCTGCTGTTGCTGCTGCTGCCGTTTGTTTTATTGGCTTTCAAATGACGCTGGCAAATTTGCAAAATTGAATTGTAATGAAGTTATGCTAAAGCTGGCGATTGCTGTTAAGTTGTCAAAGGCATTGTGGTACAAACACACATGTGTTACCCGCCGCCAACTCTTCTGCACCCCCTTTCACAAGAACTAACTCCCTATTACATTTTGGTTTTACACAAAGAGCAGATTTGGCTTTGCCAGCATGAAATTTACTTCTAAATTTATCTGTTCACACGCGCATATATGTTGTATGGTTTTAACGACAATAGGTTTTACGCATTTAAGTATATTTCGTATCTATGCCAGGCAGACAACATGAGCTTGCGGTTTAACAGCAATCAATTCGCTTTACAATGTCTAAACCTGTCAGCATCGTTTTTAAAAAAGAGACAATCTTTTGCTTGTAGGATTGTGTCATGTTTTTGAATTTTGTTTTCAGCAATTAATTACCACATTTCGTATTAAATTATTGTAATTTGAGTGAAATTAAAAAAAAAATAACTTGCATATTATTAAAATATGCTTTTAATTGTAAACTAATATGTTAAAATCACACATTGTTTTATATATTTTCTAGAATTAATGTTTTTTTTTATATTTCAGCTTACAACATTTACAAAAGGGTATTTGTAGTAAATTTTTGGCAGCTTTTGAATGGAATTTTATATATATTTTCATTGAAATAATTTAAGCAAAAAACATCATATTAGGCATGTTATTTATTTGGTCGTATATGTTCAAATTAATGTCCATTAATTGCATTTTTGCCATAACTATTATTTACCTGTGCATTGTCAAGAGCTAAACACTTTAATTTTAAATACGCATGCTATTCGTTTAAAATGCACATTCGCTCGTTTAAATCTTTTTTTATATCAATTGCATGTTAGTGTAGATATTTTATTTGCCTGGGGTGTAGTTAATATATTAATAAAAAAAATGCCACTGTTATAAAAATATGAAATGCGTTGTGCAATCTAACCGAAAGTGCACAGTTCATATTAGACTTTCAACTTCCGCATGTAGCTCTGAACATTTCAAAAAAGAAAAGAAAGAAACTTAACATATAAATAAATAAAACCGGAATATATGTTTGCATTATGTCAACTTCAAAGTGCGTTCATATGAATGTTACCAACGGTATTTGATTTATGACATTAAATGTTTGGCATGCCACAGGCAAATAAGAAAATATAAATAAAATCAGCCCTGACAACCATTAAAAATTGAATTAAAAACATCCCGTGGGTCATAAAAACGAAATGCACCTATACATAAATATTCATTCTAATCCCAAACGTAACTAAGCTGATTCAGTTCAACTTCTGCTAATAGTCAACAACTTTTGGCACTGTCTGGCGTTTATTTACGACAACAATGCACAGATTGAAGCCACGAGCTAGTTGTATGCAGGTGCACAATATTCATGGAACTATTTGCATTTCCAATTCAAGTAATTGAAGCAACCACGGATTAGCATTATCTTATTTAACAAACAATCGTTAAATTGGTAATAAGCACTGATTTGTTGCCTGCTGCTGCTGCTGTAACGACTTTCTCATTACATGCTGCACCGTATTTGCGATATGAAAATGTTGTCATACATATATAAAAAGGTTTATTCACTCCTGTGTGCGTGTTTAATGGATGACCTTTTGTCGAGTGTTACGCGAAATTGCACAGCAATAACAAGAGATTTTTGTGCTCGTTGGACGCCACGCACACGCCTCATAAATATGCAAAATTGCCCGAGCAATTATCATGCACAGTTACCACTGCAACACTCGTGCTGTTGTGCACTTGAACAGTCGAACACTCGGGCGTATGCGTAAACCGATAAGAGTGTGGGCATGGGATGATCTTTATATGTTTGTGTGTGGAATTAGCAACACTTACCCTTTATGAAATCAACTGCCATCTCCAGACCGTAGGTATCCTTGTCGCAGTCATCCAACAAATGTGCACCGAGTGTCACATTTGGCAGCAACTGCTGCTTGTTCACCTGATCCAGTGTGTAAAGCATAGCTTCAAGTGCCTGTATGCCACCTTGCGGCATAATCTGGCCACAGGTGATGCTATCCTCACGCGAATGCACCATCATCAGTCCACCAAGTATAACATCGCCCTCAAGGACTGCAGCATGTTTGACTGGCCAGCCGGAGGATGTTGCTGCCGTTGCTGCTGCTGGGGTGCTACTGGCCATTGGATTATCTAATGTATTGCCATTCAATAGGGCCATGTTAGCGGCGCCTAGCAGGCGTAGAGATGGTAACGTTTTACCTTCAGTTGCTGTTGTTGTTGCTGGTGTTGTTGTTGTTGTCGTTTGCCAATTAGTTATATTATATTCATTTATTTCTGGTAGCATTGTTGTTTCTGCAGTAGTGCCATTTTGTTTCGTATCTAACTGGATTGCTGGTTGGTTCACAGTATCGGCTGCTATTGTTGCCGTTGGTGTTTTGACTATTGATGTTGCTGTGGATGCAATGCGTTTAGTTTTCATTGGCATTGCTGTAGATTGTATTGTGTCTGACATAGTTTTGGTATGTGCTGTTGCTGTTGCTTCTGCTGCTGCTGTTGACAATGGAGCCGTTGGCGCTGCTGTTGTTTTGTTCGAAATTTTTAGAGACTGTTTCAGTTTTTTGCCAGCTGCAGCAGCAATTGTTGCTGTTGGCGCCTGACCTCCATCGCTTTTAATAATTGTTGCGGGCGGTGTTGGCGTTATCCTGGCCTTTGTTGTCGCTGCTGTTGATGCTGATGTTGCTGGTGTGAGTGGTGTTGCTGCATTTAAATTGCCGCTTCGAGGTGCCTTTTTGGTTATCTTCGTTAAAATTTTGCCTGCATCCGCTGTGCCTGGCAACACCCTTAATTGCTCCGCTGCCTTATTCAGCAATAGTTGCTCGTGTTGCTCCTGTTGTTCTGCACGGCAGGCCAGCAACATTAGCAGCAACAGCCCAAATGACACGCCTTGTTCTACATTCAACAACATTTTGGCTGTAGACAAGTGTATATGTGTTTGTGTGTATGTGGAGCGGTCTCAGTGTGACAGCATTAGCAAAAAATGTGACCGAATTAGTTATCGGCGAGTGGCCAAGTATATTTCAATTAATTTCACCAAAAGAACAACAGCTTAAATTCGCCGCTGGCCAACGCCTTTTAATTAAGTTGCCGTTGCCAGTCAAAATTAATGTGGCTGCTAATTTCACACGATGCGGCTATTGTTGTTGTTGCTGCTGCTGTTGTTGTCTCTTATTTTGTGTGGACGCATTTTAGTGCTTCTCAACTTTGTTTTCGCTCGTGTTGCATGATGTTGTTGCTGCAAATAGAAAGCAAGAGCACAAAAAATGTATAAGTATGAGAATAGTAAGAAGAGAAGAAGCATTAATTAAGCATGTTTAAGTGAATCAAAATTACAAATGTAGAGCAGAGTAAGCCAAATGAACAGTAAAGAAGTGTCTACTTAAAAATGAGTCAGACATTTGTTTATATCCCCATTTCACACTTTGTTAAGTTCTAACAGTGCGGTTTGACTACTCAACGCTTTCATTGGCCACAGCTCAAAGGAGTGGGCAAGGGCATCCATCAATTAAATGTCGGCCAATTAACACTACAAAGTTGAGCATAAAACCCAACTGCAATGAAAGACTGTGCACATTTTGCACACTTCTCCATAAATTACCCACACTTTCGAAGGAGCTGAGAGTCGAACGTGTTAAGCTGTTCCGCAACGCAGCACTTTCATCATTTTAGTATTTTATGGCGCAAGTTTTACGGCATGCGTATGCTTAACAAGGTTACGAAAAAGGTTTCAAACGTAAGAGGTATTCATATTTTCATATTTTTGAATATTAAAAAGCTATTTCTTTTTTTGACTTTAAGATGCTTAAAGTTACCTAGAATATCAGCAATTTAGTAACTTTGTTGCTGTTGGCATTTTTAGATACAAGTTGACATCTCGCAAATAGCTGTTATTTGTGTTGATTATGCTTCAAAAACCAATGCTGTTCACATAATGTGAATGTAAATAAACACTTGAAACTAAACTGCTGTGAGGACCGAAAAATGCCAAGTTGTTGGCTGGCAAATGCGGATATCCTTTTCACACTAGGCCAACAAACACACACACAACATGGCAAAGAACTTCAATAACTAGTCAGCGGATGTGTTAGCCGGAAATGGGAGCAAGAGCATAAGCATTGCCCTGTTAAGTGGATCCTTTTGAACAAAAATAGTCACAATACCTGCTAATAATAAGCCAAACTTCCTGAGTGTGACAGTGTTGTTTACCGGATATTGAGTTATATGGTTATTGGACGCGTTATGCTCATTTAATATTAACACACAAGCACACAAACACGCATCAGTGGCAGAGGCAGCAGGAGCAGCAGCAACTAATTAATTAAGAGGCGTCCGAGCAAAGGATTTTCCGGTTAAGTTTTATGAAAATCCAATTAGATGCCCCCGCCATTGCTGCAGCTTTTTAATTAACTTCACATAATAACAGCTTAATGGCTATTCAATTTGGGGCTCGGTTGCGTTCTTGGTTAACAACTGCAATTTAATGTAATTAGTTGAGTTTCACTCAAGTACTTGCACACTCTGAACCAACGATAAAGTTTCAGGTCAATAGCTGTACTTAAAATTTATTCGATAAGCTGATAACATAAAGTAACCGTCTGGTTGCAGTATGTATATATGTATAAACACTAACGATTAACTGTGCATTTTATGAGCCCTCTTAGAACTTTTCACAATCCACCACTGTTCATCCCAGCAGTTGTGTACATATTTTGGGTCACAATATAAAAATACCAATGGCGCATATTTTTGGCTGGCTGTGACATAATCTTTAATACTCCTAACGGCACCCTTGGGTCTCGCCCTAAAACTCAACTGAGTGCTCTGCTTATCTCGCAAATACCTGAAATGCCAGCGTTGGCCTTTTTTCGCTCTTTCCCCTCTGGCTTTTTCCCTTCTCTTTTTGACTCGACTATTTGTTTATTTTGCAGCCACCCACTCAAACAGAAGCAACAAAAATAGCCGCAGGCTGCGCATTGCTGAATTCCCTTTCTGTTCTGGTATTGGCGCTAATATTCTTTTTATTGAAACGATATTGAGAAGGTCGTCCCAAAAATTGTGTGCAAGGTCGTTCGTTTGTGTTTATGTGCGCAAAAGTAGGCGTCAACTGGCATGTGGCCAGCAAAATGGCCGGACGTGCGAATAAATTTGACCAAGACTAATGAAATGTTGCCTCAAATGGAACTAATGAAACGTTGCCTGTCAGCCGGTTTCCTCATTGGCATCCCCTCAACCTTCAACCCTCCGTTCTTCATGTAATTTTAATTAAACTTATCAATTTTTGTGCGTGTTTGTTTGCGTATGTGTGTATGGGCCACAAGTCAAACAATTGACAGCTGTTGGTCATTATGCTTGTGGCAGACCACAGACATCATATCATGATGATATATGACACAATGTTGCATATGTAGTGTGGATAAGGACCAATGCCTGCAGCAGCAGCCAGAAAATGTGTCTGCAACAACAAAGCTTTTACCCAGCAACTTCCTGCTAATAATGAATGATATTATAATGGTATGTCCTTGTTGTTCGTTGTGCGTTGTTGTGCATATAATGCTTGCATAACCGATTCATAATAAACAACAGCCTTCAGTATACACTGCACAACAGCAGCCGAACACACGGAAACAATGACCATAAAAACATTTTTAAATCTAACAAAACTATTTTTAATATCGAATAACAACAAATATTCAAAAGCAACGTTCATTATTATATGAACTGTAGGATAGTGTATAATAAGCCCGCAAGCTTGCAACAGCTCAATAAATTTTCATTGAAAATTGGTTTTTATGTGGTTATTATAACAATAGAAATATTGCGCATACGTGCATAACAGCTGTATGCTATAATTAATATTTACTTAAAATCTTGCTATAAATCTATCAAATATAACTATAAGCTATTTGTTCATAGCTTGGCCTATAAATGGAAACTTTAGAATTATAGTTTAAAGACTTTATTGAAGCAATATACTCTATGGAAGTATCAAAATTATTTCGAGCGCTTGAATGTAATTGTGCAATAACCAGAAGTATGATAAACGTAATATGTATGAGCTTTTGTATGTGTATGTGTGTAAACTGCAATAATCTACAGCAAAGAGAAAAGTAATTATCAGTATGACAACACTGTCAAAATTGACAGTGAAATGCGAACCAACTTATGCTTGTCGGCTGACAACACATGACAACAGACGACTGCGAGAGCTGCAAGCTTATAATCAAGAGATTTACAAACCAGCAGAATACAAAAGCTCTATAGATTAACAAATTTGTAGTTGGGATCAAGAAAGTACCATAAAATGAATTTTACACTAGTTGACTCACAACTTATACAATATTTATTTGGCTCATTTTACATTCAATTATGGCATTAAATGACCGGAAGAAAGTGCAGCTAATTATAGTGAATTTATTTTAATACATATCCAGCAAAGAGCATACAAACTTATATATTGATTTCTTAACGCTGCGGCAATCCTTTTAGCTACAGCCTGAAATAGTAATAAGCTGCATACCTTATAATGCTGTAAAGTAAATGGGAAGATACGCACAACAACAACATTAAAAACACACACAACCTGGTGGAAGATTGCGAGTGGGAGTCCGAGTGATGTAGCAGTAACAGTTTTGCCCATGTTTTTTTATGTGAAAATTATGCAAAAAGTTCAGTAACCTCGGGAGCAGGGACCAGAACCCGCTGTTGCCGTTGCGCCGTTAAAAAAGACTGCAAAAAATGCAAAATTAATGCTTTAGCTACATTAAAGCCAGCATCGCGGCACAGACATCATCATAACATCTCTGCTCAAGTTCATTTAGCTGGCGCTCAATTATTGAAATATTATTTATAAGCACAACCCAAAGCAGATACCTTTTTGCAAACGAAAGAAAAAAAACAAAACCTTAATATCCTGTAGAGCAATAATAGAGCAAGAGAGAGAGAGAGTGAACGAGTCCTGGGCAAGTTCATATGTAACGCATACGCAACGTAATGCGTGGCACGTGACCAGGGAATAGGCTGGATTTGAAGGACCTCTTGCCGTTGTAGCGTTGACCACTTAATGCATGATTATCCCTAATGAATATGCAATGCACATTAAAACACTTTCCACTTTCCCACTTACTTGCTTTTCTTGTGGCTTTTCACTGTGCTTTATGGCATGCAATAAATTTCCCATAAAGTATTTCTATAGTGCGGTAATTTGTCATTTTTAAATTGATTGGCAAACGGAAGAAAGGGCGTGAAAAGAAGTGTTGCAAATTTAAATGGCATGAAAAAATAAAATAGTTCCATAAATCAGTTTGCTGACTTTGTGAAAAAAAAAGACAGCGTTAAATAATGCATAACATTTCTTGGAACATTAAATAATTGAATAAGTTTCCGGTTTGATTTTAGCTTGAAAACATAATTGAAAGTTAATATAGCACAATTACTTTAAGTATTTTATACAATTGATTCAATATGCAATTCAGTATTTGATGAAATATGTCAAGCTGTTGCTAGAATGATAGTCAGTGTTTTGGGACCTTGTTCACTTCACTGTAGGAATTTTTAATGCATCCGCAACACATTTTATGCAAATGTATATATTTCTTTTTGTTTTGTCCCTTAACTTCATTTATTATCAGTTTTATTGTTTCTTCAATTAAAAAGTTTTAATATTTATCTTTTGCATCCGTTTTGGGGCCAGCCGCGGTTCTATTTATTTAAGGCGCCATTTTTTGAGGACAAAAATTTAAGCACACTTCGCTGACAAAATGGCGACACAACACGCCAAAAAGTTGTACGGAAACTTTTAATTAGCAGCGTCCAACCGGGAGCAACAACAACAACCAAGAGCTAAGCAAAAATCCCAAAGGAAATAGCACAAAATAACCAAAATTTTCTCGCAATGGTTGAGGAAAACACCAACTCAAAAGTAAAACTTAATTTTCAATGCGTAAAAATAATGAAAATGTCTGCCACACGCAATATAGAATGTGGGTGTGGGTGGGGGTGAGGTTGAACTACATGTGGATGAACAGTTTTGAACGTTTTCGAGCATGCTAATGAAAGTTTTTGGCTAGCCGAGGATTGTGTTGACAGGTGTGCGGTTAGTTAAGCGGTTGCTTATTCGAGTTTGATGGATCAATTTTGTAGCCTGGCTCTGTCAGCAGTGTGGCTAAAGAGCTTTTAAATAGTTTACCAACTTTAGATAGATTAAAATGAAAATTGACCCGAAGTCAAATGATAAATGTAAGCCTCTAATGAGTTATTTTTAGCTGATAGTCAATGGGTTATTATAAATAAAATATACATATTGTTATGAATAAACTTGTTATGTGCCGCTGTTACGCGAAATGCGCATAGATTTTTAAATGAAACAATTCTCATTGCAAATATTTGGCAGCAATTGGACAATTTGGCATCGTTGCAAATCTGAATTTTTAAGTGCTCTTTTCAGCTATTAAAAATTCAGAACATGGTCATTTATTTCCAATAAATTTCATGCAATATCATGTTCAATGCCAGCAACAAATAAAATTCTGCCAGTGCTGTCTGATAAAAATGGTGAGATACACGTAAATAAACGGGGTTTCGCGACTTTTTCGACATTTCCGGCGGCAATCTAGAGGCCATAAAGCCAAACACTGACAGTTTGGGTCGAATGCATTATAGGGGTCGCATTCTGTCTGCTTACATTTGGCTACGTAGTAAACAAATTAATCCAATTTCGTGAAAGCTGCGACTGACTGCGACTCCATAGAGGCTCGGGGCACAAGCTGCTATAGGCATAAATTAAGTAATTAAGCGCGTGGGCCGAAAGAGAGCCAGAGAGTTGCGTAGTTGCTCACTTTGTTAATTGATGCTGTGTCAAGGCGTTTATTTAGTGCTTAAGTGCGCATATTTGGCTAATTAAATTGTTGTTTATGCCTAGGACAATTCGCCTGGATTTGCATAGCACGCCAATGGAGTAAAAACTTGAACATACTCTTTATGACACAAGTCGCATTATTGATTTGTTTATAAACATCAGAAGTGTTTCAAGATTGCATAAGCTGATTAAAGGGAAAGTAAACCCGCCGAAAAATGGCTAAAGCATCGAAGGATAAAAGGAGCGCATAACAAAAAAATTAATCAAAATTAATCGCATTACATACACAGACAAAGGCAAGCAACGGGGAGATAAAATTAAGTGCACGACCATAAGATACCCCTTTAGCAGATGTTAAAAGTTTCTGCTAAAATAGTTGATAGTTCCGTGTTCAGTTTGGAACGTACGCTTAAATAATTTTGTATTAAAACTTTTTGATACACAGCATTGGGTAGTATACGTTTGTATTTTTGTTTGGATTTGAAACGCCTCCTGGTGAGTGCGTGGTATAAGAAAGCTGCGTGAGGCGCAAAGGCAATTTTCGTTTTTATCCAACTTGACATATGTATGCACATGTCATATGATTGCTTTTTGGTCCCGGCACGAACTTAAATGAAATTTCATTTTCAAACACTTTTAAGTGAGTGCAGAATATGTCGAATGAAAGAGACAGAGAGTGAGAGAAAGGGAGAGCGGCAAAGAGAACTCATTACGGAAATTACTTTACACAGCACAAAGTCTATAGCTGCCGCTCCTCCTGGCAGTTTTGGAAACACTTTCTGGCTTGATGGAAACTTGCTCTCACTGCCTCTGTCCCTTTCTCTGCGTTCATGCAAATGATATGCTTAGTAAAGTGAGCTTCAATGCGGACGCTAAATAAATAAACAAACAAGCATTTTGGCCAAAAACAGCAGGATAGCAAATATCAACAGACACAGAAGCGGCTCTTCTCAACCATTAGTTAGTACCAAGAAGATGGCAAAAGCAAACCAGGCAAACATATGGGCATTCACTGTACATGATACAGAAAATGATGCCACCAAAGATAGCGTTATACAACCAGACAGAAGTGCAAACCGACCGACCGCGCGACAAACCAACGAACGTTGCTTAAACAATGACTCGAGCCTGAGCGATTGCTTGCCGAAATGAGATTGACAGCGTTTCTACAGTGGCTCAGATACAATTATTTGTTTGTGCGTGAATATGCAATGGAAATACAAAAAGGCAACAAATCGTTCAGGATTGATCCACTTGCATTTCTTTTAATTAACTAAAGGATTTGAAATATCGTTTATATATCTTGCATGCACAACTGTTAAACAACACTTTTAACCACAGTGCATTTTCTCAATTTTGTTAAAGCGTCATCAAACATGTCTGTTAGTGATGTAAACTAATATCTTGTATCTGAATCACTGTCGCTTGCACCAAGCGACTCCTTTTCGATTGAAAGCCATTCGTTTTTTACACGATGCTCAAGTTTTAAACTTACGGCTACCTGTCAAGCTTCAAGCTCTGCAACACTTGTATTTAAGCAACTTTGTTTAAGCTACGATGCTGACAAATTTGTTGTTGCTTTTTATGGATTTTGGCTGGCTGAGTCGCTGAACGTCAATGCAGATTGCCGCTGATAACATTGAAATGATATACACGCCACATTAAATGGATTATTTAATGTTGTCACTCGTACGTATGCCGGGCAAATGATGCGTACAGCTGATAGCTAGAAGCATGCCTCCATCATTTTCTTTACGCTATGGATTACACACACGGGACTCGTTTTATTTATTTTTTTTTCTTTTTCAGTTTTCTGGCGCGTTTGTGTGCTGTTGTCGACGGGTTTGTCATCGCCATTTGTTGTTTTGGATGTTTTTCTTTCTTGCCTTCACGACTTCAAATGAAGGCTAAAGTTGATTGTGCTTGAAATTGGTAGGCTCGTACTTACTATGTGTGTGTGTGTGTGTGTGTGTGTTGGTGTTTGTGTATGTGTGGTTGCGTGCCAGTTGCTGTAATTGCTGATATGCTTTCTCCTGCCTTATAGCACAGCCACAATTTAGCCACACAGAGCTTGTAATAATAAATTAGACAGCAAAGCTTGTGAACTCACAACAACGGCCAACATTCTTGTGGTTACGCTTGTTATTGTTGTTGTTGTTGTTGATTATGTTAAGGTGGTAAGCACTTAGAAGTCCCTTGATATTATAAAGATAGTCAGTAAAAGTGTCAACAAGCCACCTGTGGCTAAAAATTTTTCGTATAAGAGCAAAGCAAAATGAATCAAACACGACTTGACTTAATTTGATTCTGTGTTTTTATATGGGATTAAGGTACTACACACACAGACACATACACACACGAGAGAATTGAAATGTGTATTTTGTGTATGTGCAAACACTTAAATAAACGTTTAAGTAAATTTGCTCAGATGCTTATGGGTTTGTTTGTATTCATGCGTACACACATGCGTACAAGTGTATTAGAAGCTTGAGCCTGCAATCAACATGTTTTACAATCCAATTATATTTGCTTCTCTCTCTCCCCCTCTCTGTTGTCGGTTTATCATTGGCCTTGCAATTTACCCAACGACCTTTGACCTTACTCGAATCGTTTGAAATGTGCTTGAGATTTTTTTGCTATGCCGCGCGCACACACATACATGTTTACCACCACTGTGGCATAATTAACCACATTATTCAAGTCTATCAAGTGTAATTCGAACAACAAACTCAGTCATTTTTCAGGCTTGCTTTGCCAAGCAAATACACAAACAGGCGTGTGTGTGTACGACCAAGTGGAAAACAAATACTTCTCTGTATAGAAACCAGCATGAGGATAATCCACTGTACTTTCTTCCATCTTCCAACGCCCATGGGCTTAGTTGGCTGATCTATTTATGACCTAGCTATAATATACGACATTCTATGGCTTTGCTTATAAATATGCATGCTGTGGCATAAACATGTTTAATGTGCGTCCTTCGAATAATTCGATTATTTCTTTACAGACCAGCTTGGTGTGTACGTGTGTGTGTGCGTATGTGTGTATATTATTCATAAGTTCATATATCATTTGCAGTTTCAATTACGTATATATCTGCATATTTATTCAGATTAATGATGAAAACAATTTCCTTTTCGGTTGAGTTCGTTTGCTTAAATGTTTAACTTAACCTTTGATTGAATCCTTAATTTGCCACAACCTTGGCTTAAAGAGAAAATATTATTATAGTTGTTGTATAGTTTCAGCTTAGCACATGGTGCAATTTGTAGGCATTTCGCTAAGCCAACAGCTTTATGCTCCAATTCAAGCCCCAAATGCAATGCAAATGGTTGCTGCTTAGCATCTCTATTGTTATGGCAAAGCAAGCGCCGAGACGAGAAAAATATAAAAACAGAGTTTGTCTTATTCAATTACATTTAAATGCAAATGCAGCTAACTATGTAGATGAACACCAAACAAAATAATGCTGGTTTTCAGTTAGAGACTTAAGTTGGGTTTATGCCAATGGCTTTAGTTGTGTTCATGATTTTTAACTAAATACTTGGAAAGTTCTTCAAACTGTTTGGGCACAATGTCGGACAGTTAATGAAAGCTAATTAATTTGCATTGCAAGTGTTTGTTTTGGTTTTTGTGAGTGCACTTAATGCTGCAAGTTGCTTGATTTACATACATGTATATGTATCTTTATGTTGCTGTTGTTATTCAGATAAGTGCAGCAATGTATAAACTTTTAAAGTTTCGCTTGAGCAATTTGTAATTCCTTTTGTGCGGCAGTCAGCATCAACAAAATATTATAAATTAAAGCAAGGCAAACGAGTCGAGGGAACTCATATGCATAAGAATACATGCATACGCAAATACTTAAAAATACAATATGAGAAGCAATTTCTTCACTGTTTGCTACAGAGTGGTTTCATATGGAAGCAGATATTTATTGCATCCTGGGTCTTAATTGTTTATATTTGGCTTTTCTTTTGGCATATAAAATATTTTTTTTAAACACAACGCGTGTTGTTTTTTTTTAAGCAATCATTTATAAAAAGCGTATACGAACCTTTGACATTAATTAACTGAAATCGAGAAAGAATCTCACATGAATAAGAGACAGTTAAATTGTATTGTATTCCTTTACCTCAAAGTAAAGTCAATTAATATCTGTTAAGTATTTCAATAAAATCCGCATTTAAAAAGCATTTAATGCCATTCCAATAAAATGTTAAATACCTCATTAAAGACAAATTTTAATTAATATTTCGCAAAAAAGCCATTTGTCAGGCGCTTTAAAATGGAGATTCACATTTCTTCATTAATTTGTTAAAATATTGCAGCCAATCCGCTTTTTCTGAACTGCATGGCAAAGCAGCTTTTCACCTCATTTAAATATGAAACGTTAACGTTAATCTGCGGCAAGTTGCCGTTAAATGCTGACGGCGGGCAGCTGGAAAGTGCCATAAAAACGGATGCCATAATAAATATTAATGGCGTCGGCGCAAAGGCGCTGACTAACTGCGGCGGCAGCAGCGTTCGCAAACCCACATAGGCAAAAAGTGAGCATCCGTTTCCGGTCTCCAAGGCTGTTCGCCATAGTCCCAGGAACAAAAACCCCTGGCTAACCTCAGTGGGGGACGATTGTTGCTGCTGCTGCTTCTTATTTGTTTACATTCATACCGTAGAATATTTATTTATTTGCGCCGCATTCCAAATGCGCGCCATGGGCATCGTTTGCATTGAAACACTTTCCATTGTTGTTCGTTAATCTTTGGCACTCTCGCATACAGAATTTAATTAAGGCGATGGCTTGTCATTATTCAATTCCTGATGGGACCACATCACTCAGTCTGGCCGCCCCCTCAACAATGTGCACAAAGTGTGACCAAATTTTGCAGAGACACGCCTCGTTGCCCAGCTGAATGTTATATGTAGGAGGGCCATGAAGGTTTCCAAGTGTGCAAAACCATTTCTGAAGCGTTCGTTTCTCGAAGCTACAGCTTCCATTTAAATAAGTATGTACTTGATTACTTCTCATCTTGCAAATATTGTTTGCAAAATGGCAATAAAAAAATTTCGAGTACACACACACACACACACTCACAAACTTAGCGTAAGCCCAATGTTCTATGAATAGGTCCTTTGTAGGATTATATACGGTAGACAGCCGGGCAAACGAGCTAGCAAGCAGATTTAATTTTATTATTTCGGCATTAAATACTATAAAGACCCAACAAAGTTTAGCGGCAAACAGCCATAAAGGCATAGCTTAAAGCAATGGGTATGCTATAAAATTCAAAGAGAAAGATAACCCATAATTGCACAGAGTATACCCCAAAAGCATGTTAATTAAAAGAATGACGGCGCCAAAGATGACCAAACAGCAATGATAAAAAAAAAGAAGAAAAGATTTTCAGTGGCACTTTAAGCTTGGGTAACTTTCATTTCTAGTTGTAGCAAAACCACGTTTCAGGCAACACGATTGCAATTCAAAATCAAATGCTAAAGTTTATTTGGATGTCATAAATTTTAAGGCCCATTAAGTAACAGTATTCCATGTGAAAATAAATATGTTGAATGTAATACATAAAGCTTGGAATTATGTGTTTCAAGTTTAAGTTGCGCAGCATTGTCTGCAATTCTTTTGAGTAAAAAGCGCTTAGATAAAATGAGCACTAAGCAGTTTAAAATAAACAGCTTGAATGTAAATTGTGCTTAGACCAACTGGCTTTTAATAATGTAATAGCTTACTCACAGCTCAAAACTTCATGGAAAACACACTAAACTTCTGAATATTTCCGCACCCCCTGAAGTATGCAACGAAAATACTTGAGGCTGTTGATCCTCACGTAGCCACACATAAAATGAAGGCAACCAGTTTAAAACCATTTCACAGCACTTTACACTCACGTTTGTCGCTAGCCATGCTCAAAACTTATCCTTTCAAACACAACCACACACACATACACACACATACATATATAGACATATAAACAAGGTGCAGTAAGGGTGCTCAGTTAGCATCAAGTGACGGAAACTTTTACAACAGAGGCAGCCACAACGAGTTGGAAGTTATTATCAAGAGTTTTACCTTTTAACTATAATTATGTTTAAGATGGGACCAACTTAAACCAGTTTTAAAGCCAACTCGTAAATTTTAAATTGTTCGTGCTGTGACCATTCCTTAACACAAATAAGGTGTTAACAAAAAAGTTTTCAAACTAAATTTTTTATAAAAGCCATTTGCCCATTGGCACCTTTCACCACACGAATGTGAACTGTGCAATGGCCCAAAACTAATGGACTGTCAATACTGACTACCGTTACATTTAAGCTGAAATCTATTAAAGTATTATACAGAAAACAAAAAGTGTTAGCTATATGTTGTGAAAAATTGCAAAGTGCAGCAGAATGAACATTGAAGTGAAAATATTGCTGATGCTTAAATGGTTGATAATATATTTAAGTGACTTCCTCTGAAATCCCAATTGAACTGATTACAGGCCGACCGTTGAACACCAGAAAATGAGTGAAGAGACTGACGGCTCGTTAACCCATAAAAATAAAATAGACGCAAAACGAAAAACGCTTTAAACAAAATCAGCACATTTCCTGCTTCATACATATTTACACAAAGGAACACTTAATGAGTTAGCCTAGATTAAAGACAACATACAAAATTTGAAATGGCCCAGCTGAATTGCTCGTCAAAGCTGACCTACAAAAATGTATTATTCAGTTACGGGAAAAACAATTGTCGAGACATTAATCATAAATTTCATTTGTGTGCTGCAAAAATTTGCCACTAGATTAATTCTGTTTCCATTTGCATTTATCGTAGCAAGCCCACGCATTGAATGAAACGACCATTACAACATTTCTCAAAGTTGAAAGACAACAACAGCAGAAACCTACAAATTCTTCGAAAAGTATTTACAGACGACCTTTTGCCATGTCATTTCCAAAAATTGGCATTTAAAAGCGTTTGGTGTAAATCAGTTTTGTTGCAGTTTGTTTTTCTCAACATTCTTACAATTCACAGCAAGACAAATTGCGCACAGAAATCAGGCAAAATGAATGCATTCAAAATTGGATTTTTTACTATGTATTTTTAGACATAATGGTGTGAAAAAACTAACGACACCCAAACCCAATCAATCTTCAAAGTGTATAGCAAAATTTGCAGTTTTGTTGACTTTGAAAACTAATTTAATTAATTATTTTGTGCAATGTCATTTGAATTAAGAGTTGAACTTATGTAAGCCGAACAAAATTTAAGAACTTAATCACAGGGAAACAGATTTAAATAATGATAAGTTAATTTAATTGAATGCTATGCGTATAAGAGTCTAATAACTGAATCTGCTTACCTTTAATACTTAATTTAATTGATTTTATATTGGTTTTTTTTTAGTTTGTATTCAATATAGAACGGTTTATTTTTGATTCCACATGATTTATTTAAATGTATGGCCACTTAATATTTTAATATTTATTTTATAATGTGATGAGCATTAATGTATTCATAGGCATTCATTCTTATGATTTATGCAGGCTTATAATTAATTTGCATGCATATTCAATTTATGCATAATATTTATTGCACTTAACACAATCTGGGATTTTTTTTTTATTTTTTTACAGTATTGAAATTAATTTTTCATGTTTTTCAAAAACAATTTTAGTTTGCGCGAGCTTTTCACCTTCTTTCACTTTTACTAACGTTTTGTTTTACAGCGATTTGTAAACACAAGTTCGGATATTGGCAATACTTAGAGCCAGGAGCCGCAGAACTGCTCGGCATCGAATCGCGTTCAAGACTGTCGTATGCCTGTTAGATAAAAGTGATGGTAAGTCGCCGGAACTGTGCTGCTGTTAACTGTTGTTTTGGGATATTTTAACAGACTTCACTTAACAGACTGTTATAGCATAGTAGACCCATAGGCACATAGTTACGCAGTAAAACTTAACCGTCTCGTGTAGATCCATTACGTTTGCCTGGAGTGCCATAACAGAAACTATGTAAACCTCCTAGTTGCATGGATGCTAAAATGCTTTTCTGCATGGCTTGCAATTTGTTAGTTGGAGCAACAGAGCTTGAAATGTGCACAAAATTTCCTAATGAAGTGGTTTCTCTGCCTGCCATGTTGCAATCTACAGAGAACCTTAAACTAAACGACTTGCATTGCCGTGTTATATTACAAATTACGCATACGCAGCGTACTTTCACAAAGTTATTCGCTTGACGGCTTGCGAACATTAGCAATGCCTGCGATGGTGCCTTAAAATATTAGAGACATTAAGCATTAGCGCTGTTTATTTTAACAGATACAAACATATTTTAGCATAATTGATGAGATCGGGATAAGCAACAAATGCGTGCGAATCATTCATCATTCAGAAGCGGAAACTTTTATCCCACCCAAAAAAAAAAAACATTAAAAAGGTTTTGGACATACAAAATATGTTTTTTTGTTCTTTTGCTAGCTTTGTCAGATGGGTAAATCAAATGTGGGTGTATTATGGAGATGTTTAGTTTTAATTGGGCGTAGTTGTATGGATTTCCTTTAACTTAACTAAACATTACCTTAAAGCACAATTGTTTGATATAGCCTTAAGGCCACACACTTAATTCCTTACCTGAGCCACTTAATTGAAATCTCTTTACACTTCAATAAAGCCGACATTTCCAAGTAAGTAGACAAGCAGTAAGCTTATTGTAGGCTTCTGTTTGCAGGGCAGCTGCATATAACAATAAGCTTTTATCGGGAAATCACGTAAAAACGTAAGTGACTCAACACATCTTTGAGATATTTTTCTATTTTTCTACGAAGCCTTTTACATCTTAAGCGCAATTGATGTTGATTTTATGCAGAAAAGTTTTGCTCAATCTTTTTCTTGTTCTGTGCTCAAATATATATAAAACCATTAATTATTATCAATATTGCTTTCGCATGGATTACAACAAGTAATCGGTTCTTTTACTATACTCTTTTGTTTTGTATCCATTAGATAATTTGCAAGCTATTCACAATTCTGTTGCAGTGAGTCATCCACCTAAATAATTAATTTGTCATTACACATTCTCTACTTTTTACTGGTCAACTGCGAATTGAATATAAAAAAGATGAATCGAACGCTGAGAGAAGAAAGTTAAATGCTTAACGCGCAATTAAACAGCCAGCCCCGCTTTGAGTGCGTGCCAATAAACATTAAATAAATATTTGCACAAGTCCATCCCAGACAGCCTGATAGACGGACAGGCAGACAGGCAGACAGACAGACCGACCGACAGTCCAGGCACAGTCCAAGCTGTAAGACTGGCAATAGCAAGCACGTGCACGGCGTTAAATACTTTTGCACGTCGATGCCAAGAAGCAGGCCAAGAGCGTGAAAGAGCAGAAACTTAAGATGTGGGTGACAAGCAGCTGATGATGACTCAAACTGGAGCCTCAAACCATCAGCTCGACAGTTGATTGTCCATCCGTGATGTGCTTTTTGTTGACAGCATAATTACGTTGATGACAGCGGCCGGTGTGTGGTAAGAAAAAGTAGACAAGCAAACACAGACTGCACATTAAACTCAACTCGGACACTGGTTGTGTGACCTACAAACAGAGCCCGCAGTCATTTACATTCCCCAGAGCATTTAATGTCGATTTGTGTGCGAGCATTTCTAACTGCACGCAGGTGGTTTTTGTGGGACAGCAATGAATTTAACGTGGCGCACAAAAACAAGCTATAAATAAACTGCAAGCTGACCTCTGTGCATGAACTGAATAGCTGTCTCCAAAGCACTAACTTGTACTAGCGGCTAAATTAACAAAATCTGAGTAAATTTGCCAAGGCATGAGCATTGCATAGCTAGATCAGCTGCAGATATCAAAACTAGCTAACTCCCATTGTTCACGTGCGTAGTTATGCCATGACTAAGCTGAACTGCTATGAAGACATGATTTAAATAATGATTTATCATAAAAGATTGCACTTCTCACGAGTTATATATAGCAGCAAAAAAAACTAGAAAAATATTTCGCAAAAAATGATTTACCATTTTATTTAATATAGCCAGAAGTTATACAAGTTTGTAAGCTGAGATATATTTTTTTTATTAAAAAGGGGTTTTGTTTACCACAAATCACTTTTGCCATCTTTTTTACATCTAGTTTTTTGTTTACTCACTTCACTACTTCATTTTTCTTTGGAGCTTTCAAATTTATTATTGTTGCCAATTTGTTATGTCTTGTCCGAGTTATGTAAAGCATCCCAGAACACAATTCACAACACATGTGTAACATTTAATATGTACACATGTACTATGTTTTAAAAATTACTTTGCCAGTATCTCTCAGTTTTTAATCTGTGTAGAAAAAAATTAACTAACTGCAAGCTCCCAAACCAAATAACAATATGAACAGAATTCCACACTGAGCGGTCAGCAGGTTAGACATACCTTCCATTCTATCCGCCAACAAAAGAAAATCCCGAAAAAATATAAGAGAAAAAATACACATCTATATGGCCAATGCGAGTCTGGGTCGTTAAAACATAAAAACCCATACATATGTGGCTCTATCTGTAAGTAAAACCATGTGTGTGAGTGTGTGGCTTGCGTATCGAAACTTTTTATGCGCGAGAAGCGTCACAAAAGTTTGTGCGGATTTTCTGACAATAATTATAATGGCTCATAGGGCTAATGAAGCCATGGGGCTATGCCCGAATGTGTGTTGTGAAATGAACCCCAAAAATTATTGTTATGAGTGCAATAAGAGTTTGCAAATTAAGTTACATATATACCAAGGCCAAAGTACACTGCACATAGTTAGAAAAAAAAAACCATAAAAGTTATTAATTATCTGCACAGTCTGTTTGAGACATGCAAATTTAGTTGGTGCTTAGTTGCCCTTTGAGCCAACTTTTGCTTTTGGTCCAATCACATGCAATTTGTGTGCATAAAGGTTGGGTGTCGTCTATGTGTATATGTGTTTGAGTATGATGTATGCGGAAGGTTAACTCGTTTTCAGTTTGTCAAAGGCAATAAAGTTAGCACCCATTTGACGGGCTCAAAATTTATAAGCTACCTTGACGATAACTAAGATTGTCAAACGTAGTCGCCAAGATGCAGATGCTAGAATCGCCACAAAAAGGCGGCTAAGTTTTGATAAAGTAAGTTTTGGCACCGTTTGCCTTATTATTGTTGCCCAACAACTAATACAACTTAAGCAAAGTACCGCTTATGACTTTATTAAAAGTCTTATACTAAATTTCAAAGTTTTCACATATGCATACACATGAAAATTGTTATCAAGTCGTTGTCTCTTTGGCTTAAGTTAATTAGTTTAAAGTTAATTAGTTTTATTAAAATAATCGGTTTGTTTTGTTCAAAACTTAGTTAAGGCAACTTTAGTGAAAGTTTTGTTTTGTTTCTGCTTGTAGAAAATGTAAAAGTTTTCAATCTTTTTAAACATATTCAATTTAAGAAAACTCAATTCAGTTTTTATTTTAATTTGCAATGTGCTTTCAGCTTCATTTTACATATGCAATTTCAAAATCTTCGCATTGCTTGCCAGCTTGATTATTTCTAGAATGCAGTTTCGTTGAGTTTATGGCTAGTTGAAATCTTCTCGTCAGCGAGAACGTGTCTGGAATTTGGACAATTATTTTGGCTCGTCTCATTCACTATTTTTTATTTGTCTTTATTTCTTCTTTCTCTGTCTGCCTCTGTGTCTCTTTAGTTTTGTGTATTTCATAAAAGTGACAATTGTTTTATTTTAATTTTAATTTAAATTTTTACGAGCTGTTTAAGTCGCAATTTAAATGCAAAGTTCAGCGGCTTTTTGAAAAAGGTAGAAGTAAATATGCGTATGTTATTCCTGTCTGTTATCGTTACACGAATCTAACAATGTGTATAGTAAAGTTGTTCATGTTTTAAACTATCAACAATTTATCTAGCACATCAAAAGCTTTTATATCATTTTCTGCCGTGTCATCTTGTTTTTTGTGTCTGTCCATCTGAACAACTGACCCAAAAATGACCCAAGTCGCTTGTCCTGTGTCTCGTGTGCCTGTTATCATTTGCCTAAATAGCCAACAGTTCTGTACAGATACTGTACTAGCAAATACCAAACAAAAAAGCGGAGAAGCAGACACAGGTCAGCGCACTGGCTGCAGCCTCCAGCTGAGGTCAGCTCTTGCTTGCTCAACCCAAATCATAAAATGTATAAACACATGGCGCCGTCGGCTTTAACTTAAGTTTATATTTGTTTCAAAACACACACGAACACACACACAATGACGAAACTGACTCATGTGAAGGGGCCAAATGCTTGGCAGTTGCTTGAACCAAAGGCAAACGGCAGTCAGTTGTCATAAAACTGTCAGCTCGGGGCAAACACAAAAAGGCAAAAACTGCGATAGGTTCAAAGATTTGCTTTAGCCCCAAATATATGCGAACCTAGACAAGATTTGCATATTTTTAAAATAAAATGTATCCTTAATTGCGTGTACTATATGAAATAAATAAAATATAAATATGAAATATATACATAGTAAATCTACACGGTTTGCGATTTTATTTTTTACAGATTTATCTAGCATGAAAATTAAAGATCCATGAATTCTAAACATAATTTTTAGAGCTTGTTGGCTTAAAAGTGTTTAAGCTGTTGTTTTTCAGTTGAAGTGAAACGAATTTGAGTGTGTTAAGTGTGATGCTAACTTGACGTTTGACCTTTTGCCATTTTTGTGGCTTGTTTGCTTTCTTACAACACCTTGCAGTTGCCTTGGAAACGTTTGAGATGACTACAGAGACGCCACAACTATTAATGAAATCGGTTTGCTTGCAATTATGATATAAAATTCTATTTAAATACCTCAACTGCTACACTAAATATGATAATTTATTAAATAAATAACTACACTTTAGATGTATGAACAAATAAAAAACCAAAACATCCAAGCCATAAAGACATTTTGGACGTGGCCAACAAAACTTTGTTGCAAATTTATTTGAATTAATTGTTTCTACGTCTGCCGTGGTTTACATTTCGCTTTACGACCCAACACTTAGGCTAACCAACACCAACATCAACAACAAGTAACATCTGAAACTTGCATTAGGATTCTGACTGGGCAAGGATTGGGATTGGAACACTTGGACACAGACAGAGAGAGAGAGAGAGAGAGAGAACAAACTAGTGCGGTTTAGTGGCAGCTCCTAATGAAATACGCCTGACTTATTTCCTGTTCATGGGACGCCTTATCACCCACAAACTTTTAACATTATGCAGTCATTGTTGTCGTTGAAACAATGACAAGTTTTTGGGTGGTGTCTGTAGCAAATCCTGTTGGGTCCAGCTAGAACCATGTTTGTGTCACTGAAATGATTAAAGATTTTCTTTTATGGCTGCCAGTTGGCTGCGTTTTTGCTCTAGCTGAAGGATGTTAAATGTTGCCTGTTGGCTGTTTGCCGCTGTCTCTTACTTTTTACAACAATTTATCAACATTGAAGGTTGTACGCAACAGTTGTAAAAACTTTACCATTTTGTTTTGCAGCAAACCATTCACATTAAATTTCTAATTTAATCAACATACAGCTTACAGCACGCGGTCAAGGGGCAGCAAATTTCTAGTCATATTTCATGGTTAACATAAAAGCGTTCCGTTTCCGCTGACTGACCTTTAAATATTCAATCGACCGGACGGACGCATTAACTCTTCTTCTTTTGCCCGTCCATCTCTCGTTTTTTTACGGCTCTAATCGAAGGTCATGAGGATGCCCACCAAAAATGATTGATGAACGCCATTTTGTCCAAGCAACAGGACTTTTTAGACAATATAGAATTTGTAACGAGAAACTTTGCAGACAGCCGGAAATGCCACAAACTTTCCACTCAACAGCTGTCACTTGTCATTTGCATAGTACAAGAACAGTAGACACGTTTTTGGTAAATTCATACACAAGTTCTTGTTATGTACATAAAAAAGACCAAATGGCCTTGAAAACTGTTTATCACTGGGCTAATTACTTTTGCCAACGAACACTACAGCATTCGTGTGTATCTCAACTTATTCAACTGCCAACCGCATTTATAATTTATGTGAAAATTTACTAAGAGTATAGTTACACGGAATTCGCCATAGGCGAAAAACAAGCACAATGGCAAGTAATTGTTGAAGGTACTGTGGCTTTACATACGTAACATCAATGATTTGTAATAATAATGGTGTTATATTAATTATAAATTTAGCTCAAGTTTAACAAAGAAATTTCTACTTACAGATGATTCTGCATTTGGTTGTGGTTAAGACATAGATTCTGCAAAACGAGAAATCAAATAGGAATTTATAAATAATTTGTAAAGATAACATTGTTTTGTTGTGTTTACTAATATTCTTGGAAGTCTTCTGGCTCTGTTGTGTTAGAATTTCTATAAATTAGTTGCACTTTTGGTACAAGTACAAGAAATCTTAATTAAATGTATCAATAACATAAATGTAAATTGGCATACAACAAATAAATTGCAATTAAAAGCTCAACAGATTGAAAGCCTATAAAAATTTACATTCATATTAATTTAAATCTATAATAAGTGTTAAGCGGCGTTATTTAACGAGTAAACTGACCATTAAAAACTGTTTATAAATTTAATTAACATGCCATCGAGTAATTTTATAAGCTTGGCTTTTCAAAAAAGCTATTTAATATTAAAACAGCGGCTCCAGTTTAGAAAGTCGTAAAGTTCTAGGGTAAGTTACCTAAGCTCAAAAACTTTGAGCTGTGGCCTTTAGATTTAAGCAGCTAAGATATTGCCTGAGATGACTGCCGGTATTGAGCCTTTAAGTGGAAACAAATTTGAACTAGTTAAAGGCAAGTTTGTTGTTTGCTGCCATCCCATAATTTCCGCTATAAGATGCTTACGAAATATGAAAAACTTTCAAAGTACATGACGGCATACATTTAGATGCAGCTCAATAGCAGACACGCTTCAAATGCAAATCATTATTCTGTTGACATAATGCAGAAGAAATTGAATATCAACAAAAGTAAAAGGCATTGCATACATTTATGCGCATTCAAAGTATTTGCAATTCAAAGCGTTGAAACGTACGTATGATTTTTATTTCGTCAGAGAAAACCTTTCTAATGAGCAGCTGAAGTGTGGTGAGAGCCGGTACGTGCGTCATGCCCCAGCTGAACAAGCAACTTGGTGTCGGCGGCACTGACACCACAGCGGAAATTCATTGTACCCACATCACTGCTGCACAGCTGCACTGGCATTGCATTTGTCCTCTGGCGCTCATTTGCCATGGCAACGTTTTTTTGTTTGCATACATTTTGAACATGTCTGTGGGGGCAGATATGGCAACGTGGCCGGTGTCCCTGAATGAAGACAAATTCAACAAGCAAGCTAGCGTGCTAGATAGCAGGGGAGCGCTTGCTTTTTTTATAGACTTTGTGCGTCCCTTTGGCGGCTACTTAATATGCGAAATTTGCACGCTGTGTAAGGTGGCAGGGTAGAGGCTTTGGCTAACGCGGTTTTATCCTGCCTTACATTCTAAATGTCATGGGGTTAACTTAAACAAAAGCATAAAAAGGGTCAAAAAGCTGAAACTGAAAGCAATGCGAAAAACGAAAAACTAACCAAATTGAATCTAAAAAAAAAATGCATTTACTTTAAGTAATTTAATTATAAAAAAAAACTTTTGGCTAAGCGCATGCAGCACTTTAATAAAGTTTATTGGTAACATACCCAGCTTGGATTTGTTTAAAATATGCTATGAAAATATGGTTAGTTAGTTTTGCTAGCTGACCCACATTGTGCTTCAAGAAATAATGCACTGATACGCTGCGTATTGGTATATCATCTAAAAATTCCTCAACAATATGTGTGAAATAAAAATGCCAGTGCACAGAGAAACACACACTGTGTGTGGATTTGCAATGGAATTTCCATTACATTGGCTTTTGGACATAAATTGAATTTGCTCTCAGTTACTTCTACAATGTGTGTGGCACATGCAACGAATGTTGACACTGTTTTCTTCTCACTATCTGGTCAAGAGTTCCGAGCAGCAGCTGACCACCCACTCACTTTCTCACACCAACACACACACATATATTAATCAGGCAACGACAATTCTGGCTCGTCATCCATTTAGTTTAAAGCTGCCAACACTTGGTGTGAGGAGGCGTCCCAAGCAGACGGACATGATTTGGATTACACGCTCTTCCTGGGCGCTGAGCTGTGATACCATAGTACATAACTGTAATATTTCAGGAAGGACAAGGGAGTGTGTGTTAAAGTGTGAGAGGAACAACAGCTGTTTTATCATGTCACTGCGATTGCGGCACATGTCAAGCAAACGACACTCCATTTAACTTTGGACATCTTGCCGCTGCAAGGTGCACGCATTTTACAGCACTCGCAAGTTGACAGCACGTTAGTCATAACCAAAACCGAGGCAATGCAGTGTAAAGATAACTATGGAAAGAGCATAATAATGGTACTGTTTATTTTCATGGCTTAAGTGTTTCGCTCAATTAAATTATTATTGTTACTGTTATTAAAGTTCTTTGGTTCATTGAACAATAATTTATGCATAATATGTGCAAAACATCAACAAATGAATTTAAAATGCATCCATTAAATCAGCCTAGCAAAATGTTTTCAAAATAAACAAAAGGTTGGTGATTTGAGTGTGATGCCAACATGAATTCATTTTAAATGCAGCAATTTATTTATTTAATAGCAAAATGTTGTGGCCTTAAAGTAAATATATATGTATTCGATCAACAATAAAAAAACCAAATCGATGAACATAAAAAAGGAATTGTGATTTATTGACTCCTTTTTATAAAGCACAAGGCACCTGGTAAAAACAAATCCCTTGAATAAAAGCCAAAGGCCAATTTGCATTGGCAAACCGCAGTCGACAGATGTTAGATGCGTGCACGTCAGAATGGATTGATGGTTGGCATTAAGCCAGCCAACGCATCAAAGATTACACCATATGTATAACGTGTCAAAGGATATAAATAAAAGAAAAATAAATCGACGAACTTGCCCTATCTTGGTTTATTTTTTGCACATGCAATACAAACAATCTGTGTTCGAATATATCTGTTTGGTTGCTTCAAATATCATTTATCATATTTTTTTTTTGTTATTTTGTGGTTTGGCCAAAATATTTTCATACGCAAATATCATCCAGTTGCAGCTCTGCCATTTGTAATTTTATGCCTTGAAGTAATTGCAACACATTTGCAATTTTAAGCTAATTGAATTGAATTTTCTCTTGAATTTGAATTTTAATCTCCTTACTACCGAACAGAGATTGACAATTTTTTTAAAAATAAATTTTAAATGGAATAAGTTGCGCACTTTGTTCTGATTTTAATTGCTTTGTTTATTGCATTGACATTCAAATATCTGCTCTTTCCGTGAAGACCACAAGTTTTTGATTGCTCAGATTTGTAATGCCAAACAAATGGCAAAAAAAAAAAAAACACAAGAGATGCTTGCAGTTGTATCAAAACCAATAAGAAGCTTTAAGCACGCAGTAAACAGCACTTGGGCAAAGCAAACAGTTTGATTTTTATTAGTTTTGGGATTTGTTTGCGACTACCCGAGTTTAATTAACTTTTTACAGCCGCTGTGTTGCTACGTCTGAAAATGTCAACGAGCTGCCAATTGTACAACAAAAAGCTGTCAAGCAAAGTAAATCAAGCAACAATTATTAAAAGATGACTAAAATTAAATTGCATTTTGTGGCTACGTTCACTTTCCAAAACACAGAAAAAGAAAGAAAGTAAGTTGTCTGTATTTTTAGGATCAAGTTTATTGCTTTTGCGGCACAAAATTTTATAAAAATGATTAGGCAATTGGCATCCAGGCATAATAATCATAATAATTTATCATGAATCATTGATAGCAATAATATTTGACAAAAATCCAATTTCATTTTACTCATCAATATATAATTATTAGTATAACAGTGTATTTTGCTGCGCTTTTTAGATTTTTTAACTCGCACTCTGCATATGGATTTTGCCTAATGGACAATCTATAATTCATGGCTAAAAAGTGTATTAACGTAAAACCAAACAGATGTGGCCACAGATTTGATTGAACAAAAGCTTTCGCAACCCAACAAACCTGCACTTGAACCCATCAACTGAAATGAGATGAGCACAGCATATCAATAAGATTTTATTATGCCTAAGCCAAAACCTAACTTGCGGTCGACAGGCATTTTAGCACTTATAAATTATGTAGGCACTAAGAGCATACAAAACACGAAATAACAGTAAATATTAAGATAGCATCGCAAAGTCATTAAATTTATGTGGTTTTGAAACGTTGTTCGCTTTATGTTTTGTTAATTTTAACTAAAATCAGTTCAGAGAAGACAAATCAACAATCACTTTGTTTCTAGCTTAAACTTACGTTTATTTTAACTGAAGCTGAATAATATCTGTTTAGGGTTAACCTAAAAGCTTATACCGACTATACCTTGGATAACGTCTTTGTGGAAGCGGATTTAATGCATCGCCTGGCCTTTTGAACCTGACTTTGGCCAGATGTTCTCACCATAAAGTGTCCTTGTTGACGCTTCGAAGGAGTAATCTGTTCGGTTGCTTGGGGTCTATTGTGTTATGCATGATGTGGTTTGCTTGCTTATTATATCACACTATGGGTGGCATATGAATCATTGCAGCTGCAGCAGAATAATTTCTAAGCTTCAGATATCAGCACTTGTGCAGATGTGGTTGCTTACAGCTTCCAACATGGGCAAATTCATGTCGTATATCATCAACTAGTTTAACTGCCTGCAACATGAAAACTGTTTATTGCATTTAAGCTAGCAGAGTTCACTTCTGTTGCCTAAAAACAAGCGTACGGATTACAAATTGTTGATGCCAACTATACCGTTTAGGAGTGCATAAATTGGTTTTAATGCTGCGCAGAAAACTATGCTACACTATTGTGAACATAGCAAGCATTAATAACGATAGACTCTGTGGAATTCCACAAACACCCACATACACAGAGAATGTCAAACTGTTGACTGCACAAAAAGAGAGAGTGAAAGGCACTGCAGGCGCTCATGTATAAAACTTTTGTATGCAGAGTTTCACACTTTTTTTGAGGCCCAAACAGCAAAACAGCCGCATCCACACACACACGAGCACTTTTAGCACAATATCAGTGACGTGTTTTTTGAATATGATGAGCTCATATTGATATGCTGGAGAAATTATTTTCATGGTCGCCTGATTTTCTATACCTTAACTGGAACATGCGAATGGAATATATGTTAGCGCTAACAGCTAGATGAGCTTCCGCTTATCTTATT